>OZ010592.1:73520522-73598022 GCA_963932145.1 Acanthosepion lycidas | reverse complement strand
TACTGTTTTCTTCAGAATTATAAAGTAATGATGTTTGAAGAGATTTGGGGATCCTTAAAAGCATTTAAAAAATTAATGTAATGTTCTATATTATTCAAGCCGTAGTGATTCTTCCGTCAAGAAAGGAAATAATGTAAACTGGTAGATGAAATAGAATGAGATGAAAACAACAGGTTACTTTCCATCACAGTAGATCAGAACTCGAACAATCGCCAGACACGATGAATGGATGTCCCCTCGAGGAAGCCACGTAACTTGGGGGAAAATTGTGCTTCAAACACGCACCCGGCCTCATAGAACTCTTATATACGATAAATCGCTAAAAGTGCAATTACAATGATCAGCTTTCTGCACTGCTCCAGTATGTAAATGACACTTCATGCTACCCTTCACAAGAGCCACATTAGACCGATGATGGATTACTGTTTTCATATTTGATAGAGTTCACAGTCTTTGTTGGAGAATAGTTATTTTTCCATCCTCTAACCTCTCTTTCACAGGACGGATGTTGCTAGTTACTCACTGCTCTGTTGCAATCATCATGGAAAGTGATCGAATGAACTACATTTCTTGGTCCCGCCACATCTAACCTTTACGGCTAGAGCTGGCCATACCACTTACATAGTAGCAAACCACCTACATTCCGTTCGTATTCCAACAGCAACAAGTTCCACTCAAACAGCTTCTTGCTACCAAGCACTGCCATGTGGAACAGACTCCCAAGAAGATGTTACCCCGTTCAAGTGTTACCCCGATCAACTGTTCATGTCAAGAATCAACAGTTATCTTCCAGTAATATTCATATAAGCTACCCCTTAAAGTGACCATCTACCTTAAGTGGCCCACGGACCTTGTACAGGGTGAACCTTACAGTAAAAAGTAAACTAAAGTAGAAATAACGTGTGGAGTAGCTGATATTAATATTTATATTAGGTTGTGTTATAACAAGTTCCGTTTCTGAGAAAGAATTGTAATGAATGTATAATTTCTGACTAGTTTGCTTGAACTCTTTGAACTCTGATCTCCTGATAAGTACGTTATAAGCGCTTCTATACTGCAACCGGGAGTAGAAACGATTAACTTGCTATAACCGACAGGAAAAGCGAAACTCCGTGGAAGAAAGGTAATATTTTCGTGTAGTCGTATGAACAAGAGATAGTTGAAATGTCGTGAGCATAGAGAGTAGAGAGGGCTTTGAATATGTAATAGTTACAGGACAGTTTATAGGCAAGAGTTACAGAGGAAAACAAAGCATAACACCTATTGGGCGTGAATAAAATGATGGCAGATTTAGGAAAAATAAAAATTAAGAGTTAAAAAGGAGAGGAAATTGTGGTGAGCCATGATCGCCACCATCCTGAAGCGACACGATACATAGAAGTTATATGTCTTAATTTATCTTTGAAATAGTTAGAACGGGTGAGAAGACTAAATAAATAAGAAATTTAAAAAAGGTGTTAATACTTCAATAAGGTAAATTAATAGGCAAATATTTTTTACTGACTTTTCTCTTCTGGATTGACATGTGAGCAAAGACCAAGTTTTAAAGAGAATGGAAACAAAAGTGTATTTATACTTAACATAAAAAAGATACAGTTTTAAGTTTCTAGGGCACATATTGAAGAAAGAGTGCTTGGAAATGCGATACTCAAAGGACAAATTAAAGGCTAGAGTGACAGATGATAGCAACCTATAAACTACCCCAGGAGCGTGTGTAAATGGATGGCGAGGCAAGTTTTCGTAGAAATAAAACATAAAAAATATTAAGACCTACAAAGGTCAGGATGTTGTAGAGAGCCATGATCGTCAACCTTCTGAATGGAAATGACATATGAAAAGTAGAAAGGATCGTCGGTGTATTATTCATTCAGAGTCCAATGAAACACGAAATATGCATTTATAAGTTCAGCTGCTCTAACATGTCCATAAACGTATGGTTGTTAATAGGGGAAATGGTCTTCTCCCTGACAACGCAAGGTCACCTATATGAATAATAAGACAGCAAATAAATTTGAAACTCGGTCGGTTTGCTCCAGCCAACGCTCCATAATCATATGGCCGTACACAAACAGATTATTGCCTCTTTTGCTCGCTGCAAAACGCTTTTATATCGAAAATCTTATCTAATGAAAAGCAAATTCAAATGTTCATCAAAAACATTTTAATCTCAAAACAAATGATCTGGTTGAGCAGTTGCAAATCTTTATTGGAAATTATGGTTAAAATATTGATAAATGAATAATTGAATGTAATATAATTTTTTACACTATTCACCTTGTTTGGACTATGTTCGTCATCTTTATTGCCATATTCACGACGTTTAGGCCGTTGTACGCTCCGGCCTTATAAAGGATCTGTCTACATTGCCTAGAGGATTTATTGTAACTATTTACACTGTTCCGACTGTTGTCCTCCTCTTTATTGCCATATTCATGACGTTTAGGCCGTTGTATGTTTTGGCCTCCTTCGTGATCTATCTATATTTCTGAAATGAGGTATTGTAATTATTTGCTCTATTTTCATTGTTCGGACTATCGTCCACATCTTTATTGTCATATTCACAACGTTTTGGCTGTTGTGCGCTTCGTCCTTCTTTTTTTATTTTGGAATTTCGAACGGAACCTTTTATTTTGTCCATCGGAGTAGATTGTTCTATTTCCATGTGTCATTCTATTTCTGGGGATCTCAGTTTCAGTTATGTCACTTTTAGTAACTTAGTTCTTGAGGGTTTTTTCACCTCTGTGGTGGTCAGGTATTAAAATCACAAATCTTTTGGTCAATTCACTGTATTACTTTAACCAACGCTTTTATCCACGGAGACATATGTCCTTGAGGATGAAGACAATAGTTCGAACAATGTAAATATAATACCTCATCTCAGGAATACAAACAGATTTTAAAATGTAATTATATTGTTTGAAGTGCAAAATTGACGAACCCAAACGGAATTTTGAATGACTCAACCTAACAGATAGAATGTCAAACACCATGAGAATAAGATGGTCATTTTAGTTTAATGTATTATTACCTTTATAAAGAAGGCGATCCTGACTTTCACAGATTCCCTTCATTTCTGTGTATTGTCATGAATTCTTGTAATAGATGTTGGAGAAGCTAATCTTTGTCTTCTCCATGGCTTTGAATCTCTCTCTATAAAAGGCAGGATATATGTGTGTGTAACGAATGTATAGCTGTACTCTTCGATGGATTTGCACCAAAATTTACATGCACATTTCTCCAAGTTAGCGGAAAGTCCAAAACGTCTTTGCATTTCCCAACTCCCATCAATAGTGGAAATAATCGATTTTTTCATACGTCTACAGCACTTTTCATGTAGTTTGCGGCCATCTTCTACTGGCCAGAGTGAGAGCCTATAGGTGGCTGCCACGGATAGGCAGGAAGATTCTATTATCCACCATGAGACCCAACAGCTGACTGACACAAATGTTATCTAGAAAAAAAAATCGATAGCTTTTTTTTTCCCACTTAAATTTTTCCCACTTTACTCCAATTGGCTCATTCGCTTGCTTAAACTCAACGTTGATTATGATTCCGCAGAACTGGGTTGGGTGTGAAAAAGTATTTGTTGTTAACATTCTTTTTTCATTCGGTTTTTCCAGTTACGAGTGCTTTTTTAAAGCTGATCGTTTTGTGTTCATTTTGTTTAGTTCTTTTTTCGTAACCGATTTAATGTTTAGTATAGAGCTTAGAAAAATTCGCAGTGTGAGATAGGCAAGAAGTAAGGCATGTAGCAACATCAGCACGGCAAAGGACACTCCTTTAAAGGCAAGTAAGGGCTAAAATGTTTTAAGTCAAGTGATAGCTATTACTGCATGAGTCATACGATTTTTGAATCAAGCACGGGCAACGCCGGGCCATGCTTCTAGTGCAATATAGTTCTTTTCCTAGATTCGTTGCTAACCAAGTCTAATGAATTGTGTCTTTTTCTTATTTAATCCACAGCGGCTGCAAACATATACAGATTCGTGTCTTTCACAAGCACTATTTTGCGATATTAAACACAACCTACTAAGCCGGAATTTGAACCCGGCTCTCCGATGCGCGTTTTTTACTGACACCCGTTACACTACAAGTGCATCAAATATGTCTCTTAGAGCAGTCACCTCTAATATTTATTCATACGACGTACCGGTTTTATGACGGACAATCTTTCCGCGGACGGGTAGTGACACATATGTGTGATTTAAGTGCACTTCAAGAAAGAGAGCAACATTTACAAGAGCAAATTAAGAAAATGTGTCTGGGTCCAGCCACATCCCACACTTGCGTGGTTAGTTTCTCTGCATCAATAACTATTACGATATTATCACATCAATATCAACTTACCATATTGTAGAAACAATATAGAATCTTTTAGAATCAGAGAATTTATTAGGATTAAAAATTATTTAAAAATTACTAGAAACAAAAAAAAAACATAAAATGTAAAATGTAGATAGTACTGAGTAGGTGAATATTGAATATTTAAACAAATCTTAAAGTAAATTATTTCTTTGTGGCCCGGTAGTAAATGATCCTTAGTCTGCGGCCCGGGTGGTTAGGGACATTATACAGCATTGTGATTGGAACGAAAATAATTTTTTAGACTAATACTGGAAATTCTTTAACTCTTATCTTAACCAAAACCAAAAATTATTAGGTTGGTGCAAAAATAATGTCGGTTGTTGACGCTAAAAATACGTCAAAACCGACATTATTTTTGCACCAACCTAATAGTTTTAATTTTTTAAATGGGTTTTAATCTTTAAAAAAAAAGTTTTAATGTTTAAAAATGAGTTTTAATCCTTAAGAATGTGAGTTTTAATCTTTAAAGAAAACATTTCTTAACGTACAATCTATATATGTAATGCCTTTGTTTTAAATCTCCTATTTTTAAAAAGATGACTAATTGTATTATTCACATCCGATGAAATATCCTTAAATTTTTTTTATTTTCTACGACCAGCCTTATTCTAGGCTAGAACTTGAACCCCGCCCTTCGATGTCAGTTCCTTCGCCGATAATTTTTACTCTACCAGCGCATCTAAAAATATATAGGACATCTAAACAATCTACAAAAATGTGGGTGAAATGAGAATTCTTTTTACAAACTAACACTGGATATTCTGTTACATTTATTCGAACAGAAACAACAAAATGTTTTTGTTTTTTTAGTTTCGTCATTTTTGTATAATCGAGTCTCATTTTCTCTCAATAGTTCAGAGACTGGCATTCTCGTCTACTAATCTTTTGATTATTTAGATAAGAAAATAGACTGACTGAACTAATTGTGATAAACGGAAATTAAGAAAAAGTGTATTTGAGCAAGAAATAATTAATTTTGAGCGAATACTTTAAAGATTGGGTTAAAAGATTTTAGTTGATATTTATTGCGCAGTACGATATTTTCACAAATCGTTTCTGCTTTTATCATCCACACGTCTCTGTGACAAATATGCAGGTAACGTAATTGCTATCGGGGCGAAAATAGGTATGAGAATAAAGAGGTCAATTTCAGCCTGTTTTATTTTTTGTTTCTTTTGTTGCTGTTTTTTATCATTTAATCCCAAGCAAGCAAAGTCTCTTAATGTCACTTAGACGCAAGGGGTTACTGAGGGTGAAAGAAACCGAGAGGTCAATAAAAGAATGAAATTCAAGAAGATAGTAAATGAGGATTTACATGCCATTTAAATATTTGAAGATCCTAATTGCCAGAAAAGTAGATGTCGGAAGAGAATCAAAGAAGCGTGATGTCCGAGAGAAGAAACTATTAACATTAAAACTCTGGTTATGATTAGGAAGTTCAGCATTGAAATTACGAGACCTAAACGCCAAACCAGTATTGCGCGTAATTTCGGGAATACGATGTAGCAACGAGGAACGATTATTAAAACAATTACTGTAGAATTATTTGTAGAAGGTGCTAACAGAAGCTATTGTACGGCGTTAATACTAAATACAAGATGACGAGTTTAAACCAACACAGTTGGCGATTCTTCTTTTGAATTTTCAAGAATCTTTAGATATAAAACGTGTAGCGATATCAGTGTCAGCTGATATCTGATTAAATGGAAAACTGTTGACTTGTCAGAATAATGAATTCGGCCATTTAATTTCCCTATGGTTATCAGTAACTAAAGTGGTCTTTAAAAGTACATAGTGAGAGGCTGGAACAAAAAGTCATTGAAAGAAGATAATTACTATTTAGATAAAGATAACAAGACAAATAACAATGTTCTTTATAAGACAGTGGACACTGCCCGCGAAAAGTCAGAGAGATTGTGAGGTCCCACGGAGATCGTTCGAAGAAGATGACCGTTAAACTCCTAACCTTCGCCGCGCCTCGTTTTCATCGTCTATACCAGTAGATTACAATATAATCTTATTACTACGAATCCTCATGTCATTAATACATGGATAACGATCTGGCCGAAGGATTATTTTCAGGCCGGGAAGAAGCTGTACTCGCGGTGTCTGGTCTAAGGTGCAACCCTATAGAAGCAGCAGACCAGATGTGGCAGTGATATTCGTTACAAGGTGGAATAGTAAAATTATAAAGGTGAAAAATTATTGTGAGAAAATCTACTTTATTTTTCGCAGAAATACTCTCGAGGAAGTAATTATTAATCCTGCTCACATCAGCTAAGTCTTTTCTAACAGTGGATTTTTTTTTGTTCTTTTTCGATAGAAAAACTAATCTTAATTCAAAACCGTAGAATTGTAACCTAGGAAGGTTACTAAATGAGGAATAGTCAAAACGGAGGGTGGAAATAAAATGGTAATCTTTATAACATCAACAAAATATAATACTCGCCAGCGGCGTCAAGTAGGTAAACCACTGCTAGTGGTGGACTACGTAGACAGCATATTACAATAGTGCCCAACGTACTGGGGCATACTCATTAGTGTTCATAGGTACTGTATATAGTAAGAAGGTAGTGAAATAAAGGAATCATAGTAGAGTTACGAATTTATACGTACTGTTGGAATATGACTAATAATGTATCATTGAGAATATGCCGTTTCGTTATACCTCTCAATCTGGTAAGACACACAGATAATTTATTGTCTCCTTATTCAATATTATATCTATCTATCTATCTATCTATCTATCTATCTATCTATCTATCTATATATATATATATATATATATATATATATAATATATATATATATAATATATATATATATATAATATATATATATATATAATATATATATATATATAAATATATATATATATATAATATATATATATATATATATATAATATATATATATATATATAATATATATATATATATATATATATATATATATATATATATATATATATATATATATATATATATATATATGGTTGGATAGATGTGAGCTTGTGACGTCAGGAGTTTGTCAAATGGGCGACGCTTCAAAACGTATTTCTAAAATTTAAGTATTTTGAATGAAAACGAAAAAATGAAAAGAATTCTATTATGATGGAAAATTGTATGTACACTTTCAGCTGCCCCTGATAAAAATTCTTTTGATCGCATCTTTCTTCCAAATAACCATTTGACCGAACGTATTTCCAATAATTTAAATGCGTTAAAAATTAAAACTACAATATTACCTACTAGAACTATCCGTAATTTATTAAATAGCACCAGCAAACAACATATTACATCCGATGCTTGCATCTACCAAATCTCATGCAAAAACTGTCACCTAAAATATGTGGGTGAAACATGTAGGTCCGTAAAATCTCGTGTTTTCGAACATAAACGAGATATTCGCCTCGGAAATTTGAACAATGCTTTAGTTGTACACATAACTAAAGCAGATCATAATTTCGATTTTGATTCCGTGAAGATTTTAAAATATTTTCATAATAAAAATCTTAGGAGGATTTATGAAGCAGGTATAATATCCATCTCACGCACGGTGAATACTAGACCTGGTTTCTTTAGTATTTCCCCTTTTTTAGCAAGATTAATGCTCGATAAGCGTACATACAATTTTCCATCATAATAGAATTCTTTTCATTTTTTCGTTTTCATTCAAAATACTTAAATTTTAGAAATACGTTTTGAAGCGTCGCCCATTTGACGACAACGTGACCACGCTTAAACGGAAAGCTGATCATTTAAAATTTTCAGTTATCTGTTTTGGATAAGTTTTGTTTTTATGTCCATCGTCTTTGTCATGTTGAACTGATTATGTTAATTGCATTAATGAATATTGTCCTGATGAAGGTTTATTAAACCGAAACGTCAGACGTTGACATTTCATTCATATTAAAACAACTTAATTGCATTTAAGGATTTTTGTTTGTTTTTTCCAAATATTTTTCTCCATATATATATATATATATATATATATATATATATATATATATATATATATATATATATATACATGAGAAAAAAGGCTTCTCATATGCTTTTATATACGATTTACATATAGAATAATAAGCGTGTTGGTTTTATAGATTTGCGTCTCTGGTATCCAGAAATACTGTCCCGGAATCAGTCGAAACTAAGTGACTAAGAATTGACAGTACAAAAATCATAACAAGAGGCAATAGCTGTAGGTATAGACAGGTGAACAAGAACAAGCTAAACTTGTAGATTAAATAAAAGTTCGAAATTTCCTGAGGGTTATCCATACTGACAAGTACTTGATAAAGGTCATAACATCAAGTAGCAAAGACGAATAAATGTGTATTTGAATAATGCAAATAATGATAACGCCACATCATAGAAATTCAAAGAGATAAATTTATTTTTAAATGAGAATATTTGAATAGTTTCTCTGTTTGAAATAGTCACTGGAAAGTTGAAGAAAATAATTATGTTGATGTCATATTCGAATATTTTCTGTTAATTCACCTCAAATGATGTAAATTAAGTATATCGCAAATATTAATTCACTCCAAGAAATTAGTAATTTTAAATAAAATATTGTTTGTTTTTTTATTAACTTTTTGGCACTCTTTTGAAATTATAATTTTAAATCAAAGTTTATTTTTGTTTTTTTATTAATATTTTAAAATTATAGATTTTAAATCAAAATCTATTTAACGTGTCTGGTAACAACTCCAACCTTCACAATTAAAAAAATACCAAAAATCATGGATTTATTCAGTTTTGATATGTGCGGTCGATGTTCGAGGTACTTACAATGGAATTTTTACAATTTAAAAAATAAATTGTCAAAAATATGTTTTTCGTTTGTTTATCGGGGTGAGTAAGAGCGTAGACCACATATTTAGAAATAACGCACCTGAGTCCTCAATATTTGGGGCGATCGCAAATATTAGCCAAACGGAATGCAATGAACGGGCCTCAATCTGGCAGAATTTGTTATGGATTTGAGTAAATATAAATTCCTTTTATTTTGGAGTGAATGCATATTTATGGGGAATTAACAGAAAAGATCCCCAAAACTTACAAAACGTAGACAATCAGGTCTCTGCAAATATATACTTTCTTTATTATCTGGCAATTACCATGACTTCTTAGGAAAGATAAAAACGTAATCTGTGCTAAATTTTAGCGTTTTCACTCGCTTACATCGGTATCCAAACTTTTTAAAGAACGCCAGAGGCGATGAGATGAATATACACGAGGGCCAACCATTTTACTTAGCATTCTTTGAACATTAAACCTAAATTCAAAGGAACTCATCTCATGAAAACGTTATTGAAAATAGCATATTCTATTTCATTATAAATTTAAACAGGTCATACCAAAATCACTCAGTCTATCATAACTGATGCCCATATAAGATGAAGGAAAATATGTCTGAGAAATAATAACTTCATGGAACATTACATTACATATTATTGGTAATTAATGTTGTCGACAAATTTTTAGGTCAAAAGCATAATTAAGAACATAACTTTGACATTCACGTTATTAAGGAGTAGAAAAAATTAACACAAGTTCAAGAGTTCAAATATATTTATAACTGATTTTGACCAACACAAAACAAATTTCATTCATTAACATTTTAGAATTTATTCAGGTCACATGACCAAAACAAACAAATTTCTTACACTAACGTGATGTGTTACGTGCTATGATCTGGACAGTAGTATGTAGGCCAGGTTAGGTTCAAAGGCAGCGATTTTAGAAATTGGTTGGAAGAGTCCAAGGTCAATGCCACACCGCCAGAGGGCGGACACTGTGCTGCTGCTATCTTTTGGTAAAACATGCATTTCTTAGGTGTGTATTTTACATATTCTGATTGACAATAACCGTAAGTCGTACATTTAATGACAGAAGAGGAGGGGGAATATGAAATTTGATTGCTGGCCGTAATCTGCCCGCGGACCGGAATTTGGACAAGCTTGGTTTATTTTGTTCACGAGCAAAACTACACAGTTCACGCCACACTCCTATTTAATAAATAGATGGAGAAAAGATGGGTTCCTCCTTTTTACAGAAACATTTGTGCAAAAGAGAAAGCAAAGGACTAGGTCAGATATTGAACTTGGCTTGACAATTCCGGTTTTTGTGCTGACAACTTTACATTGAGAAGGACAAATAATTGAAGAGTATAGTCATTTTTTTAAAAAAATATTTTAATCAATTATTATTATTTAAATATTTCTGATTAACATAAACATTAACTATATTGTGTACACATTTTGAAGATAGACATGATTCTTCGTCAAATAGTGAAAATCTGCCAAGGTTTTTCTGGCGACATGTTTTTCTTTAATACCACTTCGATTTAGTCCGAGTGATATGAGCAACGACGAAGTTTTTAGAAAAATGAAAACAAAAAGGAAATTTATACTTAACATCAGGAATACCCATATAAAATTTATAGGGCACATAATGAGGAAAGAGGGCTTGGAAAATTTTATACTCACAGGGCAGACTGAATAAACGTATAACCTACATTGTAAGCTTGAGTAAATGGATGGTGGAACAATTTTAAGGAGAAATAAAAATAAGACCAAATATATTGAGAGCTACAAATGACATGAAATTTTGGCGATTGACAACGTCCTGAAGAGACACGGTACATTAAAGTAGAAGAAAAAGAATGAGTAATTGGATGGCGGAACAAGGTTTAGGAGAAATTTTTAAAAAAAGACCAAATTTATTAAGAGCTACAAAGGACAGGTTATTGTGGAGAGTCATTATTGCCTCCGTTCTGAAGGTACACGACGCACAAAAAACACAGCAAATAATAAAAAAAACAAGGATGACAAATCAAACAGGTTTACGCTTTAAAATTGCAACATATATAACGACATGCAAGTCTTCTACAACGGCTATTTTATTCAACGGAAAATGGCTAAATACATCTTAGATTGAAGCTGCGTTTATTCTTACTTTAAAATGATATTTCAAAAGTTTCATACTCATCATTGAATATTTTCTCAAATAATAATAATAATAATAATAATAATAATAAATTCGGAAACATCACAAAAATAAAAATTGCCAGTAATTTCAATATATGTCTACAAATTTACCCGCTGGTAATTCAAATAATAACATGCTTTAGTAGTGGTAATTTGAATTTTACATATAAAGGAAGTTAAATAAGCTGTCTTATATGTGGTTACTCGTCTTCTTTTGCGGCAGCTAAAAATGTTTTCTCAAAATCACAGCATTGTTGAGTTATAATTTTAAATCATGACATTTCGTTAGATTGCCCATAATTCCCGGGAATGGAGACTAATTTTTTCCATTGCATACTTCGCTCAATTTGAAATTCTTAGACCACAGCGGAGACACGCTAATACGAACGAAATGAAACGCACCAATAAATTGATTATTTTAAATATCTGCGGAAAGGTAAGTTACACGCTTCACACTGCAAATAGCCTTTCAATGGTAACACATTCGGTCGTATGCGTTGCTATGGTGAGATAATTTAAAAGAATACTGGGCCGGGAAAAAAACAGATTCTGTTTTTTACTGAAATATGCAGTGACGCAAATAATTTGAGTCTATATATGATACTTCGATTATGAGACAAACAATATAGACAGACTGAATATACAATATTAAATACTGTTATATATAAAGTATGAACTATATATAAACATATGTAAATATCATATGGTTATTGTGGATGATTTTGAGGACATATACGCATATTTGGTTTCATAGAGTTACAAATTATTTTTTTCTTATTTTAAGTAGCGTTTCATTTCAGGCAATTAAACGTTTTTCCCCAACATTGGCTTCTGTTGAGGAAGGACATAGACATGAATCAGTATAAAAATCAAGGCCTGTCAAAGTGCGGATACACGTTCTTGTAGGGTTAAGGGCATTTTCGCACAATTGTGTAGACACAGTTCGTTAGTCATATATGTGGTGATATCATGGTATCGCTGGGCGCAAGGCATTCTGGAATACAGTCCACGACGAGGCTGGAATGTCCCCAGATATAATCAATGGCCACGAATCCGTGACCAAAGCTGTTATTCCGCCTGAAGAAGGATGGTCTCCGCCAGGTCTTCTGGTTATAGACAGGCTACAAAATGAATGAATAACTCTCTGGGTTCCAACCAAGACGAAACTAGTCGTGTCGCTAGGATAATTTCTGGATATTGGAATGATGATGACGAGGAGTAGGAAGATTCCTCTTCATTATCTGAGTGATTATTACTTTCCGGTCTATTATGCTTATTTTACGCATTGGTATACTCTTTACCACCCCCCTTGTTCCCGTACTGTTATCTTTTCACATAAATTAATTACGAGTAATACTTGCTATTTTTATTTACATTCTTTCAGTATGCCCTGTGAGTGTTAAATTTTCCTTACATTACGTCCCAACAATGTCAAGCGTCTGTTTTTGATTTTATGTATGTCTTGCTATTTCTCATTTTCTTTGAAAACGTTTCGCTGCGTAAATATATCCACTATAGTGTTAGGTAATAATCAATGCCGATATGCAATCGTTGGCCGTGTGAAGAACATACCAACGCAAATTCATGAGTAAATACGAGAAATCAAACTGAAAATGCATTGCTGTCAATTTATTTTGTTTCAAGTTGAATTTCATTCGATATTTTTATATTAAGTTTATTTAAGTTTCACGCAGAAAAGGGATGCTATCGCAAATAAAATATTCGATTCTACAGTTATTACTTGATGATTAGGTGAAATATGTGCGTGTGTGTGTACATCTGCAACCGCATTCGCTCGTGTGTGTATATATATATATATATATATATATATATATATATATATATATATATATATATATATATATATATATATATCTGAGATGAGGTATTATGTACATTAATTTACATTATTCGGACTATTGTCCTCATCTTTGTCGCCATATTTGTCACAACGTTTCGGCCGTTGTACGCTCCGGTCTTCTTCAGGTGGTTGGAATTTCGAACTGAACCCTTTATTTCGCTCACTGGGGTAGACTGTTCTAGTTCCACTGAACTTGAGGACACATGGCACAGTGGATAATGGCATCGGTTAAATCCAGTAACAGGACCCAAAGAGTGTGAGTTCAATACCCGGTTAAGGCAGAGGAGAACTTTTGGGGGGAAATTAGCAGGAGATAACTAATAACTGACATCCATCAAACACGGCACGTGGAACTAGAACTGTGCATCTTGTTTCAACGTTAAAAATCTTTTTTAACGTTTCCTCGGGTGGGGAAACACGACGCGACTCGCATCGTGATTCTCCACCTGATGAAACTTTAAAAAAATACTTTTTTTAACGTTGAAACAAGAATTACAGATTTGTAGTGGATATGTGCATGTTCTAATCTAACACTGCATAATATATATATATATATATATATATATATATATATATATATATATATATATATATATCTTAAAAATATCTGCAGTGTATACAGACCAGATGAAAAGTGCTAAACATCACATAATATGATAGATCTTTTCTAAACAATGAACCACCTTTCAGGTGTACACAGTCAGATCACTAACATAATTTTCATGCCTTTAAATAACCGTCAGAGATCGACAGCTCTAATGCGAAAATGGGATCATTTCTACCCACCAGAAAGACAAAGATGGGAAAATATTCACGGTTTCTCGCACCATACATAAGCCAACCAATCTCACCTCCGGGTGGAGATGGTGGGGTAAGCACCCATCCAGCCAAGGATAAAATAAAGCTGTAAACGCACAATTATGCCACACATCCCTAGAAAATACCTCACCGACGCGAAATATATAACTGGTCTAAGAGGAGGACAACTCAAGGAAATCAAAATCTTCTGAGGGTCGTTTGGAGACCTTGTGTTACGTAGTGCACAAGTTTTCTGTATTCGGCCCTTCAACAAGATGTAATTTGTACCGCACAAAGGTTTCAGCACTATAATTAAATCATATGTGCAGGTGTCTGTGGTGTTTCTATGAACGGAGCTTCTTGACCCTCATACGTCGAATACAACGGGAGAGTCCAATATATATATATATATATATATATATATATATATATATATATATATATATATATATATATAATTATTTATATAAAAATCTCATTCCAACGCTACATAATCATATTTTTATATAAATAATTATATTTATCGTCTACTTTTGTATCGAGCACTATTTTTTTTTAAATAATAACAAAAATACTAAAGAACTTTGGATTATTTACCTAACGAGTTCTTTCCTATTTTCTATATATTTTTACACACACACACACACACACACACACATATATATATATATATAATTGTGTATTTATATATTAGATTGGTGCAAAATAATGACGTAATAATGTCGTTTTTTGACGTATTTTTAACGTCAAAAACGACATTATTACGTCATTATTTTTTGCACCAACCTAATATAAATGTGTATGTCGGCAGCAATCACACGTCTGTTTCTTTCGCTTAAGACTACTGACAAGTCGCTAAGATTAATCCCTTTAGGCACCCCGAGGCGGTGAAATGGTTTGCAAGCTTGTCTCGCTAGCGCAATTACGCATGAGTAGTGAGTTCGATCCACACTGGGTGCCTCATACTTTCGGCCTTGTGCCACATCTAAGCTACGCTTGTAAAATCTCTAAGATTAAGCTTTTCTTTCTTCTTGTGCACGAATCAGTGTTTTTTTTTTTTTTTTTCTGGACGGAAATTTTGTATAAAATTTCCAAATGTTATGTGTATCCAAGCGCTTTCAGATATTGTATTAGCCGTTATGAAGTATGATTTTAATTTTTAACTGAATGTGTCGATTTTTATATGTTCGTCGTGTATTTTTTTTTATTTTACACACAGTTTCAACACGTTTTGGCCATGTTCATTGATAATGTTGCTGAGTATTTTATTTTCTTTCTATTTTATTGTTATAATTTTATAGTTTATTCATATTAATCCTCTTTTTACATGTACATAAGGCTATTATACTTGTTTTTTCTACAAGTATTTTTGCGGAGACGCACATTAGGCTTCCGATCTAGTACTACGTTTAAATCAGGGAAGACGAGGTAACATCGTCTTTACTACAACGCTTAATGCGTTTGCAGTCATCAGGTAGAGAAATCCTGAAAATATTTACCGTATTCGAACTTGCATTACGTGCATATACTTTTGAAAAATGCATGAATCCTTTTCCGCACAAAACTGTGAATTAATACAACATTCACTCGCAAAAAATAAAGAATTAATCTTACTATTCAAAATATCTTTCGACATTAAATAATCCAGGAAAAGGTTTATATACGTATAAACGAATCGAATGGTACTCCTGGTATGAACATATATATGCAACACGAATGTATATTTTTGATACAATGTATTTTATTCATAGACTAAATTACTCACGTTCTTAAACATAGTCCGAACAATGGAGTAAACTGCATCATTGTTTAAACAGTCTCCATATCATAGATTAAAGTACTTTCTTTCTTAAACATGCTCCGACCACTGGAGTAAACTATGTTTGTTTAAACACTTTCCATCCCATAGATTAAAGTTTATTATTGCTTAAACATGCTCCGTCCAATGGAGTAAAGTACATTTTTTTTCAAAAACGCCCCATACCATGGAATAAAATACTTCATTATCTAAATACACCCCGTCCAATGGAGTAAAGTACATTTTTTTTCAAAAACGCCCCATACCATGGAATAAAATACTTCATTATCTAAATACACCCCGTCCAATGGAGTAAACTACGTCATTATTCAAACGGTCTCCATCCCATAGTTTAAAGTACTTTTAAATGCGCTTCATTCTATGGAATAACCTAAATCCTTGGTTGAACAGTCTCCATCTCATAAATCAAGGGACTTTCACGCTTGAAAATGTTCCGTCCAATAGAGTAAACGTCATCCTTTTTAAGCACTCCACATCCCATGGATTAATGTACATTATTGCTTAAATAAGCTCCATTTAATGGAGTAGACTACATCCTTGTTTAAACACTCTACGCCCCAAAGTTTAAAGTACTTTCATGGAGAAAAATGTTCAATTAAATGGAATATTTTATAGGAATAATTTAAAAACTAGCTATATATAGCAACAGAAAAGATGTTTATAGCTAACCGTAATATACATAATTGGAAGAGAATAATAAAAAACGTATTTTAGATATGTAACTCGTAGATAAAAGAAAAGAGTTTAAATCCAAAACTATGTGTGGGGGGTTTATGTTTTAAATGTATACGTGCATCTAGGTATATCTCTGTGTGATTGTACTTTTCATATAAGTTATAGCAACCATTTTGATCAACTTTATAGAGACCTGCTGCAATAAAGGTCGCTGGATAGGATGATTTATTAAGTCACATATTGACCCGTAATAATATCAATATATTAAGCATGCTCATTGTGGGATCATTCAATACAGGCTAATTTCCGATCAAATTGTCTTCATGTCAAAAGTATCTTAATTATCTCTCGCCAACTTGTCCTTGTAATCCGAATACTGCATTCGTTGTCTGAAGTCTTCCAATATTAAATTCTCTAATTTCACAAGGAAAGTCAGCATGTCAATTTGAGATTAAGAACGCTCATTATGAATCTAAATTAATTTCCCAAGTTTAATTTACTCAGAAGAATTTGCCTTAATCTTCTTGAGTATTCACAGTTGATAATGACTTCATTTAAATGCTTTTGTGCATTCATAACTTTCACAATCCCATTACTTATCAATTGAGTCATTTTCTTGATGTTTTTCTGTACTTTTAATGTCGTGCAATGTTAATGCCATCTAACGATGCAATGTTAAAGTCACGCCTCATTCTCTTTCTTTTTTTTAATTTACCATGAGAATATTTCTGTTAAATTTAACCGCCGAATTTAGAGAATAGATTGTAGGAATACACCGAATTGGCCGCCAGGGGAAGACACTTAACGGCCGTTACGTGACGTTGCTTAAAACAGTAGCAAAGGAGAAGGTTACACACAATCTTTCTAAATTTACTTTTCAAACACAGGTTATCGTAGGAACAAGACGTTTCTCATTTCCCTTCCGAGGGACTTCTTAGTCCGCAGTAAACCACGTGTGGATTACAACACAATAAACGCAAGCGATCAAAATAATATCACTTCTATAACACACACACACACACAAACAAAAACACACACACACACACATATATATATGTATGTATCTATTTTCAAGACATCAGATCAAATGTCTATATCAGTAACATGTAAAAACTTTATAGCTTCAACAAATAAATTTTAATTAATTATAAAATAGCCCGTACAACAGTGTTTACAAAAAAATCTCAAATATCAGTTACATTAATTTTTTTTCCTTAGTAACGCATCACTGATTGTGATCTCAGATGAGATTGAAAGTACTGTGGAAAGTAAAATTTAAATGAAAAGAATAAAACTACGGTACCTTTCTTAATCAATTTAATATCGCCATTAAGAAGTCGATAAGAGAATTCGAGAGGATCATAAGAAAAGTAAATAGACATAATATGGGCAGATTATTCAGCCAATCATGCTTGTATGAAGATATGCTGCTTACACACGCACACACATACACACGCATATATATATATATATATATATATATATATATATATATATATATATATATATATATATGCGGGTGTGTTGGAGTGCATGCGTTTCAGTAAGATGTATAATATATAGAGAGAAAGAGAGAGAGAGAGAGAGTAAGTAAGAGAGAGAGAAAGAGATTAATATTTGTCCGACCATCTGGTCAATGCTGCTACAATCTATTAACTCTATTTAGGTTAGGATAATTTTAAAGAGTGATCTGTCAATTTCATATGCAATAGTTATTGATATTTATATTTTCTGAACTTAATATCTTCGTATCATCTTTAACTTTTTTGTTGTTTTTTTTGTTCTTTTTGACAACATTACTTTCGTTATATCCTGAGTATGTCAAGTTTTCCTAGCAATTTTCCGACATTTTTCCTCACAACGTGTCACAGAAAATTCATCGGTCTTGCAAATTTAATTAACTCTTCTTCTCCGTGTTTATTGATTTTTACACTCGCAAATATATAGACATAAGTATGTATATATATATATATATATATATATATATATATATATATATATATATATATTAAATATGATCTATACGATAAATAATAAGAAAATATTCGTAAAAGAAAAGACAAGAGGAGAATGTATTTTTGCAATTCATTTCGTTCCTTGAGGAATCTCATCGATGTAAATGTAGCAATTTATTGAGAAACACCTGTGTGTATATACAAAGCAAAAAGTTGTGGAGAAAATATAACGTTATACATGCCAGTTTAAGTTTGAGAAGATTCTATATTTATTCGAATATCTCATGATCCCATGTAAAGAATATATGGAACACACTAAATGACATAAATGTTTACATGTTTTGAAATAAAAATTGATTAAATTTGTTATTATTAGTATTAGTAATCATATTGTATTATTATGATTAATAATAATATGTAAATGTAATAGCTTGCAACACGTATTCGCACTGCAGACGCTTGCTCAGGCGCATTTTTGTTTATTCAGCACCCAAAACGCCCACCTGTAGTTTATACTGCAATTATGGTGAGCAGACCTTAATTAGAGTTTCTGGCAAAGAGCTTGCTAGCTAGCATGTTGAACAAGGCCAGCACACTCAAGCACGCGGCCACGATGATTTGTGACTACGATGAATAGCACAGCTGTCTAATTCTTTCTACCCAATTTCACTCGCTT
This sequence comes from Acanthosepion lycidas, assembly GCA_963932145.1. Classification (NCBI taxonomy): domain Eukaryota; kingdom Metazoa; phylum Mollusca; class Cephalopoda; order Sepiida; family Sepiidae; genus Acanthosepion; species Acanthosepion lycidas. The sequence goes on along the minus strand of OZ010592.1, from coordinate 73,578,876 downwards.
GGTATGGTTTTCAGACACTTTCCACATCAGACACTTCACAGATATACGATGGTGAGATTCGAACCCGGTTCTCATGGTCAGAAAGCGAACGTTCTAACCACTCGACCACGTTCCCACATCAACACCATTAATAATTATAATAATATTAATTCAAGGAAATGAAATCCAATAACCTTTTTCTTCATATTTTTTAATGTTTTTAATACAACATATAAATTGGCGATAACGAAAGGAAACAAGTACAACAATTTAAATAGTTGGCAAGGGTTTCAGTAGAGAAAGGGGAAGTGCGACACTGGTATCATAAGACACATTGGGTTAGCGAAAGTTGACTTCCAAAACGTAATCACAGTATTCAGAAGAAAGAAAATATAGTTAGAAACAAAGAAAGTGTTTTGAAATTTTACTTAATATCAATCTTTCTCTATAGAAGTGAATGCTGGGCAATCTCCCACTCAGATGTAAAAGAAATTTAAAGCAACAGAAATGTGCTTCTACAGAATGATGTTGAGAATATCATGGAATGAGCACCAATTATAGCATCAAATAAGTTCATGAATTTCTCCCAATCTTTAAACTACACAAACGAAGGAAAATATTCTAGCGTCACTTGACGTAGATAATACATTTACAAACGCGCCTGTCGATGCAACCATCGATATAATCCTTAACTATATATATAAATAAATTTCTGTGACGGCGTCCCCTGGTCGGAGCGCCAACCGTGTCGTTGTATCCCAGTCTACCACGGCACCAACTGTGACGTCCTACTTTGACTCCCAGTCTGCCTACCCACGTTGTGATTTGATCTAGGCAGAGGAAATCAATCAGTCATCGGGGCCGTACTGCAAACCGAGTCCAACGAGGGTGATACCACAAAAATACGCATAAAAGGCAATAAAATGAACACTCAAAAGTTCAAAGTATCAAAGAAAAAGGTAACAAACTTTATGTCTAGTTGTTCGATATATAGGACTGCATCTATCTCCCGACCCGTTCTATGGATCGTGACACGTCGTTTTCCGCTAGGCAAGTTTTAACACTTCAAGTCGTCTGCTCTTTAAGAAATTGGACGAAAGTCAAAAGAAAAACTTATTTCGGTGATCTGGATCTAAGTCGCTTTTCAAAATAATTGTTCTTGGTTTGAAGAGATGGGTCCGGAAAATGTGCGTGAATCCTGGTAAGCTATCTGCGAGGCTTGCCTCAACCGAAGACTGCTGGAACTCGACTCATTTCTGCTCGTTGTGGCTTCGTTTATATGGGCGCCGACCAAAACCGGGGTGAGGTTGTCGGCGCCGGGGGTTCCTCGATAATTCTAAATACATATCCACCTCTCTGGTTAGGAATTTCAACCTTTTTCCATTTTTGGGAACATTTCCTCACTCCCACCTTCTCATCATACTTCAGAGGGGCGTGAACTGCCCTCCCCACATCTTCGTGGCAACCTCTCTTACTCATCCTCCAGATGGGCGGCAACAGGCTCCCTCGTGCATCACGTGTTTACCACTCGACCAATGATATCTTAGTCGGGCGTGGACGAATCTGCGGCTTTGTTTCAGGAAGAGAAAAAAATATCTTGCTAAAAAAAAAAAAATTATCTCTTCCCTTTTCTTCCCCTTAATGGTTTATCATTTCTCTGGCCGCGAACGGGACAATATGACAATGGCGGTCATAACTCTTGCTCTACACGTGGTTTACGTCAGGTATTTTATCGCTAATTATCAGAATGTGTGGTCTTCTCGACACGGTCTCAAAAAAAAAAAATCTCCAAAGTTCCAGTCGGTCTGTCGCCTCGAAGAAAGAAAAAAAAAAACACATTCATTTTCTTCGGTACAAATTCCTGATAACAAAATTTTATTATCGCAGGCCAAGGATGCTCGTGGGTGTTTTTTTTTAATTTTTCATATCTGTCCAAGTTCTTTTAGTTGGCTGTTTTTCGTCACTTAACGAAATAACATTTTCATTTGAATTTTCTTTTTTCTCTCTTTGGCCAGCCGGCCTGTAGTTGATTATAAGATGTCTTCCTGTACCAATAGTTTGTTTTCATATCTTTAGATAACACAGCCGATGCCAAAACATATATGATTCTTTCCTTCTTTCCCTTTCTTTTTACTCAGAATTTCCCTGTCATTGTAATGACACTCTTTCACCATTTGTTACTTATAAAAATATCCCCTTATCCATTGTCTCTTAGCTGTGTGTGCTTATCACTCACGATTCGGTTCTTAGCCTCTTCTTTCCTTCTTTTCTTTCCTTTCCCTTTCTGCCTCGATAAATGGTGCCACATTTCAATTCCACCTCTATTCATCAAACATAATATTCTCAAAATATTATTGACTGCCTGCACAACTAAAGTCCCATTTTACGAACATAATGACAAAATGTACACTCAAACTGATAAAGTAAGTATGGGAAATCATCTTGCCCTTGCTTCTCTATTACATGTCCTACATGTTCACTATGTAGATGATATTTTTCCAAATCGTCTCATAGATTACTATATTGAACATTTTCTTTCTAAGATAACGAATAGCAACACTAAACATTCAAAAAACAATAACATTAATTAAAAAAAAAAGAAATAAAAGAAAATGCATGTTAAGATGAATATTCCCTTATAAATATTATAAATAAATATACAAGTCCAAACTTAAAAGAATATTATACTATAAAAAAATGTTAAACTGCTAACCTCATTGTCAACAATAATAATTCACCTACAATATCCAAATTATATACGAATTCACCTTACCTTGTGTAGGTTATACTTACCTGACTTATGCCAGAGGGTATCCCCGAGCCGAGGCTCTGCCGAGGGGCGGAGTCTCGTCTCAGGAAGCTGACTTAGTTTTTACGTGGTCTATAGGGAATTTCTGCACGAGCCTACAGGCTCGGATACCCCACTTTAAACTCGGCCTTGTGCCACATCTTGCTGTGTGTGGCAGCGGCTAAATAATTATACGAATTCACATGTCACTGTGTTCTTGATCAATCCAAATTCGCAAATAATTGTTTTGGATATACTAAATCAGTCATATCAAAAAGGTTCAACTTACATTTGTCAGACCATAGCTCAAATAGGTTTCATTTAAATATACATGGAATTCTATAAAACTCTATTCGCAATATACTCGTTGATAATAGAAATATAATACGAGGGTCATTCAATAAATAAGGTGAATTTTTCGGTATAAGTACTTCTAAAACAGATAGAAGCTTCCTTTTTTTTTCAACGTAGTCTCCCAGCACTGTCACACACTTTTCCCATCTGTGCACAAGCTTCCTTATTCCCTCAGGGTAAAAATCTTTCGACTGATGTCTCAGCCAGTCGCTCACAACATTTTTGTCATCATCGTCACTTTTAAACTTCGTGCCTCTCGTGAACGCTTTCAAGGGACCAAACAGGGGAAATCTGAAGGGGCAAGGTCTGAGCTGTAATGGGGATGAGGGAGCAGTTCCCAGCCCAGCTCGTTGATGGTCTGCACAGTTTGGCTTGCTGTGTGAGGCCTTGCATTATCATGATGCAAGATTACTCCTTCTGACTGATGACCTCTGCGTTTGTTCTTTATGTCTTTCTTGACATGCCTCAGCAGTTCACAGTAGTTGGCACTGTTCACAGTGCTTCCTTTCTCAAAGAATGAAATGGTGATTGGGCCTTGCATATCCCAAAATACGGTGAGCATTACCTTCCTCGTGGAGAGCCTACGTGCTTCCACTCCATGGACTGCCGTTTGGTCTCATGCTCATAGTGCCAAAACCATGTCTTGTCACATGTGACCACCTTCTTCAGAAACTCATCACCATCCTTCTCACAGCGGGAGAGACACTGCTGGGACAACTCGACACTCCTCCGTTTGTGCTCTGCAGTAAGCATCTTTGGAACCCACCAGCAGCTGACCTTCGAGTATCCAAGGTCATCATGGACAATTTTGTGTGCTGTCCCAACAGATAAGTTCAAAGTTCTTGCAATGTCATCCACTGTCACCTTTCTGTCAGACTGAATGAGGTCATTGACTGATTCGATCACCTCAGGGGACCTCACTTCTGTAGGCCTCCTAGGCCTGTCGTCAATACTGCTCCGTCCTTCTTTAAACAATTTAGCCCACTTGTAGACATTTTTTTAGCTGAAACATGTGGTACCATACACAGTTGACATGCTCCTATGAATTTCCACTGATTTGCACCCTTCATCAACCAAAAATTTGATAACTGACCGTTGATCAATCATGGAGCATGCTTCTTGATCGGTCATCTTTGTTAATAGCCAAAACTCTCAAAGTTTGTTTTTTTTAATCTGCAAAAGAAATCAAATCCAAGTGAAAAAGAAGTAAAACGAAAACAAAAAATTTAAAAAAAAGTAAGCTTCTATTTGTATTAGAAGTCCTTATACCGAAATATCAACCTTATTTATTGAAAGACACTCGTAGCATCATCCACATCTAAAATGGCAATATTATTGGAAATATTATTAATAAAAAAAGGCCAACACCTAATAATACATCTGTGAACATAGTCACAATGTGCTGATCGTGTACGGAAAATAAATAGTTCCTATAACTCTAGTTACATACATAAATCAATTCATACATTCAATTAACAGTAAAAAAAAAATCATACTTGATAATGGTTAAAATTATCGTGGAATGCGCTCGGATAATTACTACATAATTTACTTCCAGAAAAGTGGGAAAGTATAAGAACACTATAAAAAACTAAATAAAAAAAAAAAAAAAACTCGTCTATCGTTTTTATGAAACATGTATAAAAAAGAGATTGGTACCCAAATACACAGTATATATATATATATATATATATATATATATATATATATATATATATATATATATATATATATATATTGTGATGGGTAAACTGTCGCCATTTCATATTTTTAATTTCGTGCCTGCTCGTTCTTTATATTTTATTTTGTCAACGGTAAAATGACGCAATTCCCTCTGCCAGAAATTTTTAAAGGTTGTGCTGTACTGCTTGGCATTCCAGCCGGAAGCTTCATTACGAACACTTCAGTGTGTTTGGGTGTCAATTTGATCACCGATCAGGGTATCTAGAAAGAGTTGGATAAATCTAATGGTGATTACGGAGTTGTTTCGAGTGATCACTTGTGATGGTGGCATTTTGCCTCCATTCATCTACCCACAAGGCCTCAGATTCAATACGGATGCCTACATAGAGTGCGTAGAAGAGGTAGTGCTGCCATGAATTAAGCGAGTAACTGCTGGAAAACCATATACCTGGTAAACTGTACGATGCCATACAACCAGGAAAATCCAGACATGACTGTAAGAAATTTATGAGACCACATCAACCCTTAAATCTGACCACTTAACTCTGCAGAATACAATCCCCGTGACTGAAATGTGTGTCTTGTAGTTGTGCAAGTGACCAAAAAAAGTCCTTTTAAAAGCAAAGATAAACTGAAGGCAAGGATTTTGGAAGCTTTGACCAACATAAACATGGAAACTGTCCAGGAGAGATGCTGGAGATTCCGAAGTATTCTGGGGGCCATGGTTGGCCCTAATGGCGATTATATTCAATGGAGTTAGTTGTTACTATTGCAAGATACATTTGTGTAATTTTAGTAAATATATCTGTTAAAATGAATTGTTGATGTTTAGTTTTTTGGTAATTTAGACGGCAATTGTTCCCTGCGTGTGCATATCTATCTATCTATCTATCTATGTATATATATATATATATATATATATATATATATATATATATATGCATGTATGCATATATATATATATATATATATATATATATATATATATATATATATATATATATATATATATATATATATATCCTGTAATGATTATCAGAAAGATTATATGCACAGAAAAGTGTAATTAAAAAAAAACACACTCATTAATTGTATTAGTTTTTACTGTAACGGGTCTGTCCACAATTTTAACATAAAAAATGATGCTATAATTAAAAAAATAACAATTGACTAAGACTAAAATGTTTCGAAAGTGCTTTAATCACTAGTTCATGCACAGTAAATAAGCGTCCTGATTCTTATAACGTTTCACCATTCTTGGTAGATCTACTGTTATAACAATGTGGGATATTTAATTACAAAATTGATGGAAACAAGATGAAAAAATAAAAGCAATCTACATGAAATTGACTAAAAATATACCCAAAACACACCTAAGTGATATATATATATATATATATATATATATATATATATATATATATATATATATATATATATATATATATCTATGTGTGAAAAGTGTGTGTATATAATATATATATATATATATATATATATATATATATATATATATATTCTTTTATGAATAGTAATTGTTGGTTATTGGAATTCATTCCATATACACCAATCATATACTTGTATATATATATATATATATATATATATATATATATATATATATATATATATATATATATATATATATATATATATATATTAAGTTATAAGGAACTTGGTAAACCGAATTGGTAAATCCAAAGAGGATGAAATCCTGAGTGCTCAATGTTAGGACAGAGATAATATGTAATGAAAAACAAACCACTTTAATGTACCATTACGATAATTTATTACACCTAAATCCTTAAAAAAGGATTTAGGTGAAATAAATTATCGTAATGGTACATTAAAGTGGTTTGTTTTTCATTACATATTTATATATATATATATATATATATATATATATATATATATTATACACCCAGGGTTACAAACTCACGCGGAATCCAACCAAATATATATATATATATATATATATATATATATATATATATATATACATGTGTGTGTGTGTGTGTGTGTGTGTACACTATGAAATGGACAAAATCTGACAATTATTTTAAGTTATCTTTTTGTTTACGTTATTTTTATAGACACAACTATTTTAAGTAATTTAAGAAATGTTCATAGAAAATATGTGTCCTCCGACATATTATAATCAACATATTATTATAAACAGACCCTTAACTTAAATTATTTGTATCTCTAAAAATAACGTATAAACAAAAGTTAACTTAAAATAATTGTCGGACTTTGTGCATTTCGTAGTGTGTGACGTCTTTTGTTTACGTTTGAATACGCATCGAGAAAAATCATGAAGAATTCTACTTTAAAACGCAGGAAAATCGTCCTTGCTAACCAGACGCTCCTCGTGGTCCACTCGGTTAAGGCATGTCAGGCTATATGACAGTTTTGTATAGCGTAAAGGTTCAATTCCTGTCTGAGAATGCATATTTTCTATGAAAATTTCTCGGACATTCATGCTGGCAAATGTTGTTCATACTGTTTATAAACAGAGCATTTGTATCTATATACAACTTTATATAGTTATATACAGAAAAATTTATATATATATTCTCGAACATTCAACCTGGTCAATATAATAATTCCTTTTAAAAAAAACAACAAAAAAAACAAAAAAACCCCAAAGAGCATTTGTTTAAATAAAGTGTATGTATTAAAATAACTTATAAACAGAAAACATACTAAATAATATATATATATATATATATATATATATATATATATATATATATATATATCATAAATATATAATAAGCAAGTATAATAAGCGTTATATATATTTATACATATAATAAGAAAATATAATAAGCATTATATATATATATATAATGCTTATTTTATTTGCTTATTACTGTATTATTTTAGATAAATTAAAATCATCCAAGAGTTTGCTGAAAAGTTCTACTTCTAACCGAGTAAGCTATAACAGAATAGAATAACCAGAATTTTGGAAATGTAATCAGATTTTTAAAAAGAGGACCGATCCATTGCACGAGGTGCACATCCAAGGTAACCACGTAAAAAAATATGAAAAAAGAACAAACCATATTAGAATAAATCTAGAATTTTTCCACTAGAAACAAACATAGCGATAAGAAAAATTGCCCCAAACTTAATAAGAACAAATCATAAGCTAGATGTCTTAGACAATCTTTTTTCAACAAATAATGAATTTTTACATTCGGTCAGCTTTATAGAAGTTTTAACTTTCTGATAGTTATTTTAATTTCTGTTGCAATTAGTGTTGTGTAAAAATACTTTACTCAAAGTATTAGGTTGGTGCAAAAATAATGACGTAATAATGTCGTTTTTTGACGTTAAAAATACGTCTAAAAACGACGTTATTACGTCATTATTTTTGCACCAAACTAATAGAAATGTTTCACATTTAAATGAAAATATATAATCAGATTTTAAAGGAAATACTTGGATGAGATATTTTTTTATTATTTCTCGTTATTATTCCTATCTTGATTCATATACATGTTATTACACAACACAAAGTTTCGTCCATATACCAATTGGCCATCATCAGATGATTATTAGCTGATATGAATATCTGTTTATCATTATGTTGTGTGTTCCTGTGAAGGCAGTTATTGTTCGCAATTTGTGTTTTACTACCTGATCTCTTAGTAAACAGATGTGCAACCAACTCCTTTATCCAGTTCTCCACCGCCCAAACGATATATGTGGTGAATTTCTGGCTCCTATATATCCATTATTTACATTATTCGAACTATTGTCCTCATCTTTGTCGCCATTTTTATTCTGAGGCAGTGGAGAATTTTCAGAGGGAAATTAACAGGAGATAACTGATAACTGACGTCCCTTAAAAACATGGCACGTGGAACTAGAACAGTCCACCCCAGTGAGCGAAATAAATGGTTCAGTTCGACATTCCAACTACCTGAAGAAGGCCGGAGCATACAACGGCCGAAACGTTGTAATAAATATAGCGACAAAGATGAGAACAATATTCAGAATAATGTAAATAATGTACATAATACCTCATCTCAGAAATATAGACATATACCTTTATATCCAGTGTTATATTGTTTTGATATGTGTGTATCCTGGCTATCTCGTAAAGCTCTGCTGTGCATAAAAATTTATTGAGTAGCCATACAAAAATAAAAGAGGCAAGAATGCGTCTTCTCTACAGATTTATTCCAGTTCTACAGCGAAGTTATTTTAGAGGATCCGAAAACCCTACCAATATGTTTTTTTCATTTTGTGTAATCATAACAATAAAATACACACAGGTCATACTTTGTTGATGGCTGACACAAGAAGAAAACTAATAGACGTATTAGACAGTTTAGTAGTAAAAATAGAATGAAGGGACCAATCCATAACTGCAAGAAAACAAAAAAGTTTGGACAACAGCAATATGAAAGTCCCAAGTTGCAAGCTGGTAATTGGAGATGCTAAATAATCTTTTAATCACTTTTTTCTTGTAAACATCAATTCTCCGCTTGTTCGCTGAAAAATCAGCATAGCAGTAAGAAAAATGGCCCCAAACTTAATAAGAACAAAGTTTTGTCGTCAAAGTTATTTGGCGATTTTTTTTCTCAGGTGAAAAACACATTGATTTGAAAATTATTGTAAAATCAAATAATTATCAGATTTTAATGAAACTTTCAGTAATTAATCAAACATGAATGAAAGTATTATTGATTTTTTTTTTTAGAAAATCTTGGCAAATATATATATATTACATATGTTGCCTCCACCACAACGAACTTCGTAAATTTGTTTTATTTAAAACAGGACTTCTTCATCATTTTTTTTCTTTTCTTTTTTTTTTCTTTTTGTTTTTTAAAAAAGACTCCTAGTTACTAAAATTCCGCTCTGAATCGTAAAATAAATAAAAAATGCAATAAACTATGTTATTGTTTAATTAGAAAAACATTTTAATTGTTTTTATGAATAGGAATTATTAAGGATATTATTGTCTTAAGAAAATCATTTTTCAACGAATAATGAATTTTTACAAGAATTGATTTCATTTTTCAAAATTTTAATTATAGTAATTTATAATATTATTAGGTTGGTGCAAAAAGAATGTCGTTTTCTCACATATGTTACTATGTGAGAAAACGAAATTATTTTTGCACCAACCTAATACAAATCGTTTATAATTTTGCATTACTTCAATTCGGTTAGCTGATATTGTTATTAAGTGAAAACTATATTTATGAATGAGAATTTGAAACAACGTTTCGGCCGTTGTACGCTCCGGTCTTCTTCAGGTGGTTGGAATGTCGAACTGAACCCTTTATTTCACTCACTGGGGTAGACCGTTCTAGTTCCACGTACCATGTTTTTTTAATGGATGTTATCTATCACTTTCCTCCTGTTAATTTTCCCTCTGAAAGTTCTCCACAGCGTTAACCGGGTATTGAACTCACGCTCTTTGGGTGCTGTCACTGAATCCAACCAACGCTTTTATCAAGGACACATGGCACAGTGGATAAAGGTGTTGGTTAGATCCAGTGACAGGAACCAAAGAGTGTGAGTTCAATACCCGGTTAAGGCAGTGGAGAACTTTCAGAGGGAAAATTAACAGGAGATAACTGATAACTGGCATCCATTAAAAAACATGGCACGTGGAACTTGAACAGTCTACCCCAGTGAGCGAAATAAAGGGTTCAGTTCGACATTCCAACCACCTGAAGAAGGCCGGAGCTTACAGCGGCCGAAACGTTGTAAGAAATATGGCGACAAAGATGAGGACAATATTCCGAATAATGTAAATAATGAACATATTACCTCATCTCAGAAATATAGACAGATATCAAAATTTGAAAAGCTCAATAAAATTCGTTTACCGCCCCACTCTTATATTTAAAAAAAAAATTGTTAATAAAATATTAAGTAACTTTCCCCTGTTTGAAAGTATGGTCGACCATCCACGACATAATCACAAAATGACAGCAATGACTTAAATAAATACATATTTAACATTCCTACAACTAGATTTCTGAGAATATTTTACAAAATTTTAAGATTTCTGAGTACTTAAAAAATATATAAAATAAGGCGTTCAACTGTCATTTTCTTAAATTATGTTTTAACAGATTATTTCTCCTTAGAACAATAAATAAATTTATCAACACGTTATCAATGCCTGTTAAGTTACCAATGAGTGACAAGGGTCGGAGACAAATGAATAATCACTGTTACTCTTTGTTTTAAACATCAAATTCTGCTTTATTTTAAACTTAATTTTTTTTTTCAAATCAGATTAATTATACTTTAAAAAAGCTAATATGTCTCAAATGAAGTTTCTGAAAAGTATTATTATTTTGGAATATTTTTAAAACCGAGAATTAACATTTGTTTACAAATTTGTCCAAAATGGCCGATATTTATCGAATTTCATCGATTTTCATAAAGCAGCCAAAAACTTGATATTCCAGTTAAAATAATTTCTTGTTGGAATAAACCAGATTATTTTTCTCGCTGGAAATAATAAATTCAAACAATTAGCTTTTAATTAAAGAAGAAATGAAAGCGTCTAGAATGATTTTTCATTTATAAAAATTAATTTTAAAATTTGGGTATAGAAACTGAGTGGAGGTACCTAATTTTATAGTCTAAGCGTTTGTTTCTAGTGGAAGAATTCTAGATTTGTTTTAATATGGTTTTGTTTTTTCATATTTTTTATACGTGGTAAGCTTGGATGTGCACCTGGTGTAATGGATAACGGCTCTGCCTATAAAAAAAAAACGTTTGATAGTTGGTGTGAATAAAATACCTACACTTAATGAAAGAAATGTTAGCAATCAAAAACATTGTAACAGCCTAACATTTATTGATCGCCATAGCTGGAAACACGTAACGAAACGGTTTAAACATGGATTCAATCCGTTGATAGCTATTAGCTCTGTCCAAATGATACATGTCTATGTGTATATTCTGGTTTTCATTTTACGGTATGATCACCATTGAGATATCCCTTAAAAGATTTGAATTTATGACGCGCTTAAAAAGAATATGATTACATGGGCGTGGGGTAGCGTTTATAAGTGCGGATAATGTATCGACGGGCCGTGTACAAATTGTGGCTCTTACATTTACTTTTGCAAAAATACCCATTACAAATGTACAAATCCATCCCTTCTTCAGCATCTCTCAGTTACGAGTTAAATAAACGTCGCTCTCTAGGATAAGGAAAGCTTTGAATTCAAAACTGATCGGAGTGAGTTTCGGAACACCATCTCATATAATCTAAATGCTATTGAAATACACTGTGTCTATGGTTCCATTCTAAAAAGGAATGCATATGTTGAGAAGCTCACATTAGAAAAATGATTTAGAGTACTTATAATTTTAAACTGTTTGATTTTATATACCAAACTACTTAAAACTACATGAAAAGCTACCTTAAAAGGTTAGTTCATCTGTTTGAAAATTAAATATCGTAATATCTGACTTTACCAAATGCTGTGTGACTCAAAAAATGTTTCAGGAAACTATTGTGGAAGATTAGGAATCCTCGTTTAGGCTGAAGAAAGAGTATTCCAAAATGCAGAATCAACGTAGTAACAGGAGAAATTTGCAGCAAGGAAGTTATGAAGCGCCTTGTTCTAGACGCTGTGAAAGAAAGTTGCATGGTACTACATCAAACAGATGAACAGAAAAAATATTTCGTCCATACTGTCTGCTGTATCGAAACGCTTTCTAATCTGAAATTGTTTTGTGCGATTGAGTCGAATGATTTCTGATGATGACAATAATTCTTCGTATCTTTTTAACTAGCGATACAGAAAAGCAAACAAAGAACTTTTCCAAAAAGCATAACTCACATCAGATTATGTCTTACAACAAAAGCTACTACTAAATTGGCTTTTAAATATAACTCGAAGAGAAAATAACGACATGATGAAGGTGTTTATATTCCAAACTAATTGAAACAACATTTAGTCAGGAAACATCGATTAATACTGGAAAAATCAATAACAGCTACTGGTCATGAGAAAGCTATATTCCTGAAATATTGTTTTAAGAGAAAGTTTTATATATATATATATATATATATATATATATATATATATATATGTATATATATATATATATGTGTGTGTGTGTGTGTGTGTGTGTGTGTGTGTGTGTGAAAAGTGTGTGTGTGTGTGAAAAGTGTGTGTATATAAATATAAATAAATATATATATATGTATAATTATTTATATATTATATGCGCGGTACTTATTAGAAAGCGCTCAATATCAGAGATAAGCTAACATATATGGTTGGATAGATGTGAGCTTGTGACCCTCACAAGCTCACATCTATCCAATCATATATATATATATATATATATATATATATATATATATATATATATATATATAGAGAGAGAGAGAGAGAGAGAGAGATAGATAGATAGATAGATAGATAGATAGATAGATAGATAGATAGATAATAACCAACAGTAAAACAAACTGCTTGGTCGAAGAATGCTGATTTTTCCTCATAAGGAAATGGGTAACATTAACACTACCATTACAATCAAGAACTACATACTATCATCTCCGGTTTTAGCGCAAATTTTAGTCTTGATCACTAACTTCAGAGAGATTAAATACATCGATAATAATTGCTAACGTTAAACAAATTGTCTCTGATTTTGTATATGCTTTTAAACGTTACAAATAAATACGCAACCAGTTGTTAGATATATTTAACGTAGATAGCAAAGGATTTTCGACGATACTAATAAAATATAATTTATCCACATAAAAATAGCCTTAAGAGAAAGAAAAAACATTCCCTGAGCAAATTGTACTTCGAAATAAAAATTATAATTGGTGATTACAAATACTGTAAGGCCGGAGTAGAACTTGAAGGTCGATTCTTCGATCCAGAGAAGAACTTAACATCTTGAGAAATGTATTGATTTGGGAGCGCCCCCCTACATAAATGAAAAACTAAGAAAGTTAGAGAGAGTAAGGCAGAAAATAGACAGGTTTTATCGCCAATTCCATGGATTAATTTGTAACCTTGGATTCACCAGAAAAGAATGAAATGAAGACATTCAAAGAAAGGAAACACAATCTATCTTTATGGATTTGTAAACGTTTTCAGAAAGCAAGGTTTGTTGTTATCATAAGGTACTGATCGTTAGTGATGTATGGTAATTATTACAATATTTAGAAAATAATCTTCGATTTTTTAATTATTTTTTATTTGTAAAATAACTTATTTAAATAGAGTTTAAATGAGTCGAAATAGGAACGCTTAACATCTATATATTTCTACCATCGAGTTACAATGTTATTTATATCTTTACAATTAAAACTTTAAAGCATTGGACGCCAAGAAATATTTAAATGAAGTTATTGCATCTCTTTTGTAAGGAAATGTCATGTGGTTTTAAAAATTGTTCAAGATGTTTAAAAAGCGGTAATCAGTGTGTGAGATATCAGAGGAATATAGTGAATGTGGCTAATTCTCGTATCCCAAGTCGGTAAGATTCTGCAGTATCATTCTGGCAACATGTGCTCGAATATTCTCAAATATAGAAAAGGACTTCGTCGATTAACCAATGCTAGTCAATTTTTGTTTAACTTAATGGGAACGTCGCTTAGTTGTTGACAGAACGCTTTCGTTATGATGCTCTGGTTAGATTCTAAAAAACAATGGCGGACCCCCAGACAATCACCATAAACTTCTGTTATTTCGTTTTTGGAAAATGTTTTGGGTCTTATTAATGATCAACTCATTGGACCGATCGTTTTAGATTTTCATAAGGGATTTTAATCATCTATCATTTGTATTTCCCAGATAAAATATTGAACACACTTCAAAACGTCCAACGATTTGGCTTTCAAGTCCTTACTGTGGAACCCATTCGTATCGTGTTTTAATCTTGTCATTCTCCGTGAAATGGTACGATATTTTTAAAAATTGACATAATTTACATGTGAGAAACTTGAACTCCGGCAAAAATTAGTAAATGTATCTCTTCTTTTTGCAAGGTCAAGATCATTTGTATATAATATTTTTTAAGTTAAATTCTGACAGACATTGATATAGAATTAACACAAAGGACATTTTCATCATCAAGGATGAGTAATATATATATATATATATATATATTATATATATATATATATATATATATATATATATATATATATATATATATATATATATATATTATAATAATAATTACGCAAACATATATTTTGGTGCAAATATTATAATAATATATTGAACTCACTGCAATGTAATCAGTCCTGATTTGACATCACGACTTAATAACGTTCTCATGGATGTGAAATGTTTTTTTTTTTTTTTTCTAAACAATATATCCATGGCAACTGTTCTGAGGAGCTATTTTAGCTGATGCCCCGACTACGGGTATTTAAGCGTGCTACTAGTTTGGCATCTAGGTCCCACCCTTTTACTGTTGAAATAGCTAAATATAACAGCCACTTCTACTCCAGAAGTTTCTTTTCTCGCACTTCACGATATTTGAACTACCTTCATCTTATTTCCTTCCCTGATAACTAGAATTTTCAAAAATTAAAATGTAGCATCAATCGCCATCTTCTCATGTCCCGATCCCGTTCATCTTTCCTCAATTCTCCATATATACAGTCTTTTCCCTCACTTTCATTCTCTGTAATACCTTGCGTTGTATTGACACTCCTGTCTTGCTTGGGGTGAAATCATTATCCGAACAACCTAATACTATTTCCAGTGCATACAGAGTGGGTGTCAGGTATTTGAGAACAAAATTCTGAAAGTGATTGATATAAAATTAACAAACAGGGTACTTTAATTTAATATTTGTTTGCAACTGTTATAACAGTATATTTGAACTCAAGTAAAATGTTTATTCTAAACTCGAATATTATTTTCAGAACAACCTAAAAACCATTTGTCAGTCCTCTAACCTTAGATCATCATTGGTTGATGGTTTGATTGGAGGCCATATTTTTTTTCGTTGAAGATATCGTGAGATTGTATTATGGGAAAAAGCGGAAACACCCAAACAAATTTTAACTGATGAATTGGGGATGGTCGAATAGTGAAAAAGAAGGTAGAATTTGATCTCTATTGCAACTGCCAATGTGGTGACTTATTCATCTTTAGATGATCCGTCATCATTGGACACTTGAAGCGTTTTTAGACTTTCTGGCGTCATAAAGATAAATGAAGCTTAGGAAATCTCTTTTTAGACAAATACTCTCCAATCGTCTTAGCCAAACAATCTCCAGTTGATATAGATACTATACATTTAGTCAGACGTGCATATATAATAGACAAACATATATAAAGCTGATAGATAAACTACTAAAACTATAATTAGAATAATGTTCAGAAAAAATAAAGATGTCTAAAACATGAATATCATATTAGACAATAAAGCCATGTAAAAAATAAAATTATACTTAAAGACGAAATATCCGCATGAAGGTACAAATATATATATATATATAAATGAATGTATTTTCAGCAACGTACATATGAATTTCTCTTTCTCTCCCCCATCTCGCTTATATATAATTGTGCGTGCATATGTGTGTGAAGAATGATCAATAAATATGCAGCCAAGCAGTTATGAGTTGAAAGATGTTCTGAAAGATTCATCGTTTGGCTATTAAATTCAGCACTGGAAAAAGTGTATTCAGGAAAAAAAGATCCAAAATAACTGCTTTTCCTGACATTAGGCTCGACGTTAATTGATATGTATTTAGTCAGTGTACAATATCATAGTTACATACATACAAACACATATACCCATACACAAACACATAAATATAGGCATATATTCATAGATATATATTTACATATTATATAATGAACATAGATATCCACAAGAGAGTTCCACAATCGAGAAGAGCGAGAAAATAAACCTTTAACATAGAACCTATGGTTACATCTAACCAAATCATCTGTATATTTGTGAGAGCTCGTCGCTCGTCTTGTACTGCGTTTAAAATTAATAAACGCAAAGGGAGGCAAAAACTATGGGAAAATGACAGAAGCGGAGCCACCAGTTCAGGACTAATGTTATTGCTGATGTTTCTTTGGATTTTATCAAGCATCTCTAAACATATGACAGGAGAATCCGGTCATAGGTGGCAGCAATATTCTAAGCATGGATGAATGGTAGACAGATTCAGGAGAGAAAAAGTAGCTAGCATGAAACAGTGAGCCAAGTTTCTTGGCAGTTGATCTAGCAATGGATTCAAGTCATTCCTCTTCCAGTCAGGCACAGAACGTTAGCCCAAGGAGGCGCAATGAGTCACTTGCCTAGAGGTAAGTATCAGTCATGCTGATGGAAGGCAGAATGGGGTCTCTCACATGATTAATAGAGAGCAATTTAGTTTTGGAAGCGTTAAAAATAATGAGCCCTCCTTTGCCCCATTTAACAACACACTGAAGATTATTTTGACATCAGCCTCAAATTGGTAGTATCATCAATATACATACAAAGTTTAGAGTTAATGTCCTCGGGAAGGTCGTTAATAAATATTAAAAAACAAATTAGTCCCAGTGATAGAGCCCTGGGGATATGACATTAATACAAAAGGTTATAGTAGATTGATCGTTCAGGATAACTTTCATTTAACCTTTTGATCAGGTAGGCCAGTCAATTCGAAAATTTAGCCGATATATTATTTATTAAGTTAGTGTATTTTGGGCTGCTGTGTTCTCCTTTACACTTCATTTCTTTCTTTTGATACTGCCCTGACAGCCTATGTTACCATAATTCCAGTTCACCTCTTAAGACCATCAAACCTAGACATAGATGTTCGTCCACTGGGATCAGTCGTATCATATGGCGAAAGTAAGGGAGCATCTGCTAGCTCAATGCTTACGTTGTTATGAGGGTATCTACCTCCCACTTAATACGTTTCGTTGAAACTGCGATATGCCCACATCACGAAAGAATCAATATGATGTATTTCCGTCTTGGTCAATGCTCATTACTCACATCAGTCGCTGGCAATGGTTAAGCCAATTGGCTAGTAGTAATTTGAAATTTAGGCTGATGTGTATATTTCGAATATTCCAGATTTTTTTTTTCATTTAATTACCTAAATATTATTTTACATAAATATATTCTTTAGCTTTATGTAGTATGATTATTCTAAGAGGACAATTTTTTTCTTACATAACAAAAGGACGTATAATTTGCATTTCTACAGTCATAACGGCATATTCTTTTTTTTGTGTTTTCTCAGTGGTGTTTGTTGACGATTTCCATGAAGTATCTTATTTATAATAGACACATCGGGTATATCCAATGGAGCATTACATTCATCACGAAATATGTCTTTTGAATAATATATTTTCATATACAGCTTAATCCTATTTATACGTATATCAAACAAGGTTTACTTATCTATGGCTATTTAGTTGCTTTCATGGTTTTAGCCAATGTTGTGAATAGTCAACCAATTTTTCTCTGCTTACATTAAATATATCAGATATGTCCAATATTTCCATGAAGTTCACTTCATTTTTCTTGCTTGATAGTGTGTTAATTTTTGTTAACTTTAGGTTCGCCAAATATTTAAGGTATTTTTTTCCTTGTTCTTAGTTTTTCAGTTGGTGCATTTATTGTTTTGGTTTTCTGGTAATCGCTGTTCAACTTGTAATTTAAAAATTTGTGTTACCATTACACAGTAATCGACAATGACTTTTTCTCTTTGAGATTATATATTTATTCGATCCATGACGATAATTACACACGCAAACGCACATACACACGTACACACACACACACACACACACACACACATATATATATATATATATATATATATATATATATATATATATATATATATATATATATATATATATATTAGAATATACTATTAGTGAAATATTTGATTCATCGACAGTTCTTAACAATAAAGGTCAACTCTGACTGGCCTTACTCTAAAAAAAATATTAGAGTAATATTATTGTATTCAAAGAACTTCTCGCCAGTTTTTCTAAGCACTGGTACTTTTTTTGATTTTTTCCGTTGTTTATTGTTCAGAATCTAAGATTATTTCAGTGGGGAATAAAACATAAATGAGATTTTGGCTCTGCTAATAATGATATTTATATTCGGAATGAATAAATTGAACATTTTGATATTAGAATGTGTCTTTATCCTGACTGGAGATACCCAGCATTATGCAAATTTCAGGATTTATATACATACAACAAACATTAATTTGGGCGATTATCAATCTTTTAATTTCATAGTCCTAATCGTAGTAGTTGCAATAGTATCAAGCGTAGAATAATCGACTGTTAATAACAGTTTGCTTGTAATGTATAATGTAAAGACAAAACTGTTCGAACATAATATTTTTTTGTTTTTACTTAATTTAGTTGGGTAGTAAAAATATACTTATTAACCTTTAGTAGTTTTCCAACAAAAACAACATAAACGATGTATTCGCTTAACAATTCAACCGCATCACGTGACGGAGTTGGTCACTTGTTTCTTGTCACGTGATTTGTGACAATATTTTCTTTTAGTCATTTATGCTACTCAGTATCTCACGGTTTTTGTTTTGGTTGAATATATTTTATTCATTATATTACATTGATTGATTTGTTTTTCTACGGTTTATCAACACATCTCAGGAAATTTAAAGCTCAAAATACTTTTGGATTGTAAGATTTTTTTAAAAATAATAATGATACAATTCCTACTAATTAACCCATAGCTAGGGTGAGAAGAGTTGAATTCATATATTTCCCAAATGCATATGAGCGTAAGTCAATATAACAAATCCAATAGGATTTGTAACACGCTAGACAATTTCTAGCCATTATTCATTACACCACCCGAACATCCAAGCTTACAGCAACTTGTAATCCCCAATACCCATCGAGATACTGGCCACGTTCGACATTGCTTAACTTAACAACATGAATATTAAAATTAAACAAACAAGAAAAACCCTTCATTTTCTGATTCCATGCATTTTAAAGGATTTAACTCACTTCCTCTAATAAGTTACATGTTTAAATCTATTTTAAGGATATTTCATCTGTTTTTCTATGTTTTTTTTTTATCTCCTGTTATCTCTCCATTCTGAAAATGTTACTTCAAGTTTTAGTTTGTAATTATTTTGTTTTATTAAGAAACATGTATGTTTCTAAATCTGTTCCAATTATCATTTACTATATATGTAGAACTTTACAATCATAACATGGTATTATCTCTGGGAAAGAAACTTGCATTAAAGAAGATAGCGATGCATAAAACATAAAACCCCAGGTTTTACAAGTCATAGAAGCAGAAAAAAAATTCTACTTAGTCATCATAATGCTTAAAAGTTACGGGGTGCAAGCGTAAATATCGACTAACTTAACGATTTTTGTATGCGGATGGCAAACCCGAGACATATATATATATATATATATATATATATATATATATATATATATATATATATATTTGTAAAGAGTAAATAATTATTAGGTTGGTGCAAAAATAATGGCGTAATAATGTCGTTTTTTGGCGTATTTTTAAAGTCAAAAAACGACATTATTACGTCATTATTTTTGCACCAACCTAATATTTAGAACAAGAAAATACAGGTTGTTGTAGAGAATCATAAACTCTCACGTCCTGAAACGAATCTTCATAATGATAAATATAATATTTCTACTTAGAAAATTGAACTTATCTATAATGGTATTAATTAATTTTTTATTTTACGTCTTAGTGGAGGATTTATATTATTGTTAATGTGTTGTTCTTTTTAAATAATTCTTTTATGGTTATTAACCAAATATCTAACCATTAGAATGCTGCACAAAACAGTTGCAGGCTGGCGATTTAAAAATAACAATGACGGCACTAGTGAAGCTTTTTTTTGTTTCAAGAGACGCTGTATGCAAATATGAAAAAAGATAGGATGAAACGGAAATATAAAGGACAAAAAAGGAGTAAAAAATAGAAATAATATGAGTCATGATGTCAAAACGAGAAATATATTGAGAAAAAGAAAGAAATGAGAAATCGTTAAAGAAACTATAAATATATAAATAAAAAAGTTAGTAGGCAGAGAAAAAAAAGACAAAAAACAGATCAACGACGCGGAACAATTTGATGAGATGAAACGATCAAAAGAACATATTCCAATACGAAGATCATATCTTATTTCTATCAAGTAATTAAAATTTTCGTTTTTTTTCATCTTTCTGTTCACGATTATTTTTTTCTTGGCAGCAGAAGAAAATGATAACAATGATCCAATAAAAAAAAAAATATGTGTCCGTCTAGAACTATAGAAGCAGAGTTGGTTTTAATAGTACAAGAATGTATTGTGTAATGTCGGGACAGGATAAGTGAGTTTCAAGTTAACATTTATCTTTGAAATCTTTTTACATGGCATCGAAGCGGTTTGCATGCTCCAGAAGAATATACAGAATATTTTCATGAATTAAACAATGTTTTTTTTGGTAGATTAATTACTACACACTGATTTAAAAGTTAGAAGGTTCACGTCTTACCGAAACAAGCAAGACTTTACCTCACAATAATATCATATATTGAAAAATAAATATTACGAAAAGAATGATTTATCTACATACCTATCTCGTTATCTAGATTTATGCTTACAAGCTAAGGAAAAAAAATTGGAAAAATATTAACGAACGAATGAAAATGTGAATGTGCCAGCCAAAGGTGAACTAGAATATGGAAAAATCAATTACAAAAGCTACATAAAGTATTAAGAAACGGGAAAATAAAAAAAAAAGATCTGAAAATAAAATAAAATACAAATCCTACTATATGACAGTGCATGCTGGACAATTCCCTCGCGGATAAAGACAATATTTCAAGCCAATGTTGTAGAGTAGCTGAACACCCCCACAATCTGATCTGACTATGTATTTACTCTGTCTCCCCACTAAGACTAGTTGTGACAGATAGTCTTTATTTTTAAGGTGAGGACCATAGCGCTTATACCCGGACTGAAATGATCTATTTATCTTACTGAGAGAGAGGAGGTAACGATTAACTGGTTATTACATTTTTCTGTGTTCTCAAATGTATACCACATT
This sequence comes from Acanthosepion lycidas, assembly GCA_963932145.1. Classification (NCBI taxonomy): domain Eukaryota; kingdom Metazoa; phylum Mollusca; class Cephalopoda; order Sepiida; family Sepiidae; genus Acanthosepion; species Acanthosepion lycidas. Next base: position 73,557,000 of record OZ010592.1, on the reverse strand, counting down.
ATTCTCCTGAATAAAGTACTTCTTATTTTTTTATATGCGTGTCAACTGTTTCTATTTACGACACAACACAAAGGTATGCATTTCTATAGAAAAATGCTGAAAATACCGTAGACAGGGCATGTGAGAAACGAGGAAGTTTTAAGAAAAATGTAAATAAAGATGACCCGTATAAGAATACGGGAATAAGAAGGGAAGAGCTGAAAATTCTGGTAATGTAATGAGGAAAGAGTGCTTAGAGAATTTAATATTCACAAGACATATTGAGGGCCAGGAAATAAAGGGGAAGGGCTAATAATCTGCTTAATTCGGATGTGTAAGTTGGTGACAAAACAGAGCGTAGGATGGATAGAAATAAAGCAAACATTGGTACGATATACGAACGATAAGACGATGTGGAGACTCATGATCTTTCACGTCCTGAAAGAAGCATTACGCGTCAATGAAAAATACTGAAGTATCTCTTTATTATTTATATAAATGCTAGGGTACTTATTTACAAACAGTGAAAATAACGTCTACTAGCCGAGGTCATAGACATTAGTATTAGGTTGGTGCAAAAATAATCTCGTTTTATCACATATGTTACTTTTATATATGATTTCTTAATTAATTCATTGATATATATAGCCATGTTATATATCATTTTAAGCGCGTTTTTCGTTCTATCGAATCGTGTTATTCGTTACCGTTCTCAATCTCTTCATTCATTTTTTTGCAGGCTTTTCGACAGCATAGACAAAATTTAAATCCGCACGATTTTCTTGTTCCAGTTCAAACTAGGCCGAAAAGCTGCCGAGACAGCTCGTGATATCAATGATGCGTTTGGCCCAGGAACCACTAACGAGCGTGTGGCACAACGGTGGTTCAAGAAATTTCGCAATGGTGACGAGAGCCTCGAAGATAAAGACGGTCGCGGACGGTCGACTGCGGTTGATAACGAACATTTGAAACCGTTAATTGAAGCCGATCCTCGCAAAACCACACGAGAAGTTGCTGTTGATCTCGAGGTTGACCACTCGACAGTCGTTCGCCATTTAAAGCAAATAGGTATAAATGGGTGAACGATAAACAAAAAAATCGTCAAAAAAGGACATTATTTTTGCACCAACCTAATATTTCAAATAATGAACCTATTGGTATCACCTACAATAGATCTTTTTCTGCGCAAACACATTTAATCTGGCATCCTCTAATATTAGGTTATGGATCTCCTTACAACTCACCAACTCTCAGTGAACCCTTTCGGATTGTACTATATGGATAAGAGAAGTGCATAATTAGTCGTTCAGAGATTTATAATGCTGTTACATATATTTGTTCATTTTTTTCCTGATGTCCTGTGAATGATCTCGAAAAATAATATTACGTACCATCTTTTGTTTCCTTGTAACTCTGGTCATTTTGTGAAACTGTTGTCTAACGTTAGTGAAATACTATTTCAGATTAGGCACCTCCTTGAGATAGAATGCCAAATAGACAAGAATAAGCAAGTTCGACATCTCTTTGCTTTTAATCAATGTCAAAAAGCTGGTAAAGCTGCTCTAGACATCTGTGTTGCGTACGAAGATGACTTCATTAGTGACGGAATGACACTTAAATGCTTTTTCCCGTTTCAAGATAAAGGAGATCGAACTATCCTCCTTCTGGCAGATCAGATCTGTTCAGTTTGAGAACAAACTACACGCGCCGATTCAGTAAAATCTGCTCTAGAGCACTAGGAAATGGGTTCAGAATATGATAAGCTCTCACGTGAATGTCTCTCGTCATCTTCACTCAACGGGTAAGGATAAAAATATCGGGTCGATGAATTCACTTTAGCGCAAATACCCTTGGAAAAGTTGTGAATCCATTTCTAAGATTAGCCCATGCACCGAATATTGTTTTCACGTTTGGTCTGGCGTTTCTGATATATATTTAGAGATTCGTGATAAAATTCCAAAGATGTATGTCCAACATTATCGGTCCTCCTGGAATATCGGCTATACTTACTTCCTCACCAACGTAACGTTTCCTTTCCCTCATCTGTGAATATTTTCCCGGTGATTGTTTTGTTGAGCTTTCCTCTTTGATACAAAGACTTATATTTCTGAGATGAGGTATTATGCACACTATTTACATTATTCCGTTTATTATCCTCGTCTTTTACGCCATATTTATTACAACGTTTCGGCCGTTGTACGCTCTGGCCTTCCTCAGGTGGTTGGAATGTCGAACTGAACCCTTTATTTCGCTCACTGGGGTAGACAATAAATATGGCGACAAAGATGAGGACAATAGTTCAAATAATGTAAATAGTGAAAGAATTACCGAAAGTAAGCGCAGTACCAGATTGCTAGCTATGTATCATCCTTTAAAAATTGAAATGGTTAGCTATAATCATTTCAAATGTAACAGTTTCTTCTCTTGCACTTAAGGGTAATGTAGATTGGCGGCAGGTTCTCATCATTTCACAGATGAAGTGACTAGATGTAACCGTACGTTTTATGCTAACAGTTTTTTCTATCACATTTCTCGTTCATGGAAACCTTTTTCCGGCCTCTTGCTTTTCAGTTAACTTTGCTCTCCAAAATCTTCAACGTCAATCGATATTTTTTTGTCTCATTAGTTACTGCTTTTTCTTGTTCTCTCTCCAAAAATGTACATTTTTTGTAACTATATAGAACACTTGCGTCTTGGTTATTCTGTCTTGTTTTATTGGAATACTTTTCAAAAAGAAAGAAATCTCCTCCCCGCAGCTACTGCTTAAATTGATTGACTTGCAGGCAGATAATTAATGGTATTTATAAAAACAGTTGATAGTTTAATATTCACACGCCAAAAATGTATTCATACGATCCAAAGTATCTTTCATCTTTAAATAAACCGGAAAAATGTTGAAAACAGTAAAACGAAAAATATCAACCATATACTGTTTCCGTATTTTAACATATTCACGAAGGGTTAAACGATATTGAGTCATATGAAGTTTAGAACCGTTGTATCTTAAAATTGATTTCAAATCTCTTACTGAAATTCTTCGTGGTTTATCGAACACAACTAGACTCCACTTTGAGCAGTAAGAATACATAAATACTCCCCAAGATTAACAGTGGCCAATAGTGAAAATTTAATACCAGATTCTATATCAAGCAGTGTTCACTGATTTTTCTCCAACAGGCGGTTTGCTCTAAGTTGCTACTGTTCAAGTCATATACTGTATAATAAATAATTCGCAGGCGTCTCGTTCACGGTATTGACTATCTTGGAATATTTCAATTGTTTCATTTCCTATATAGAACGGGAAATAAATCGGGCGGAATCGGAAATCGGGGATCAGCTTGTCAGTGATGTAACTATGTGTGAAAATATAAATTCCATATCTATGCAATGTTTTCAAATTATACTATTGTTCCCTCAAGTATTCCCACGTGCACACATCTGTCTATCTATCTGTATATATATATATATATATATATATATATATATATATATATACGTATATATGTATGTGTGTGTGTATATGATCGGCTCTCCCGTCGAGATTCGACGTATGAGGGTCAAGCAGATCAGTTTCCAGGAAACCGACAGCCCGACACCGGCACATGAGATTTGATTATAGTGGTGAAGGCCTCGTGCAGGACCATCCACACTTTTTGGAGGGACGAATACAGAGACCTGGTGCACCGAATGCCACAAGGTTCCCAAACGTATATATATATATATATATATATATATATATATATATATATATATATATATAAAATTAACATAAGTAATATAAAATTAATATGTTCATCACGTATCCGCAATTGGCAGATTATTTCTCTATATTTCAATATTTACCTTTCATATATATATGTGTATGTTTGTGTGTGTGTGTGTGCGCGCGCGTGTCTGTGTGTGTGTGAGTGCGCACGTGTGTGTGTGTGTATGTGTGTAGCAGAATTACCTTGCAGAACTGCCTCCTGTGTAATCCTAGTGAATTTAAACAGGTGTCAATGATTTTTATATCTTTCTAATGTCTTACCGTTTTTTCATATACCCTCAGTTACCATCATGGGATGGACCGATGCTCCCCTTACGTTTGCTTTTTAAACGTGTTTTATACCGACTGATGTACTTTTAACGGCAACACAGCGACCCTCTCGTGCTCATTTCATGTTACGTTGGCATGATGCTGTTCTGGATAGAAAATCGATTCAGTTATCGCTTTAAATAGATTTATAGGTCACTGGTTCAACACTTTAAAGAAAACCACCTTGAAAACCGTGAAAAGCCCGACATCTTCGGGTGATGAAATTGTCTACAAAATTGCATGACAAATAGAGGACACCATCTCGACGATGCATTTTAAAATCCAATGAATAAAAAGTATAGCCATCTTTTTAAATAACAGTAAATATTTTTAATAGCAGCTAACTTGGTCTTTTTGTCAATATTTAAAATATGCAAGGTATTTCCGCCGCATTTATTCTCTCAAAATTGTCCAATTGATAGATAAATTTTAAAACCGTCGTATCTTAAAATTGATTTCAAATATCTTATTGAAATTCTTTGAGGTTTATCTAACACAACGAGACTCCACTCTGAGCAATAAGAATACATAATTACTCCCCAAGATGAACAGAAGAATGGTGATGAAATCGATTATAAACGAAAATGACATTTTCATCATTAACTAATTATTGCTAAGGATGGGAAGCCCATGAAAGATTTCAATAAAGTTTATATATATATATATATATATATATATATATATATATATATATATATATTTCAGCATTGTTTTTCAAGTAAATTAAGATGATATTCGCCATCTCTACCTTTCTAACTTTCTGTCCTGGCTTACAAGTTTCACGTACGATTTCATTTTCAAATCTTTTTGAGGGCTCTTTGGATTGTCATAACTGAAACTCCTCTATCACGTGTGAAACGTCTTATGAATTGAGTTTGATGATTTCTAATTGATCTATTTAGATCTAAGAGGAAATGGTGATCTTTCTTGCTGCTGTGAATTATTGATCCAGATTTTCTCTCTATGGTCCCTATTTTTTAACTTAATCACCGTTCTCTTGATGGGTCTTGAATGAATGATGGAAGCTAGAGTATGGGCATCAATGCTGTTCTGTTTTAGCTTCAATGACCCAATGGGGGTTTTCATTGATCTTAACGAAAAATGGTGACAAGGTTGGGTAAATGTCTTGGACAGTTTTGCAGTTACATCTGGTATATGTGAAAATTATGAGACAAAGAAAGGCAAAAGTAAGGTTTTCGCCAACAGAACGCATATTTTATTAAATTTCAATCGACATCTTCACTTTTGTTTCGGATACTATTATGCATTTACCAACACACACACACACACACAGAGAATTATATATATATATTTATATATTTATATATATATATATATATATATATATATATATATATATATATATATATATATATATATATATATAGGAAGAGTTTATAGTAGTTCCAACGAGAGAAAAGTGTGTATATTAAAAAGAAGAGAAATATATATATATATATATATATATATATATATATATATATATATATATATATATATATATATATATATATTCGATTCTCCCGTCAACTATGAGGGTCAAGTAGATCAGTTCCTAGTAGCGATGTAAAATATTTTATAATAAATATGTTATTATAATATTTTACACTACACTGTATCGAGCAATTTTTTGTTTTAAAAAAGTAAATGTTAAGAACGGTGGATTCTTAATCGGCCTGTTCTTTATCTTTATTTGTATGTACATATATATATATATATATATATATATATATATATATATATATATATATATATATACAATGCTCCGAGACAAGTTATTAGAAGCTGACAAAAGCCGTTGAAAACGTTTTGAAATAGTCTTTTCCAAGGAATAAATATATATAAGAAGGTATATAATCCATTGTTAATATCGTTACGCTGTTTTGTTCTGAAACGCATTATATACTTTATTTCATGTAAAGACAAAAAGGAATACTGTGAAACAGATATTTTTTAACTCTATACCGGATATTCAAAATTCTACCAATATCTAATTCGAACAACTGGTTGAGAGAAAAAAAACACAATTTAAATAGCAGAGATACAACGTGGATCTTTATTTCATTTCAGAAAAAAACGATTGTCAAAGTGAGTCGAAAATCTGGCTTCCGTTTGCAATCAAATATATAGAGGAATTTAATCTCTTCTATTTTTATGTCTTGTTAACTTCTTAAAATCTCCCTCGATCTTTGTGTATTTTGCTTATGCGAGAGTTTTTGAGAATATGAGTTTATATATTTCTTGTATTTGTAGGTAAGTGTAATTACTCTTACCTAAAATACAAAACAAAAATTCAAAGACATTCAGATCAGCATAAAAAAACCATAGTCCACAGACAGGAACACACACCTAATACACACAGTGGTAAAAACACACACACACAAACACACACACACACACTGACATGCACACACGCACGCACGTACGTACGTACGTACGTACACCACACAATCTACAGGTACTTACTGTATGGATTTATTCATGACAAATATATATATATATATATATATATATATATATATATATATATATATATATATATATACGGGTTCGGAGAACGAATATATACGCAGATACTGGCAAAAACAAACAGACTATACGGATCCCGCGCTCCTGCACACAAAATTTCGCACACATACATGAACCCAACAAACCATAGAAATGCATGATTGTATATATATATATATATATATATATATATATATATATATATATATATATATATATATATATATATATATGTATGTATGTATCTATACATTTATAGTGTTATAATGTTAAATTCTTTTCACTTACGTGAAAAAATTTGAAAAACCTGGAAATACTGTTAAAAACCAAAACCCATGAAAACTGGAAATTTATGAAGAAACATCGATATCAGATTAAAAGTGATACTTAAAAGTTAAGTTATCTCTTCATACAATAAAATTTACGCTCTATTTAATATAATATCATCTTAATATTTTTAATATTGAGAATTATATATAACAATATCTATAGTTTCTTAAAACTTAAATCCTTATATATATATATATATATATATATATATATATATATATATATATATATATATATATATATATAAACTATTTCCTTGTGAGAAAACAATATATGTGTATTGAGAATGAATATTTATACATACACTACCAAAAATACTCGCACACACACAATACGGTAGGATTGGTTTTAAAAATTTTGCAGGACATGAAAAGATAAGATAAGAACTCACCCATCCTCTTTCACTGACCAAGTTTAATGATTTTATTATCTCATAAGCAAAGGGAATCTCTTTCACCAATCCAAGATGATTTGGATCATTACTAAACACAAAATACAATATTTAAGTGATTTAAATAATTATTTCTTTTAAATAATATGTGGGAATCACCATTCTTCGCCCGGCAAATATCACAAAACGTCAAACGCGTGTGGCAAAAAATATCGAAAACAATACATATAAAAAATCAACATTTTAACCAAAATTTTTTGCGTCGTTTCTCTCTTAAAAATATCAACTTTTCTTTTTTTGGAACAACATCTCTCCCTCACACTCACCCCCCCACACACACATATATATATATATATATATATATATATATATACATTAGCAGTATGACCCGTCTTCGATCGGTTCTTACTGGGAACTGTTGCCGTTTAGTTGGAGCAGTTTAAGTTTTAAGTCAGCTCACTTGCACATCAATATGAGTAACAGCAATTTGATGCAAATGAGACACGTCCCCAAATGTGGGGTTAAGAATGTGAATGAGAGTGGCCCTGAAAAGAGCCGTTTTTGCGTTCTCAATCTTGTTTCAGCCTCACGAACAGCAGCCGTTGCAAAGCCGTTTCTCCTCAGCCGTTGAGTTCTTTGATCAAACGTTTCACCTTCACGCACATTTGCAGTTGAAGAGGCGTTTCTCTTCCACTGTGGAGTCCTTTCAACATCATTTTCTGGCACGCGCGCAGAAGAGTTCAAATATGCTCTTCTGGAAAGCTGATGTCTACGTTGATCTTCGGACTCAGTGATTCTGATTGACGCATTACGAGAGGCATTTTGCGACAGACGAACTGAACGTTCTAAACACGATTCGTTATCTCTTATTCGCATGGCGGACCTGACATCAGCGGATTTTTCGACTTAGGGAATTTCTTTTCTTTGGTGGTATGTCTTAGACCAGTACGAATTGTTCAATGGAATGCGTGGACAAATACTAGAAAAGAACGCTGTAAAGCTACAAGGAGACTAAGCTCGAATAACTTAAGGAAAGGTTGGAAAAATAAATGTTGAGTAATAAAGAAAGCAAGCTTACTTATTACTACGGTGAATTCAATGCAAAAACTGGCAGGACAATAAAAATAAATAAATTGGGAACAGCTGTAATCGACAATGAAAACAATGCCTTAAAACTGTAGCAGTAGGCTTTATCTAACGAAAAATGTAACCTCACTTGAGAGAGATTTAAAACATGGCCAAGAGCAAAGGAATGTGAAATTTGGACTCAAAACCGGCACTGAAGAACTATCTATCAAACGAAAATAACTTAATCTAAATCAGTTGAAAACTGGAAACGCATAGACGATATCCGATCACACACACACAAACATAGACACACACACACACATGCACACACACACACACACACACCTTTTGAGAATTATAGGTAATATTATTGTAATAATTTAAAGTATTCATTTTTATTAAACTTTTTATGAAATATATAGATCCAAGAACAGATAATGAATTGTAAATTTTTTCTGAGAGTTATACTGGGCAGATAGTAATGGAGCGCCATTGTGGTCAACATCTTGGACTCAAAACCTGCCCTGAAGAATTATCTATGAAACAAAAAAATATAATCGAAATCGGATGAAAACTGTGGAAACGGAGAAACGACATCCGATCCCACACACACACACGATTTTGAGAAATATAGATATAGATTGATATTGTGTAGGTGTTTACAGAAATTTAATGATGCAGAGAGGTTAGCGGTAAGAAAAGAAAACTACAGTTGATTATACGTTATGTATACCTTACGTTTGTTTGTTTGTTTTTTTTTTTTTCGAGAGAGAGAGAGTACAATATATGACATTTGTGAGAACGATCTTAAACGAATTCTTCACAACGACTGTTTATGCCTGAATTTGCGATGTTATTTTTATGAATATATGTGCACGTGTGCTAATCTTCTAAACAATAGGCGTGTTATGTTTGCAGTTAAATACGTCAAATTCCTTTGCTGCGAATATGCATGTTTTAAATATTGAACTTCAAAGTTCACAGCTACCTACATTGGAATATCAGCGCTAAATATTAGGTTGGTGCAAAAATAATGACGTAATAATGTCGCTTTTTGACGTATTTTTAACGTCAAAAAACGACATTATTACGTCATAATAATTAAATGTATAGATATAGATCAAGTGATACATAATAATTAAATGTATAGATATAGATCAAGTGATACATATTTTCTTTACGAGTCTATTGTAAATCCAAAGATTAGTATGCAATAAAGTAAAACACACAATGCCATTGGTCATTACCTGGCATATCGGCTCCAGTCACTTTCTCGCCGCCATAGACTTTTTGTGCCTTTTCTATAACCATTTTCATGGTAATTGTTGTGACGAGTTTTTCTATACGGTACCTAGTTTTATGAATTTAAGATTTGAGATTGGCGACATTTTATCATCATTTTACAGTGAAAATTGCTACATGCAAACGTAATAGTTTATTTTTCCATAGTCCTTGCTTGTGAAACTCTCTTCCAGCTTCTTGCTTACAAGTCAAGTTTTGATCTTTAATAATTTAAATGCAATGTCAATCCTTATTTTCTATTTTCTGTTCACTTATTGTTCTTGCTCCTCAAAAATAATTTTCTTTTTTCTTATATTCTCTTATAATCAGTTACCCCTCTGCGTCTTAGCGGCTTTGTTGCCATTCCTGAGGTAAAATGATTATAATTTATATATTTTAATGTATTTATATACACATGCAAAGAATATATTGTTCGATAAAGGAGGATTTCTGTATAGTAAAGCGGTGAATACCGTAAGACAATTGTGATATCTTTGTTCATTCTGTCAACATTTTAGAATTATTTCACTTTTATCTTTTGGAATGAGACAATATTCTGAAATTGGTTAATAGAAAAACATTATACATTATTTACATTCTTTGGACTTGTCTCATCATATTTATTGTAATATTCACAACGTTTCGGCCGTATTACTCTCTGGCCTTCTCCAGGTTATTGGAATTTCGAACTGAACCCATTACTTCCTCCACCGCAATAGATTGTTCTAGTTCCACGTGTCATGCCTCTTCCGGATTTCTCAGTTATCTCCGTATAACTCACTTCTCTAAGTTTTTGTTCACCACTGCAGTAACCAGGTATTGAACTCACAACTGTTTGGGTCAAGTCACTGGATCCAACGAACGCTTTTATCCACGGGGTTGGATCCGTGCCATCCATTTGCACAAGCACATAAGGTAGATTACTCGCTCATTCATTCTGATCCTTTTTGTCCTGTTTCAAATTCTTCAAGATACATGTCTTCATTATCATCCATTGAAATTTTTCTGTGTAATTTTTGTTCTCATTCTCCTTGAAAATGCATCGTTTCTCACATATTCCGTCTATGAAATTCTCAGCATCCTACTGCAGAACCACACATATTTTACTGTGAGCCTCATCATTATATATAAGAAAATTCCCAACAATTCTCCGTCATACATAGCCTATAATTTTAAATAACTGTTACCAATTAAACTGTCATCTTTTTTTATATTTTGAATAGATTTTAGAAAGCATCCTTTGATATTAGAATGCACCTTCGGATAAATATTTCCTACGATCTGTTTTAACACTTATCGAATAAATGCATGCCAGCTCGGTCAGGTCAATGCGTGATACACGCTTAGGTGATCATGTATCTTTTGATACATGACTGATGTTGTCATTTCTTTCTGCAGTAGATCAGTTGCCATCACAAGGCTATACAACCCGGTCTGAACTACCATTTGCTCATAGCTAAGAGGGGAAGCAGGATTCATATCTTTCCCAAGGGTATTAGCACGTAAGTGAATGTAATGGATTCGACTGGAATCCGAACTATGCTTTCTTATTTCTCAGTCCGAACCGCTATCCATTACTCCACCGTGCCTCCTAAATATATGTTCTTAGCTTAATTCGTACCAGAGACTCTTCCTCTTACTAATGACCAGACCTTCTCTCTTTTTACAATTAATAGTTCGTTCTTTCCAGTTTCCTTTACTGCCATGTTTAGAAATACTAGCACTTTTCTTTTCGTGTTAAAATCAGCAGTGTGCAATTTGCGTCTCTTATATTACGAAAATAGTATCTGACTATAATAAATTTTAGTTGATTTTTCTAAATATCGTATCGCTGTAAAGTTTGAATAAATCCAGTGTGACAACGCTTCAATTTTTACGCGCCTTTCTATTTATGTGTTCTTGCGCAAGAGTCGTTTCCTCTTTCTAATTAGGCAGTTTCTTTCTTATGACATATTTTGGCTCATTCTAATATCTTGCCCATATGAAGAAAGATTTCTAACAGTTTAAATAGATCTTTGCGTCTATCATTATCAACTACTTTTCGCGTAGTCTATGAAATATATGTGGAGATCCTTCTGCACGTGTTATATATAACAACTAATGATTAAGTACATACTGGAATCATTTTATTTAATGTCTTTTTCTCGGTTTTATAAGAGGATGATATATATTTAATGGGAAAACGATACATATTTTTATATATCAAAGCAATTTAAAGACAAATAGAAAATGGTCCATGTGGCGTAAACAGTAAAAGATTGTAATACAAAAAAAATAATAGGCTAAAATTTGAAGTAGGAAATTACTTTATCACCTGTAATAATTGCCACGAGGAATACATCGGAGAAACCTCAAGGAATGTAAAAAAGTAGGTACAAAAGAGGGATCTTTTACGAACCAACAGAATCAATTCATTAGTCGCTCACTCTATTGAGTCTGACCATAATTTTGTAACAAAGAATCGGGTCAGCCCGATAAAAGACTTCGAGTTTGTTGTAAATGTTGTCAATGCTACATATTGTATGTAGTGCACCATGTATTGCGCCCATTCCACAATGGGCTATTGACAGAAGACCTTCTACTTCGATAGGTGGCGCTGCCTATTTGAATGTGAACGACACTGGGCAGGTATTAGCCAATAGTAAGCGCTGGTCTGGGACTGGGAGAGGTTTTAACACCAGTGTTTTTCTTGGTCAAGAGGGGCACTCTCGATGTGCGGACGTCTGAAAACCAGACCAGACCAGACAAGTCGAACACAAATTTTAATTTAAAATAGTGATTTAATTAAACGATAAAACAGTTTACTAAGAGGAAAATGTATAAAAAGTACTTTAATCTCTAAATTAACGTCCAAGGTCTTACAAAATTTCATCTTTCTTAACAGATGTTCTATTATTACAATGTGAGATATTTAATAACAAAATTGATAAAAAAACAACATGAATAAAAAGAGATCTAAATATATCTAAATACATATATATATATATATATATATATATATATATATATATATATATATATATATATATATAACGTATTTAAAATAAAATTAAAAAATGCAAAATACCAGCGAGCTCTCTCGCGGATACTCATGTGTATTCGCATCAGAATCAACATCGTTTTAGTATGATGACGTCCTAAATGACTCGCACGAAAACTATTATCAACTTTCTCATATATTTTCTTAGAATACAGAATATTAAATTAGAGAATATCTTTTAATGTAATGTATATGAACTCAGTTCGAGAATTCTCTTTCTGAGCTGCTAATTGCTACATTGCTTATATATACATACATGCGCACACGAACTCATTAAAATCTTAGATCATTCTAACTCTAATTATAATTCTATTTTTCCACACGTTGCTGTTGCAATTCTTTTATCATTAAGTTTTTGAATTCGTTTTATTTTGGCAGCGCCAATTTGCAACTCGCATCTTGGTCTGTATTTCTGCTAATCTCCAGACGTTATGTCTTCTTACAATTGATGGTTAGTCATTTATTATCGCTTTTCTTAACTACATTGGCTAGAAGTATACATTGTTTTCTTTCCGCGTCTATACCGTCTACGCGGTATTAATGTCGCCTCGATGTATACGTTAAATAAATCCATTGAGATGCATCCTTGTCTTACGCTTTTTTTCCCTTTTTTGTTTTTGTTGCTTACTCAGTTCATATTATATCTGTATGTAGCCGGTTTAATTCCAGTAATGTTCTTACCCTAATAAATAAATTTTCCTAACAGTTCAAATTGAATATTTTCTCGCCATACCTTATCAAATACGATGTTCACATTGTAGCTGTCAAATGTATCATTCTTTCGAAAATGTGTGCGACATAGTTGTGTCTGCAGTCTATTCTGGTTTCTTTGCTACTAAAATGATTGTGGAAAATGGTTTTCCACAAGCCCGACATTTTCTATGAAATACCAGATGATAATTTATTTATTCGGGAAATATATAAGAGTTATCATAACGGTTCAAATTGAATATTTTCTCTTCATACTTGATCAAATGCGATGTTCACATTACCGCTGTCAAATGTATCATTCTTGTAAAAATGTGTGAGTCTTGTTAGTGTCTAATGTTTATTCTACTTTCTTTGCTACTCAAATGAAGTGTATTCCAAAAGATTGATGGATTCCGTGAAATACACGAGGATAGTTGCTACGCAAGAGTTTCAAGAGCTTTAAAACAACTTTTTCATCAGGTAAATTTATGACCATAGCATTTCTAGAACAGAAGGTTTTATGACACCTCTTTGAATTGTAACTGAAAACTTAGGGAACGACCTCTTAAAGGCTACATTTTTAAATAGAGGAAGTGTTCTTGCAACATGTCAAGGGAAAGTCGCGTATACGCTTCTCGTCTAGACATTTAATTGCAGTCTAGATTAGAACAGAACCTTCCTCATACGCTGAACAGTTCTGACTTGGAACACTTAGATATTCATGTGTTTTTCCCTATTCACACATCGTGGTTTCTGGATATAGTACCATGATAATGTTGAATAATTAGATTGAGAAAGAAGTAGTCCAAGACCATAAGGCTTGTTTTGATTATTTTACCGATGTAAAGTCTCTTGTTATTAGAGAAGAACAGGCGTAACGTTTAACCAAAACTAGTTTAAGATTTTGGGAATTGTTAAGAAGTAAAAGACTCTATAGCAGGCGGAATATCGAGAGACATGTAAATAAGCAGAGATTACCATATCACGTTGAAACACCGGTTCTCCCACAATCACCCAAGTTAAGCAATATTTCTGCCAATTTCCAGACGTTCTGTCTTTTTACAAATGATAGTTACTCAGTTATTTTATCGTTTTTCTTAAATACTTTGCCTAGAGATATATGTTTTATTCTTTCTGCGTCTGTCGTCAGTTCGCAGGCATCCTCGTTTATCTTTTAATATTATTATTGCCGCCTTGATGTATACATTAAATAAATTCATTAAGATGCATCCTTGTCTTAGGGTTTTTTTTTTAGTAATTACTCAAATCATATTATATCCACATTCAGCTGACTTATTCCCAGTAATTTTCCGCATAAGCCTAATATCTTTCCCAAATAAATAAATTTTCAGAACAGTTCAACTTGAATATTTTCTCGACATGCCTTATCAAATACGATGTTCCCATTCCATCTGCAAAATGTATAATTCTTATAAAAAATGAATAACTCATGTTAGTATTTGAAGCCTTATTTTCGTTTCTTTGCTAATGTCGAAAAAGTATATCAGGATGTTAGGTAGAAAAATAAAATCCGAGTGTCACGTCCACAAATTACAATACAAAGTTATAAACAATGCGAAGAAATGATCTTGACAGAAAAAGAAAATAAAGCTAAATATGGCAATAACATTTATACAGTACACGCATACATTTACATGTTGAAAATGAATGTCCTCTGCCCTGGCCATGAAAAGACCAATAGTTCAATGTAATTTGTTGCAAGTGTGCTTGCAAAGTTCGAAGATATTTTGTTGCAAGTGAGTCTGCCAATTTCGAAGATATTTTACTGCAAGTGAGTCTGAAAAGTTCAGTGCGACATGTACGCCAATATGTGTGTGTTTGAGACACGCTAATGAAAAATGTATGAGGTTGCTGAATGATCACGTGCGATAATAGTAATTTCAAAACACGGTGAACAAAGAGAAATGGGTCGAGAACCGACTTTCGTCACAGCTTTATATATAGAAACATCATCGCTGACTGACGCCTTGTCATGGCAATGTGTGTCGAGGCAGGTCGGTTTTGCTGTCTGTATTTTGCCGGCTCTCTCGTTGCCGATCTTGTCCTGACTGTTCCGTTTCAAATCTGTCCACTGACTTTCTTGTTTCAGACCTAGTCGTTGTTTTATGGCTTATGTCGTGTCTGTGATCAGCTTACAAAACCTATCTGATTTTTGGTGGGGTGACCCAAAACCGGACTCAAATTCTGAACTATTTTCAAGTCATTTGGATTTCAACTACGCGGACCGTACAGTTCACATCACATGACTTGTCATATCCAATTAGATTCCAGAAACCAATTATTTAATTTTGGAACAGTGTTTTGTACAGAAGTCTAAAGATTTTTCGTATATACTGGTTTTAGTAAGATTTATTTGTAGTTGTCTCTTACTTGTTTTGTCCTTCACTTAATGGCCGTAAAATATAGGAGATATCAAATGATTGTAGAAAATAGTTTCCCAAAAACTGTATTGTGAGACCGTAACATACCTACAACATGGACTCTTTGGATGATATACTGTTTACTAGTAAAACTACGGCAGAGCACCGGAAACATATAATAAACTTATTCGAAAAGATACAAGAATACGTATTTAAGGTTAAGGAGGCAAAATGTGACTTTTTCTTACCAGAGATTAAATACTTAGGGCACATCATAAATAAAGACGGTCGTCGGCCGGATCCAGAAAGAGCCAACGTATCAGAAACATGCCGGCCCCAGATAACGTTCAAGCGTTACAAAGCTTTTTCGGCCTAGCTAACTTTTACCAAGGGTTCATAAAGAACATGCAAAATTTGAGAAGGCCTCTCAACCAACTCTTAAAAAAGGACAAACCATGGTCATGGTTCGCGAAAAGCTGTGGCTCACGCATCAAGATCTCTACTTCCAGCTGAGAAACAATATTCCCAAATAGAGAAAGAGGCTCTAGGGTTGATATTCTCTATGACAAAGTTTCACAGATATCTACATGGTAGACGGTTCATACTGCAGACGGACCATAAAGCTCTAATTACAATTTTTGGTTCTAAAAAAGGTCTATACTGCAAATAGACTACTTCGTTGGGGAACGATTCTCCTAAACTATAATTTCAAGATAGAGTTCCTAACATCCAAAAATATGCAGACAGTTTATCGCGACTCATTCCAAAACATACAGAAGTCTTTGAAGTCTCCATCATTGCTACTCTAAGGACAAATTGTGAAATCAAAAACATGATCGCGAGTACCATAAGAGAGCTCCCAGTTACTTTGCCCGATATAAAAAGGGAGTCTCGTGAGGATGAATTCATTCAATCCATAAAAAGCAAAATTCGTAACAAAAGACCCCAATGTGCCTGAAGTTTTCTCCCTCTGCAATGATCGCGTAGTGATTCCAAACAGCCTACAAAGAAAAATCATCAGGGATTTTCACATGGGACATCCGAGGAAGAATCGTACGAAAAGCCTCATGCGCTGCTATGTTTATTGGCCAAACAGGGACAAGGACATAGCAGACATGATAGAATCATGCAAAGGATGCGCGCTTGCAGCAAAAGCTCCAACCACGATGGACAAACCATGGCCAAACACAGACCATCCATGACAAAGAATTAATGTCGATTTTGCAGGGCCTATAGACAACATGTACTACCTCATTGTTGTGGATAACCACTCAAAATGGCCTGAGGTCCTACAATGCAAAAGACCAATTACAAACTGCACGATCGGATTTCTACACGAGCTATTCGCGCGTTTTGGCGTGGTAGATTGTGTAGTTACAGATAATGGCACTCAATTCACATCAAGTGAATTTAGAGACTTCCGCCATTCATATCAGGTGGACCACATTACAACGCCTCAGTACCACCCTAGTTCGAATGGCCAGGCCGAAAGTTTCGTGGGCACTCTAAAAAGGGCTTTAAAAAAGGCACTAGGCACACCGACAGATAGAGCATTGCCACAGTTTCTGCAGATGTATCGGAATACCCCTACTCCGAACACGCCTGTGAGAAGCTCGCCAATGTTCGCAAGGAAAATCAAGTCTGTCTTAGACAAACTTATTCCACGGCAAGCAAATTTAAAAAAAAAACCGTATCGCCTCAT
The DNA here is from genome assembly GCA_963932145.1 of Acanthosepion lycidas. Lineage (NCBI taxonomy): Eukaryota > Metazoa > Mollusca > Cephalopoda > Sepiida > Sepiidae > Acanthosepion > Acanthosepion lycidas. The sequence goes on along the minus strand of OZ010592.1, from coordinate 73,539,555 downwards.
AAGAAATATTTCAATCCTGGCGATAAAGTCTTTTTCAAGACTTACAAAAACAACATAATATTCTGGGAAGTAGGCACCATAAAACAAAGAATTGGCGAACTGGTCTATATTGTCCAAGGACCGAAAAACACTCACAAACGCCATTGGAACCAGCTCAGAAAATGCCGGAGGAAACACTACAAAAGGAAGAGCCGATTGATGTAATTTTTGATCACTTCAATCTCGACACGCCCCAAATCTCTCCTGAAGTGCAATGCTCAGGAAGGAAAAGGAAATTTACTCAACCGCTCATCGTAAATCCCAAGAGAAAAAAAATATTAACAGTTTTATGTATTTTTTTCTCCTTTTTAAAAAGAGAAAAAAAAAACTCTTGGTAGTGGGGTATTGTGAGACCGTAACATACCTACAACATGGACTCTTCCAGGACTATATAAAGGAGGGAAGAAGAAGAGGAGGAGAGAGTGTATTCTAAAACCGTAGTATCAGCCGCGTACGACTACCAAAATTGGACACTAGCACATAGTAAACTCCGCTTACACTTACACTATCTTTTTAACCTTTTTGTTTAATATATCTTTCTTACCTCTAACCCGTGTTCCATGTTTTCCTTCCGTGGTCCCGACTTTGGGCCTACATCAGACTGGCAAATTCCAAAAATTAACAGAAGATGGTTGCTACACAAAATTTTCAGTGGCATTAAAACATGTTTATTCAGTGAAATTGATGACCACAAAATGTTTGGAACAGATTATTTTATTTCATATAACACCACTATGAATTGTAACTGAACATTTAGAGTAAGTCTTCTCAAGCGGGTATTTTCAGATGGGAGAAATGCTCTTATAACATGTTAAAACAAAGCCTTGCATACGCTTCTTTTCTAGAGACTCAAGTGCAGTCTAAATCAGAACAAATCTACCTCGTCCGCTATGTTCGCACCTGGGACACTTAGACATTGCATGTGTTTGCTAACATAGCCTAAACCAGAAATGATGTCAGAAAATACTAGCTGTCAGAAAATACTAGCCCTGCATTGAATACTGAACGAGATATCTTGCACAAGAGTAAGAAAGCAAGAAACAATATTTAACCGAGGCAGGTATATATATAGAACCATGATAATGTCGAATAAAACGATTGATAAAGAAGGACACTATGGTGAAATCATTCGGATTGTTTTGTCCACTTTACGAATTTTTTTCGTGCTTCTACTATCAAATCTGTTGTTATTTGAGAAGAATGGGAATTAACATTTGATCAAACACAGTTTCAGTTTTGGGGAATTGTTAAGAAATAAGAGAATCGGTAGAAGTTGATAAACATGTAAATTAATTTGATAAGGGCAGCGTAAAGCAATATTAGGTTGAAATAACGGTTTTTGCACGATCAACTAAATTAAGCTACGCCGAGCCTGGTCCGTTTCTAGACGAGCGACAGCTTTGTAATATCAGGTCTTGTAAGCTTATATGTGTGGATGGTGTAATAGATAATGTCTCAGAATTCGTAATTGGAAAGACGAGATCCGATTCCATTCTTACGTGTAAATAAACATGGCGAAGGTAATGTTGATTGTTTAGCTGCATATAAAGATTTTCTAGGTTATTTAATGCTGAAATCTAAATATTTTTTTTGCAATTGTTATAGAGTTAATAATTGTATACTGGTACAAGTCTTACTAACTAACCCTTATCTGACAGGAAAACGGTCATATGTTTCCTAAGAGTATTTGCGCATAATTGAATGTCAGGTATTTAACTGGAATTTGAACTCAGCTCTTCTATTAACAATTCTGATCCATTATCCGTTACAGCACCAATACATACACACTTACAGCACCTTTTATTGTCAAGCGCCCGCGCATCCAGGTAATAATCAGACCCGAATTTGTTTGGAAAATGTATACTCTCTAAAATTACGTGCTAATTAATATAGCATGTATTAGAAAATCATTATTTTAAAAATATCTCGAAATAATTCTTACAATCAAATAATTTTTTTCTCGCTTTAAATAATCTGCAAAATGTTGATAACCAGTAAGCAATATATCATTCAGTCAATAAATAAGAAGTGTTAGCCAGCTTTTTGAGAAAGATTTAAAGTAAAATATACTTGTTGTCATTGCCGGAAATTGTTGCTGAGTATTAGTATGCTCATTGACATTTCCGTCTGCATCAAATGAGTCCTATGTAGGATTTGAAGATACATTTACAACCACCGCTTTCAGGGGATAAAAAGCTCAGGTTTTTCTTTGCCCTCTTTCCCTCTCTTCTATTTGTCTTCTGGTGTTTTCAAAGAATGTTGTTTTCTCGTGGATTGCCCGTCTCCAGTTGGTTCTTTCTGCAGCTTCTCTCTCCGAATTGGCCGTATCGATTATAGTTCTCAGTAAGTTGTTTTTGCTCTAATCCTTGAATCGATGTCGTGGGTCTCCGTATGGTCTCTTGCCAGATGCGAGCTCCTAGAAGAAGATTTATTTGGACAGGCGGATGTCTGACATTCGGGCATGGTGCCCGGCCCATTACAGTCGATGGCAAGTCATAATGGTTTCTAGGCTCTTCATCTTTCCGAGAGAGCTTCGTTGTTTGCGAGCCTGTCCTACCACGTGTTCCGCAGGATTTCAGTTTGATAGAATTTTTCAAGTTTGTGAATATCTCTTCGGTAGGGTACCCAGGTCACCTAGGGGTATAGGAGTGTCGATATTACAACAGCTCAGTAGACCATGGATTTTGTGGCTTGTCTTAGCCTAGGATTGCGGATATGTCTTTCTAAAAGCTTCCCGAAATGATGCATAGAAGACCTTGATTCGGTTTTCGACATTTTTCAGCGGATGCTTTTGATGTCAGCAAAGTAATATGTAACTAAAGGGACTTGTGGAATTTCGACTGGTCGACTAATAGAATGATGAGTAAACAATACATTTTTTCTACATGTGTGTATGTATGAAATAACACAGTGAAGAAGGAGCAATTAAAATCTCTACATATATAATACAATGAGGTACTTAGTCAATGGTAAAACTGTGCATATTTGTAAAATTGCACATATTTTGTACAGGTATATTTACATACATAAGGTTTAACTATTAAATCTATCGTGTTTTTACATAAAATTAATAGGCTGGTAAAATAAACAACACATAGAAATACGTGAGGCCATCATGTGCGCAAACATTGCTAATGCCAATCACTCTGTAGTACTCTCCCACCCAACACAGAGCCATGTCAGTTTCCTTCGATATATAAAACTATAATACATTGTAGATATAAATAGTTTCCCCTTTTGAAAGATATTTAATATATATATATATATATATATATATATATATATATATATATATATATATAAAGGCTTAAACACTAATCTTCGATGGTCATAATTTATTCCATTGGAATCGTAAATACGATCCAATTCATCAGACCTATAAATTCAAAAAGAAAACAGAAAAAACAACTCCGGGAATAAAAAATAAAATTTAGCGAGAGTGTATGTATGAGAGTGTGGGACGAATTTTAGACCTATAGAGAGGGGTAACAGACGAGAGAAGAACAGGAGAAGAGCAGGAAGGTCTAAAGATGAGGGTGGGCGATTAAAATGTAACAGAGAGAAGTTTTAAAGAGGGGAGTCAAAGACGGTTTAAATGATAGACATATGAATGTTGTCGGATGTCTAATACATTAAGGATGTAACCGGAAAGGATACATTTTGTGGTGGCATACATACACAATAGACGATCTAATCTTAAAGATCAAAAGAAGAGGGAGGGAGAGGAAAAGAATAGAAAAGAAAAGAAAAGAAAAGAAAAGAAAAAAAATGGGTGGGGAGAGAGATGGGGCAGAGGGAACTAAAACACTACTGTGCTCTCTCTCTTTTTCTCTCTCTCACTCTGCATATATATATATATATATATATATATATATATATATATATATATATATATATATATATATATATTAGCAATATACATAATGCAATCAAAGATCTCCAGAATTTCTGAAAACACGACACTCGTTTAAGCCAGTAACTCTCGGCAGACAATGTTCTTAGTAACAGTTCGCCCTCTTCCCCTCTCTTGTCTGTCTGTTTCCATCACCTTAAACTTTACTTCTGAGTTCTAGAGTATGCCACATACAATTGGGCGTGACTGAACACTGGCTGGGTAAGAAAAATCCCACCTTTTCAAATTTTCTTGTGACTTTTTAATAGCCATGCCAAATAAGAAACGGACAGGGAATTGGTTTCCATCTAGGTGAATGTCAATTAGTGAACAGCTAATCAAGGTTGATGCATGGCTGTCACTTTCAGTCTTGCGCCATGCATCATCTATTGTCGATAGAAATGTTACGAAATGGCATTACTTTTGAACAGATTTTTAAATTCAATTTAGTAGGAGGCATTCTTCGTGGTGACAAAAAGTTTAGTAATTCAAGCATGATTATTTGCCAAAATTTTGTCTCTACTATAATAAGTGCAGCAATCACCTGGAATTTGTCTCAAAACCTTTTCATTGATCATGGGACAGCCGGAGTTCATTGCCGAATTAATTACTCTGCTTTTTCTCTCTTTTCCAGATGTATCGTTGAAGATATCATCCACCAGAGAACCATCAACGCATGAAATTTGAGGCACTTATACGTCATCAACAGCTGCTGATGTTCCAATGCCAAGATGCAAGATCCATGATGGCAATTTTCATCTTCTGTTGCCCTTATAAAAATCGGCCATAGAGGAGAATTTTTAATACAAATTTCCTTGATTACATTATGTATGTTTGCTATAATATATATATATATATATATATATATATATATATATATATATATATATATATATATATATATATATCTTTCAAAAAGACGAAACTATTTATATGTGCCATGTATTAGAGTTTTATACATATATAGGTTCCTCTTAGAAATATGTGTATGACATGCCTAATATACACCCCAAAGGGTACAACTTCACCACCAAAAATGCCCGTGATATCTCGCCAGGCTTTAACAATATCATTTAGAGAAAATGAAGGGATAATAGAAGCCTCATCCAAGATGACCAAATCCAAGAATCTTAATTTCCATGGTCTGAAGTGGCTGGTATATTACAAATGCTGACTTCCTTCAATAGAAGCATAGTCATGTCCCTTTTATACGTACTTGCAGATATATTTAATGCTTTTCGGTGATGAAGAAATTTCTACATTAATGTGAACTCTTTACTTTTTCAGCAGGTAGGCATTATACGCCACAACCTTCCTATTGTCAAGTGAATGACTTCCAACTTGAAAAGTGACTCCAGTATTGCGTCTTCTGTACTCTTGATAGCCATTCAAATTCAGAAGCGTTTAAACTTTGCAATTCTTTGGGAATTTATTTTGGCATGAGCCATTTTCCATACAAGGGTAGAAAGAAAATGTGTCATTCATGTTTTTACTAAATTATGCAAGACTGGATCATCATTAGCATCATGGATTTCAGATGTCAGGAACCTATCTATGTCATCGCTCTTTCTAAGTTTGTCATCATTTCACAACACTGCCACCATGTCGCAGTGGGACAAATCTCTCTTCTGAAACTCAATGACATGGACATTAGCCACTGGCATGCCAAAAATATGTCTATCCTTTACGACCCTCATAAGTTCTGCAAGGTGTGACTTGTACACCCGGGCAACTAAATCTGGGCTATTTTCAGGTGTTTCATTTTGCTGTTTGCCAGTGTAAGTGATGAACAAGTCCGGCTTACCATATTTTTAAACAATTGGCATGGCATCCTAAAAATATTGATGCATATTTCTGGGACTGCCTGTGAATGAAGGAAACAGTATCACTGGCATTCCTGGTTCAATATTTTCATCTACTTCTGTGTTCCAATAGTCTATCAATTCGTTGTACCTTTCCACTCGCAACTGGGTCTGATAGTTCCTAAGGACAATCAGGCTCAGTCGATAAATATATATTGTTCAAATAATTTTCAAATTCTGTGAATAACACTAAACCCGCCTCTGATATCAAGACGATAGCTGTAGCATTATTGCATTGTTAGACGATTAGGCACAAATGTCTGGCGTTCCTCAACTATGCAATCCAAATTCAAATTTAATGTTTCAAAATTTCATGACATTACGTAAGTGGGTTTTAACATATTAAAATAAATTGTATTTACTACAATTTTCTGAAAAACAAAGAACTTCAAAATAATTTCATTCATTTTCAAATAAGACGGAAAGTTTCATTAAAATTCGACAATTATTTGATTTTTGCAAGAATTTCCTGTTGTTAACTGAGTGACATCCTACTTGAACTGTCACTTCAGCATTGTGTCTTCTGTACTCTGAATAGCCATTCAAATTCAGAAGCATTCCATCTTCCATGAAAAATAGGGAGAAAAACACTAACGTAAATATGGCCCGGATTTTACTATAATTTCGAACTTGGTAGAAAGGATTAAAAATTAATAACAATAAAAAATATTTTGTTTTTTGATCTTAATAACAGCAAACATTTTGACGATAAAATTCGGCTTCATAAAGTTTGGGGCCTTTTTCATAATGCTATTCTTTTTTTCTGCGAAAAAGTGGCGGTATATACACAAACGAAATACAAGATAATATATATGCAAAAGAAAGATAAATTTGAATTGAAATGAACTGTTATTGACTTCCTCCCTTTCTGTCTCTCTAACTACTTTGGAGTGAGTGAGGGTGAAGTTTTTTTTTCCTTTGAAAATCACCGGCATTTGTTGACAGCAAGCGTGAGATGGAGTGGACAAGGGTGTTTCTTTGAAAATCGCTGCCGGTGAGACGCCGAATACAGATCAATATTGTAAAGGGTAATGGATGGACGAACTAAGTAACTAAGGAAGGAACAAGCTCAGATATAAGATAGAATGAAGATAATGCCTGAGAAACAGCAAATTGTGTTTGTCTATCCTTTAGTCTTAAACCCATATATCGCTGGTCATACTTACTCTACAAAGACTTTATACTGTTTTGGAATCAAAATTTTCACAGGATTATGAATGTTCCCTTCATCCGCTGCTTTAACATCCAGCATTTGAATTTTTGTTCGGATGAGGAGGGAAAAGCTAAAAATCAACTTTTAAAATAGCTGAATAAAGTTAGCGATTTGAACAGTTTGTAATTTAAAATGAGTATAAAATATCAAAAATCATTGTCGAAATCTTTATTTTTAAATTCATTTTTAAATATCTCCAAAGCTTTGTGAATTGAGGAAATAAAATGTATTTCATCAAATGGCAAATAATCAGAGTTAACATGAGATGGTTTGTGACGTGAGCTTTTGAATTTCCACCGAGTATGTGATTTGAAGAACTAGATTTTAAGCCCAAATCGGAATTTCTGCTCACATCGGTCTTTTGACCGGAGTTGGATTCATAGCCTGAATCAGATTTAAAGTATGGTTTTGAAATTCCATGAAGTGAATTGAGGAATTCAAAGATATTTCTTCAAAATTATCATTGCTGCTTTCTAGGCCAGAACAGAGGTCCATTTACATTTCTTCCGTAGTCCTAATTAGCCACCGCCAGCTTGAGCAATTTTTAAGATTCCTCACGGAGTACGGCTTTTAAAATAGCAATATAATAAAGAATATCGGAGAGAAATCACACTGAGATCAATTTCGATTATTTTTCATGTGATCCTGATAGAGTGTGTTTTTTGTATAAAATTCTTAAAATATTATGGCCAGTTTAATGTTTTCTCTGTGATATGTCGTCAAACGACAGGGAATTTGAGGAATGTGTTAGCACGCTGAACGTCTCGCGTTGCATAGCGGTCATCAACGCGAAAAATAGAATGCTGTGTCAAGTTCAAATTCCAGTTGAGGCAACTGATTTCTTTCGCTCAAATATAAGAGTGTGCATCTATTCTATCCACAGCTAAATGGTAATAGCAGGTCTGACCAGGTTCTCTAGCCTTGATAGGCAATCAATCTTAGAGAAGATCTCTGAGTTTAAAATCGGTTGGTTGTGACGCTAGCTACGTTAACTCGTATTATAGAAGTTGCTATAGAAACTACAGAAGGAACATAAAGTGGTGAGGCTGATGCAAAAAATGATTCTACTGTGTTGACATAATATATATCATCAAGATTATTACTAACAGTAGCAAAATAGCTTTGGAATAAAGAAAACGAAGCAGCCTACACATAACTGAAGTCAGAGCGAACGCAGTGGTATAAACAAAGAAAAGAGTGTTGTGCTGCTATGTTATATCAGCCTTATTATATGACAGTCAATGTTGAACAATCTCTCCACGGATGAGGTAAAATCTAGAGGTATCAGACATTTTGTTCTATTAGGTTGGTGCAAAAATACTGACGTAATAATGTCGTTTTTGACGTTAAAAATATGTCAAAAAATGACATTATTACGTCATTATTTTTGCACCAAGTATACAAAAGTATACTGAATATTGCATGGTTGGATGGAAGAAAATGGCAACAGAATGAATACTACGCTCAAAATAAGGAAAAAAAAACAGCTGAAATTCTTTAGATACATAATGAGTAAGTATGGTTAAGAAAACTTAACTCTTTCAGGAGCCATATTGAGGTGAGATAAGGGTAGGCAACCAGCTGCTAGACTGACATGTCCTATGAAATGATGGCGGGACGGCGGCCTTACGGAAGGCAGAAAAACTGCTAAAAGACACATGTAGAACAAGAATGGTATTGAAAATGAGAAAAAAAACGCTGCACATCGTTAACTGAAAATGTGTTCATTGGCATATTTAATTTAGTCTGACCAAGGAAATAATATACAACATTACATAAATGACGTTTATAAGTAAGAAAAGTTACAGTTCAATCTCTTCTTAACAAATTCTGTTAATATCTATATGAACAACCTGGCATTCAACGTTCCATTCATAGCAATAATAACTCGACCGGATTGTGAATTAAGCTAATAACTCATTTCCTAGTCGAGTAAGGAAGGGAATGGTATTTGATCATGTTCAGGAAAAGGTCGGTGTTTACCTAACCCGAGCCACGCTAGGAGGGTGCGACACTTTAACAGATTCAGGTTGGTTGAACAAAAGCTGTTATATTGGCCTTGGGCAATAATTACTCAGTCCCCGCAGCTATAGTCACGCCGACGTCAGAACCCTGTGACCCTTCCTTGCTGATGTAATGAGGAAGCTACTGCCCCAGGGTTGGTATCCCCGGTGTAAGTACCCAGAATATATACCCAGTTCAAAGTATACTCAGATATATCCTAGGTTATTTTGTTTTATATTTGATTTTAACTTAATCTAGCCTAGTTAATAGCTTTCTAAAAACTCACCAGAGTTAAGCAACGTTAAGCCTGGAGAGTTACTAAATGAGGGATCACTTGGGATTACGAGGTGTTGTAAGCTTATGACTGCGGGTAGTGTAACAGATAATGCTTCGGAATTCTTAATCGAAAAGCAGAGTTCTAATTCCAACTGGGTACGTTATAGATACTTAGGCGTAAATACTGTTATGAATCTATCACTTTTCCCCCAAATATAGGTTAATTAGTAAGAACTGTATATCACTAAATCATTATTATCTAAAAAGAAATATTACAATATAAAATATATATTCTGGCTGTAAATAATCGTCAAATGGTAGATAAGTCGTAAAAATTGAATCGATTTTTCAATAAAGATTTATACCCACTATATAATATGTGATAGGTGAGAATATTAAAAAATATGGGATAAAATTCTCCTCTTTGATTGCAGTTTTCTAGCAAGACTACTTCTATTTAGTAAGGGAGCATACTACACAACATATTTCTACAGATATATTCGTCGATTTAAGGTTCGTAAATGGGTTCTGAATCATATAACATCAACTAGAATTCAGTTATGAACACAAGATAACATTAACGGATATATATTCGCTATAAGGCGTCTAAAAATGTTAATTCACGTGTGTTCTGAATTGATTTTTTTTAATCAACACCTCTATAAATAGCGATGTATTGGAAATAGTTTATTTCTTGTCACTTTTACCATGGATAAAAAATGTTCTTCTTATCATTTCTTCTTTCTCTTCTTCTTCTTCGTGTTGTTGTTGTTGTTATTATTATTATTATTATTATTATTATTATTATTATTATTATTATTATTATTATTATCCAGTGTGATAAAATGTTTTCGTTTGTGTTTGTTTGTTTAACGGCATACCATCTCTATATGAGTCATTTAATGTCAAAATATAATTTTTTCATAAAAATGTATTGTTGGTAATATTGTGTTTTCTTACAGACATGTATTGCTGGTAATTCTCCTTTGTTTTTTTTTTTGTTTTTTTGTTTTTTAACCCAATGTATTGCTGGTAATTCTCCTTTGTTTTTGTTTTTTAACCCAATGTATTGCTGGTAATTCTCCTTTGTTTTGTTTTGTTTTTTTTTTGTTTTTTAACCCAATGTATTGCTGGTAATTCTCCCTTTTTTTTTTTTTTTTTTTGTTTTTTAACCCAATGTATTGCTGGTAATTCTCCTTTGTTTTTTTTTTGTTTTTTAACCCAATGTATTGCTGGTAATTCTCCTTTTTTTTTTTTTTTTTTTTTTAACCCAATGTATTGCTGGTAATTCTTTTATACAATGAAAATGCACTGCTTGTAATTTTACTATAAAAATTTATTTTTATACTTTAATTATGGTTTGGCCCTAGTTTGGGAAATAACTATTTTCATATAGCTGAAACCCTGGGAACAACATCAATTAAGTAGGGTTCCACGCTTCTCAAAACCTCTGGATCAGAGGCCTTGCAGGCAAGTAGTTTATTTGGCAGGACGCCCAGGACGAATTGTAACGGAAGTACGCCAATAGCGTGAAGTTTGAGTAGAAATATGCACAGTCAAATATGCGTGCTAGGACGAGAGGTTATGATAAAAACAACACCTAACCTGGCAAGGGATGATCAGTTACAAATACATTAAGGTCTATCTGCCCAGTGTGCTTAGTCGGTGTCTGATCTGATTTGGATATCCCCAAGCATACACCTGCATCATCTAGGCTGCTTTATGCTTTAAACATAAGGTTAAAGAATCCTCTCGAATGCCAGCCATCAACAACGCCTGCTAATTAATAGAGATGCACAATGTGTAAGTATGTAAGGAAAATGAACATCTGCTTAAGATTAAACAAGTGAGAAACAAACCTGTGGTAGTAAAAGGGATATTTATTGCAACATTACTAAATTCATAAAGGTGAAATTTGTACATTTTGAAGCCTCAATTAAATGAAAAACAGAAGCTATTAGAGACACGCTGAATCTAGCATCTAATTATTTATTATTATTATTATTATTATTATTATTATTATTATTATTATTATTATTATTATTATTATTCAGTGAGTATGGTGCATGTCAATAACGTGAGGCATGGATACGAATATGTAAAATTAATACAACCATCATAAAACCCAGGGATAAAAGGGACACATGATACTATATCAAGCACATTCGTTATAGCTATATCTGCCACATGCTGAGCGGTTTTAAAAAATGCACCGCATATCCTTCCTTATGATTAGAAAAAGTTTAAAAAGGATTAAAATTAGAATATTTTTGTATATAATAAAAACTACAGGGAATAATAACTTTCTCATACATTGGTAGTTATATGGCGCTTTGAATAAAAAAAAAAATATTTCAGAACAAATTAAATTAAATTGTCTATAACACTTTTAGACGTCATATATCTAATATATACATATTTTAAGATTATATTATCTCAATAACTGAATTTGTGTTGATATTAAGTAATTCAATAATTTATTAGTAGAATTCTATGATAATGAGCATTTATTATGCAGAGAAATACAAAACTAGGATAACTTCGTAATTACGGAACTTATCTTAAGACAAGCTCAAATCGAAGAAAATAATTGTGAAAATATGTTGTACCATATGACTTCTCAGTAAACAGCGGTAGCCTTTCTAGAAAGCTGCAATCAATGTGAATAATTTGATTCCATCTTTTGGATATCCTCACCTATCCAATATTATACAGTGGGTATAATTTTTGTCGAGGTATTATTTCGTCTTCTACGATTCATCCGCCCTTTGCGGGTTATTTAAAACCAGTAAATTGGGACAATTTAGAAGCAACTTTAAGTGAACTAATTTAGTGAGTGGTCACCGAATGTATATCTTACGAAAGGCGTTAGAATTGACTCCTAACTAACAGTGGCTGCCATCCTATAAAATAAATAAAAAAAATATTGAAACCTAGCCATGATATTCCCTAACCGACTTCAGGAACTAGGATACACAGATCATCTGTCGCTAACGATAGATATCTATTTGATTAAGGCCATATAACATAAATGTGGATCTACTGGAGAATGCTGGGGAAATCGTGGACCAAACATTTGAATAACGACGAAGTTTTGGAGAAAATGAAAACAAAAAGGAATTGAGCGCAGTGGAAACAGGGAAAATATATTTGAGCTTTAGTAAGAATAAGAACTAGTCGTTATATCCGTTGACCTGGAGAGTGGAACGAGAACAGTTTACTATCGTAGATTAAATAAACGGTTAAGTTCGAAATATTCTGGAGGTTACCTGCATCGACATATAACGGGATGAAGACATGCAAAAAAAATATCGCATGTAAATAGAGTAAATGACAAATAGTTATGCAGAATCAGGACCATATGTAATCGATGCAATCATTTATGAATATTATGTTGAAAGATTCATGAATGGACACTGATTAAATATATACTTATTCTCAATGATATTAGGTATGTTCCAGTCACAAATTAGTCCAGACGCCAGTATTAGACAATAAACCAATATTTTGATTATTTACTAACTACAGTTGGACTAAATTCAACTTGAAAATTGGACGAAGTCGAAGCGATATTTATTTTTCTGACGAAATGATACGCAATTATCATTGTTGTGCACTGATAGATATGAATGTTTTGCTCATATTGTAGCAGTGTCCGCTATTTCTTAACTTCCGAGAGTGCATGTCGTTTTCGGTAACGATTTTGAAAATATAATCTGAAGTTATACCGGCTTCGGAGATAATTCATATTAGTTAATTATTCTGCTATTTAGAGATTTTATAAATTCTAGCTCGGGATTTTGACTCTGATAAATCCAACAAAATAGAATAAATTAATTTCGCAAACATGGGACGGGAGGCCACGTTCAGAAGGTAAACCTACTTATCATAGGAATCTATCAATGTTTCTGTAAAAACACATTCTTCTTTGTAAAGGGTGTTCCAATAACTTGTATCGATTTTAAATGTGAATTAATTTTAAGCGTCTAATATTGTTCTTTTTCTTTCAAATTTGGCGGATATTTAGGCGATATTATGTTTCAGACAGAACTTAAATAACATGATCCAACATAGAAATAAATAAATTTTTACCAATAACACTGACTTTTTTTACTGCTGAATTTTCTTAATGAAACACCCGTATACAGTGTAACCCGGATATAAGAGAGTTATCGGGACCGGAGAAGTCTCTTATATCCGTTTTTTTCTTATATCCGGGTTTGGTCTATTTTATATACATTAAAACGGGCTCTAATTTGGGATCAGAGAAAATATCTCTTATATCCGAGTTTCTCTTATATCCGGGTATCTTATATCCGGGTATCTTATATGCGGGTTACACTGTATATAATCCGTCTTAATGAAGCGCTCTATATTCAGGATTATACCGTCTCTATTTAGAATATTTGCGATCATGGGATTTACTGTCCACTGTAGATCTTAGTAAATTTAGTAAATTTAGTATTTGTTATCTTTCCTAAAACCTTTTCTGCCATCCATTTACACAAGCTCGGTAGCTACATTGTGCGTTTTTTTCCTTTGTCTCTCTTGGATCAATTTATTTCGTGAGTATCGAATTTTCCAAGCAAAATTTTCTTATTATGTACCATAGAAATTTCAACTGTCTTTTTGATTTTGAGTATAAATGTTTTTTTTTCTATTTTCTAGAAAAATTGTCGTTGCTTACATTTTCAGGGCATACTATCCTCACCAACCTTCTGTAGAACGGAATTTATGTCTCTTCTTAATCTGAGAGAAGATTTCCCAGCAGGAGAAGTGATAATACACAACAGTTCAGTTCACGTTTCTTTTTTTTTTCTAACGAAAGTTCCCTGTTTCTTAATAGTTTCTTTTGCTTTTGGAAAGTATATTTCACTTTCCCAGTGAGCCTTCGGACCGCAGTGTTGCAATTCTCGTCATCTGTTAAAAGACTTCCGAAATAATTAAATTTATTTACTTACTTTATTTTCGTATCTCCAGTTTGTAATTTTAATGTTGGACTCTTCCTTTACTGGCATCTATGTATTCTGTATTCTGGAAATTAATGTTTAGTCCTTTTTTTCTCGATTACCGTCACAAACTTCTATAGTTCTTGTAGTTTCTTCACTGTGTCTAATATCAACACTGTACCATATGCATGTTATATTGTTACAATTGTGGCCTTCAATAATGAATCTTGCAAGGATTTCTGATTCTCTCAATATCGCCTCACTGTATATGTCGAATGTTTTATCTGAGAATACACTTCATAGTCTTACACATCTTTCTTCTTTTGTATATTTACTTGATTTATTTTCTATCCGTATGCATGCGGTTTGTTACAAGTATACGTTCAGGGGTATTCTAATATACGTCCTAAATATGGTTAACCAGCATTTCCAACAGTTCTTTCCGGCTTACTTTATCAAACGGTTTCACATAAACTATAAACAATATGTATTAGGTTGGTGCAAAAATAATGTCGTATTTTGACGTTAAAAATACGTCAAAAAAACGACATTATTTTTGCACCAACTTAATATTATACCTTATAGAAATCTGACGATAATGAATTAATGAATTTCTGATTATTCCTTTCACTATAAATACATATAGAAAAAATTTACAATTGAAATCATTTGTGGAAATAATGTGTATTTCTAAGTAATTCGAGCGTACATGTACTCTACATATTATAACACATCTTGCCACCGCCTACACCTGATTGCGTAACCACGTTTTGTTGTTCGGTCCTGAGGGTCTTAGGACGACGTATTACCCATAAAGTTAACTCTGCGCTGGTCAATGCTGACGCTGGTCCGAGATAGTTTTTAGTCGTTTCAATCCAGACCAACTCTCCCCACGTTGTGTTCATGATTTCAGAGCAGTAGAAGTAGTAGTAATCGCAACCCTTGTTCAAGCCCTGAGGGGATTATATTAAGGAAAAATATATTCACGAAGAAAAATAACGCAAAAGATACATGGGGTTAAATTTCAATTGGCTCTTGGTACAAAAATTAACCCTTCCCGCATCAATCTCTATAGTGAGCTGGGCGTCGTCTAATATTCTGGGGAGCTGAGTTCAAAGTTCTCTAGAATCAGGAAATCGGGTGGTAACTGATGCAGATTCCAGAGGAAATCGATGCGGGATTTGCAGCCACATTCTTCGAGTTCACATATACATATATTTTTATGCACTTCAGCGCAAAACTGACGTGGGGCGGAACGGTTGTGTGATTCGCTGATTCCTATATTTTATATTCATCTCCATAACGGATAGTTGTTCCCGATTTCTTCTTTCAAAATTTGAAGAATTATCCACCTTCTTAGGTGTAGTCACAAGCATTGCTACTCCCTTAACTCGAACCTGCTTCACTTCCCATCTCATCAAATAGACATTACTTTAAGTTTGATGAATTCCCGATTGACGAAACGCTTCATACGAAAAAGCTCTTCAACTTTGTCATATATATATATATATATATTTGAAAATTTCTCCGATTTAACCAGTAGAGAAGGGAATATTTATGAATGAAAATGACAAATTGCGTATTTTGCTTTGATAAAGTCCACATAGGACGAAACGGGTCAGCAATTACCAGTTTTCCTATTGTTATTTATATATATATATATATATATATATATATATATATATATATATATATATATGCACATTTCACTGACTACGACAGAAAAGATGTTTTGATTTATTTTTTTTATACAATTTCTCATGCAATCTAGTAGTTTTTTTTTTATTTTCAGTAGATAAATTATATAAAAATTGTCCGAATCTTTTTTTAATCCAATCGCTTTCGGCTATACATTTAGCCATTTTCAAGGAATAAATATTTTTACTTTTAAATAAGAAATAGTTTTTTGCATGTATATATTTATATTATGTTTTCATTTTTCACAAAAAGCGCAAAATATTGTGTTCATGTTCATCGTCGATATAATTAAGTGTTGTTTTATTTTCTTTTATTAATAAGGCTTCCATTATTTTACATCTGCTGACGTGCCTTAACCGACTCGGCTACAAAGAAATTGATTGAAGTTTATGAGCAGTAAATTCGACTTTGCCAACCGAACGATCCTTTGTGGCCGAGCGGTTAGGCACGTCAGCAGATGTAAAATAATGGAAGCCGTTCCGTATAGGATGCATGTTCGAATCCTGTCAAAGAACGAATATTTTCTACGAAAATTTCTCGGACATTCAAGCCAGTAAATGTTATTTAATACTGTTTATTATAAACAGAGCATTTACTTAAATACTTGTATCTATAAAAAGTACGTTAAACATAAAAAATGACTTTAATATATATATATAAATTTAAGAAACAGAAGATATTTTTATATGTATTGCTCACTGTTTAAAATTTTTAAATATTAAAAGAGCGGTGAAAATATTACATAACTTTCAAATATCAAGTTTATACCGATTCCGCAGTTTCTTGGTAGAATTTCCCGTTTTCATGTGGTTATGGTTTTAAATGATATTTCCTATTTTTTCAATTTGTTCCGCATATTTTTCAATCCGTTTTCTATACCTACATATTCATGAATTTAACGTTCTTTTACACGTACACATGCATGAAATGTTTTTTTTTTACGACTTTCATTTTTTAGATGTAGATTTTTGTTCCAATTGTAATTTTTTTCTTCGAAATTAAATTCTTCTTCGAAATTAATTTTTATGGTTTATTTAGAAGTATTTATGTTATATCAATAATTAAATAAATTGTAATATTTGTTAATTTGCATTGTTAATTATATTATAATATTTTATGTTGTATTTGCATTATTAATTATTAATTAATATTTTAATTAATATTTTAATTCATTTAGGTTATGTTATTATTAAAGTAACAAAGGAAATATTTGTTAATATGTCGGCAGCGACCCATTAATTTATTCCTTTTTATTTAATAATTTAATTTGATTATTAAATGTTAATATTGATTATATCCAAAAATATTAAAATAAGAATAATAGAACTTTTAGAATGCTTTTATATGTAAGTCTGTGGTAGCAGCTTCAATATATGATATGTCATATAGGGTGAAGGCTTCGTCATGGTGTAATAGTTACCAAGATTTACTACAACACCGTAGTGAATATGATACTCACTAGTTGCTCCATGTTTCCGTCTTTGTGCTAAACTACCGTTAGTAAATCGATACATCGTCCATCGTGAACATGTTAATAAATTATATGTACACGACTGGTATAATATATCATCGGTTTTGCATTTAATTAATCAAATGTACATTCATCTCGATACTTGTAAAATCCGACAACTCCACGTCGGACTTTGAATGCAGTTTGCATCTTTTCAGACAACGTCCAACAGCTTTTCATAATTACTTTTTCCTTTTACATGAATCGATTTTGATTACTTCTTTCAAAATAATGTGACATTCATTCCCCTTCTATTTTGTCTATGCCAATTCATTTTTGTATATGAAATAGTTTGTCTCTCTAAAAGAAATTTATAACTTTTCTTGCCGACGAAGACAAATATATTTTTGTAAGTGTTTTTTTTATTTTTTCACCGAGCAAGTAATGTGTGTATGGTAAAATGAAAAATTTAAATTGTGCTCCATTTATCAATAAAGATAGAAAAAAAAACTGTGAATTCATTTTTTTTTTAAAGAAAAAAAGTTACTTCGAAGTAATACAAAAATAGTGCAATTGGAGATCGATGGTGGTGGAGTTTAATTTTTTCTTTTTATACATTGAAATGAAAAACGTCGAACCCAATACTTTCAGATAGAAACTTTTAAATTTATTATTTTACATATTCAACTATTAGGAATGAATTCATTTCTGTGATGTTTAAAGTATTATTTTAGTTATTGTAAACGAAATGCTGTCGACATGATATAAAGGAAGATCTGACCAATGAACTTAAAAAAGAAAAGCCTCAGATCTGACTTATAATTGTGTATGTAATTACCTGCTTTAATATTTCAGAATATGTATTTGGTCTGAAAATTATTTTAGAAATAGCAAACGGACTCCCTAACTTACAACTACCTAACTTACTGTCTAACCATATGCTAGAAGATGCAAAAGGTTATGGGCCTAAAAAGCTTCTCCTAATCAGTATTCTAATGTTCTGTAATTACGGTTCTGAAATTGGAAATATACTTGGGAAAAAGGATGCTTCAAAAATGTCCAGTAACAACTTGTAGTTTCCGATACTTTGATTAGGTAATGTATATCATATTTTACATAAATTGCCGGGTATATATATCCTATTCTTTAATCTATTAATGTTTTTATTAGAAAATTTATAACAGGTTAGTCTACGAGTGATGTTCGAAACATGTAACCTACGGGATCGGGTCATCGACGATTAAACCGTTTTTCTCAAGAAGGATTTTCTATTGCTGAGGCTGGCTACACCCCAAAAAAGAATAAAGAAAAAGATCCCTCAAAGGATAGATAAAACATTTTGGAAGGTCAACCCAGTAGTAACTATCTAATAAAATCGGCCGTGGCTTGACATGGAAAGAGATGGTCTAGGAAAGGTCTATTTTCGCAACACACGCAACGCATGAATAAATAACTCTTTAGATTTCAAACCAGATATCTTGATTGAACTGATCATAGGTTCTGATACGCAGTTGCCATACTACACCTTGCGATAATGGGACTGATCCTGATGATCATCATGATGGTGACGATCATTATAAAACTCAAGCTCATTCTAAAAAACATATTTATAATTATTTTGAGTATATTAAAAAATATAACTGACCATAA
>OZ010592.1:73510522-73515522 GCA_963932145.1 Acanthosepion lycidas | reverse complement strand
ATAGAAAAGTCATCACTCCTGACAATCTCAACGAATTAGAAACTATATTATTCTACCCACTAACTCTGGCACAGCAAGAAACAAAAAGAATTTATCTCACCTCAACATACAATTTTGTCACAACCTCATCTAAAACAATGAAAGACTTAAACAATACAAGAAATCAACAAGCCAAATCCTGATGGAAGAATTTACTCTGTCAACTGCAAGGATTGCTAGAAATTATAGTTTGGAGAAACCGCGAGAAGACTATATGTACCGAAAAGAGACATAAAACAACTCACAAAACGCATTGGTTGTTCACCGTCACGGAACTGACGACAGTATTGACATAAAATATTTTACTCAAATTAAAAGAGAAAATAATCCACTAGGACGAAAATTTCTAGAAAATGTTACAATAATAAGTTCCGCCATAGTAAATGTATGCCAAGGTTCTTACAAAGTTTCACCATTCTTGGCAGATTTTCTATCATTACAATACCAGATACGTAATAACATAGATGACGCAAATAAAAGAAAAAGAATATATATGAATTTTGCTAGATTGCAATTAAAAGATTTAAAAAGTTTGAAGTTACCAACATCTCTCGTTCGTGTACATGTGTAGTCACAACATCATCAACAAACCCAATCCGATGAAGTCCTAATGCATGAAAAAAAAAAAACTTTTTTTCCATCTTTTCTTACAATTTCCCCAATTCTGTTCTTGATTGATATATATATATATATATATATATATATATATATATATATATATATATATGTATGTATGTATGTATATATCGCCATATCGTACCCTACACATGGAAAAACATAAAATCATTAATGAATAAAAAACACTTAACATCGGCCAGCTCCTTTAGAAACCGAAAACATTTCTTACTGAAATGCATTTATGAAAATTCATCCTATGATGCACACACAAAATACTTAGAACAACATATCATGTTTTTCCAACATACGCATGCGATTTCCTAAAAGCATCTGCCGAAGAATTAGAAGTGTTAGAAAAAGTAGACACTAAAAGAGTCAGAACTGCTGGAATGCAAGACCCCAAAAATGTACATTGTAACAAAGCCGTGAATGACTCAACTACACCAAACTATCAAAGAAATGAGCTACAATCACAACAAACTGACACGATAACTCAGCAAGCTATGAAGATAAGCAAGTGGAAATATGGTGGAAAGCCTAAACTAATAGAAAATCTACCTACAGCTTTCCGATACAAAACGAGAATGTTTTGTGACCTCAGGTGAATTTAATTTTAAAATTTAAAATTCTATTGTATCCAGAGATCATGATTTGAATTCGGAAACACCTATTCATGAAGCATAAGTGGTTTTCTTAACTATTGGATATTTGTCTTCATATATATATATATATATATATATATATATATATATATATATTTTAAACTGTGTAAACATGTTCTTATTGATTTCTTCCTTAAGTATTGTGGTATAATGCAAAATGTGATATCTTCTATTATTTTTTTTTAATTTTGTTTCTATATCAATGATGTCTTAGATCAGTTTCGTCACAGTCAGGTGAAACGAGTCTGTGAGAAAGTGAAGTAATTATATGTAATAAAGCTTTTAATTATTTTCAATGAAAACATCTCCAAAAATTTCATTTTCTAAAGAACGTTGATCTTATCTTGAGGATTTGAATTTCAGGAACTAATAAGAGTGCCTACTATGCAGTTGTCAACTTTACAGTGGCCTAAACCTATATATATATATATATATATTTATATATATATATATATATATATATATATATATATATATATATATATATATATATATATATATATATATATATAAAGGTATGCCAAGTTTATGAATAGAATGCAATATCAGATATAGAGCATATTTAGATATAAAAATATAAAAGTAAACACTGAAGTCAAACCTAATCGGTGACCACTTATTTCATTCTTCAACACATTGTGCTGTCTTCTTGAGAGCATTCAAGCTATGGTAGGCATTGTACACTCGATCTGAGTTCCCGACACTGTCGTCTTTGGAGAAGAATGAGACACGATGCAATTTTTAGGTGCAGATTGGAAACAATTTTCTTAAATACAGCGTGCGATGGGTAAATTGTCGCCCGATTTTAATTTTAATTTCGCGTATGTGCCTTGTTTGTTTTTGCTCGTGTAGACTGCACAGTATAGTAGGGTCAGTTGGGAACCTTGTGTGAGAAAAAGAGCACAATGACGCAATTCGCTCCGCTAGAAATTTTGAAACGACATGATGTACTGTTTGGCATTCGCAACGGAAACTCAAATATGAACATTTCAGAGTGTTTGGGCGTCGATCGGATGACATTGCAGAGGATTCGGAAAGACTTGGATGATATATACAGTCAACATCATAGTGTTTGGAGTGAAGAGATCAGAAGTGATGAGGAATTTATGCGTCCATTCAATTTCCCACAATGTTTCTGACACGGTGATATGCATTAAGTGTCTTGAGGTAATGGTGCTGTGCTGTGTCAATAGGGTGGCTGTTGGAAAATATCATGTCTGACACCAGGCGTCTGCACCATGCCACACAAGTAGGATACCATATCACCCCTTACATTTGGCCCCAGACTACAATTCTCTTGATAATTATATGTGGAGGCAGTTGGGCGAGCGACTAACAAAACACCTTGTAACATCAAAGACGAACTGAAGGCAAGGATTATGGCAGCATAAACCAGTTTTATCAATGTGAACGTTCACAAGAACGTTTGCAAGAAATTCCGAAGCCGTCTGGAGGCCTTGGTTGAAGGCAATGGCGATTTTATTGAATAAATGTACTTTTCTATTTTGTATTTCAAGTAATTTATGAACAATTCTGGTAAATATATTTGTTCCAATGAGATGTCAGTGTTATTTTCATTTTCAGGTAATTTTAACGGCAATATATCATCCGTCGCACACACACACACACACACACACACATACATATATATATATATATATAGTTAATGATTTAAATTAATTTAGATATGTGTATATATATATATATATATATGAATATATATATATATATATATATATATATAGTTAATGATTTAAATGGCGAGAATACATCTTTGCAAACAATATCTTTGCATAGCTATCATCCAAACTTCTTTATATTTATATTGTTTAACGAAACATGTATTAAGGGAAAAAATATTGCCTAAATACACACACAATATATATATATATATATATATATATATATATATATATATATATATATATATATATATATATATATATATATATACATATAAATATATATATATATATAAATATATATATATATATAAATATATATATATAAATATAAATATATATATATATAAATATATATATATATATAAATATATATATATATATAAATATATATATATATATATAAATATATATATATATAAATATAAATATATATATATATATAAATATATATATATATAAATATAAATATATATATATATATAAATATATATATATATATATATAAATATATATATATATATATATAAATATATATATATATATAAATATATATATATATATATATATATATATAGAGAGAGAGAGAGAGAGAGAGTGAGTGAGTGATTTCGTTGAATAATTTATAAACTTTTGTGTACTTATTTTCAATTAAATCGTTTCCCATTCACGCAGAAAATTTTGCCATCATTGAAGGACGAGTGAAAATCGCCGTGTTGATACATATTTCTGTATTCCGTGTACTTTCGACATAGCACACTCTCATCATCAAGATATTGTTTATTGCATGACAAATATTGTAGCGTTAATTATTGTCGAAGACCAAATTGTTGTGTCTACCTGAAAGTTAAATTTATTACTTTTGGAGTTAGAACGCTGAGTCAGTACGTGAGCTGACACCATTTAAGGGGATGTAAGTAAATATGTTTGTGGAGAGTTTTTTTCGAAATAATTAATAAAAACCATGACGTTGTATTAAATCTTGTCTTCATTGGGGAGAACGGGTAAATAAAACAGGCTAATATAGGAAGCACAAGTGCGTATACTATGGCCACGGTTGAAGATTTACCAAGCCTCCGCATTTACTGGATCCGGTTCTTTTCTGGTCTATGCTTTTCAGCCGATTCTTCTTAGATAAGGCTCCGAATTTGCCATAAAGGAAAGTAACCAGTTACAAGAAACGCATTAATTAAATAACCTTGATAAAAAAAGAAATTAGATATATGAAACTGAATAGATAACGCCATGAAAAAAAGCCCGTTTAGAAATCGAAAGGAGGCAAATGCAGAAAAAAAGAATCATAAAGATATAATATATAAAGAAAAAAATAAAAATGTATAAAGAGAAAAGGAACCAATTTTAAAAGTAATGAAATAAAACCCAATACACCGTTTGCAATGAAATACACACTTTTGGACTTAAAGGAATTTGAAAATGATCATATTGAGGGAAATGGCTATTCTGAACGAACTTTTATCTAACGCCTTAGATGATTAACAATTTTAAATTCAGTCAATGATTTGTTCGCAGAATTATCAAATAATCACTAAGATCTTTTATTTACATTATTTGGACTATTGTCCTTATCTTTGTCGCCATATTTATCACAACGTTTCCATTGCCTTACACACTTTGGGTTGTGTCACTGCATCTAACCGACGCTTTTATCCACTGTGCCGTGTTTCCTTGAGGACACATACCCGGCTAAAGCGGTGGAGGACGTTCAGAGGGTAAAATTAACAGGAGATAACTGATAACTGTCATCCATTAAACATGGCACATGGTACTAGAACAGTCTACCCGAGTGAGCGAAATAAAGGGTTCGGTTCGACATTTCAACCACCTGAAGAAGGTCGAAACGTTGTGATAAATATGGCGACAAAGATGAGGACAATCGGCCGAATAATGTAAATAATGTACATAATACCTCATCTCAGAAATATAGACAGATACTAAGATCTCTCTATAAAATAACAACGAGAAACAAATGTAATATAGA
>OZ010592.1:73498022-73505522 GCA_963932145.1 Acanthosepion lycidas | reverse complement strand
TCCAATAATCTTAAACCTGCTTTATGTATAACAACTCTCCTCACAGAAAAAAAACTGATTGGATAACTAGTGTAGTCGCCATGCAGCATATTTTTCTGGGTTAAATGTTACCAGTATCACTCAAAAAGAACTTGGTATAATTATTTAAATTAGGAAGAATGCGATAAATACAAGTCTTCTGCTATTACATAATTTTTTTTACTCAATAACCTCAGCTATATGGGCCAGATTTCAAGCTGTGACAGATGTCAATGGCGGAACATTGATATCTATCACAACATGAAAACTCGGCCTCATATAGCCCAGCAGTCGCAGGATATTATTATGACAATTTCTCTTTTATGTCTCGCATCTCTTCAGGTTGCGGCCGTCTATGGCTTTTCAAAAATTCCTATCCCTTGTAACTTAGTAATGTTTGCATTTTTAATATTCCCTCCAACCACCTCCCCTTATCGAATTATAAAATTACGTCAGATAAGTATCCTGCCATCTCCTTTTGACCCTTTTCATTTTTGATGTCATTTGATTGACAAATTCTCCAAACATTTCTTTTTCATTAATTGTCCAAATAATTTCCTCTGTCTTTTAGTATATGAGCATAAATTATTTTTTCTACATTTACCTTTAGAATTATTCTTTTGTGCGCACTTCGTTCATAGTTTTCTCAATATCCGTCTGCCGAATCATATTCATGTTGCCTCCAGTTTTGTCATCTTTAAGTGATGGAGTATTCCAGCATTCACTGCTGTATTAGAAGATCTATGTCACATAGCATTTCAGCACTTGAATCGAAATATTCAAGGATTTAAAAAAATTGTTTTGCTCTCGGAATACATAATTTGCTAGTACTATGCACGTTAGAATTTTGGTTTCTCTTCGCCATGCACTGTTAAAACATTTCCAAGATATTTATCCTTGTTTTCTTCTTTGTAGTTCACATCTCTTACCTTGCTGGTAAAACAAGATTTAGTGATTTTGCTATATGACGGCAACGCATCCTTCTCGGAGATCTCGTGAACGAGAACACGTAGAAGAAATTTACCTTCTACCATGCCTCACGAGTGTAATATTGGGTTGTGATCTAACTATATAGCTTGCCACCTCTATCTGCGTCACACCAGATAATAAAGACGTTATAGTTCGAGAATGATAAGGCATTGTGTTATCATACAGGAAAATTAAGTTTGGTTCATTATGATGCCACTGTGTGATGTTAATAAGGTCAAGAATATCTCGCAGATGATACTGCAGAATGATGTCTTCCTAAGAAAATACCAGGTACGCTTTTCTCTTTCGTATCTCCAGAATGCTACTCTTCAAATTTAAGTTGCAATTTAAAGTGCAATTTGGAATCATGGCATAAAGCTCACTTTTGCATACCTCAGCGTACCCTTTGTGGGTAAATAGGAGGGATTGTCATGCACATGTTGGGTGTTACCAAAATGAGTTCACTCACATCAAAGCAGCAGAAATTAGCCTCGTGTTCCCGAAGACAAAAAAGTACTTGACAGGAAATAGAACGTACAGAAATAATAGAAAATCATTGTATGTTAATTTCATACAATTTATTTGTTTTTTATATGTACTGGTGTGTGTAATTTGGCTGTAAATGTACTGATGTGGTGTATTTTGGTTGTAAATGTTTCATGGTATATGTAATTATTACACGTCTTGTTACAGAGAGAAGTTAGACACGTGTTGACTGTCCGTCGCTTCCTGGCGAAGTGATTCAATTCAACTTCTTTCGACAGGATGTCCGTATTTCCGGCTGGAACAGATTTTGTTGAATGCTGGTAGTATTTTTATTTCTTTCATTAATTTATTATATCCAAAGTTGAAATGTTACTTTTAATGTTAATTTTATTTTATTTATAATTTTCATCATCATTATTATTATTATTATTTTATTTTTTATTTATTTATAATAATGTTTTATGTATTTATAATAATAATAATAAGGCCCCTACATCTTCCAGTTTCACAAAAACTGCTCTGCTGTAGAGTGATTTGGCATTTCTAAATAAAAAAATAATA
The DNA here is from genome assembly GCA_963932145.1 of Acanthosepion lycidas. Lineage (NCBI taxonomy): Eukaryota > Metazoa > Mollusca > Cephalopoda > Sepiida > Sepiidae > Acanthosepion > Acanthosepion lycidas. The sequence goes on along the minus strand of OZ010592.1, from coordinate 73,503,488 downwards.
AATTAAATAATAATGAATAATAAAATTGGCTCAATTTTCATCAGAAATAGAAACTATGCGACTACTAATATTTCAGTTGATGCCTGTCCATTCACAGGAGCGATACACAACAACCGGGTATTATGCAGTATTCGCAGTGAAGTCGTTCCTTAATGTATAAGGTGTTACTAAAATCACAAAGCGACTTCCTTTATATGAATGGATTTTGTTTGGTTTATTTTGCTTTACGGGATATCAACCTCAATTTAATGCTAAAAAGATTAGATTTTTTGTATGAATAGAATATGCATTCCCTGTAAGAAATCAGTTTGTAGACCAGGTTTCATTGACGTATTTTTGCTAAGAGTGTTTTTGTTGAGATTCAAATGTATTGCTGGTAATATTTTTTTCTCAAAAATGTGTTGCTGGTACTTTTTGGATAAAAAATCTATTTTTTGTACTTTTATAGTGATTTGATCCCAGTCTGGGGGTTAACTATTTACCCATAGCAAGGACTATAACAGGTGTCAGCAGCCCAGGTCACGGTGGACATGGGAACAACAGCAATTGAGAGGTTGTCCCAAGCTCCACAAAACCTCTAATGAGAGTCCTTGTTACCGGATGTAGTATATCATCATACCCAGGGTTGTATGGGATTCGAGCTGTTTTACAGTTGGGCATAGATTCCAATCTACAGATCGTACTATTACTAACATGTGGACCACAGAAACATAGCCGCCTCTGACCAGTTCCCGTCGGCTAATAACAAACGTAACGAATGATCACATTTTATTTACACAGATTTCACAACGGACATTAATCGGCGTTCCTGTCTAGCTGGAGTCGTTGTTTTCTGAGTATTTGGTGCCATATGGTACTTATTGCAATCAGTATTAAAATCTCTTTAAAGATATTAGGTTGGTGCAAAAATAATGACGTAATAATGTCGTTTTTTGACGTATTTTTAACGTCAAAAAACGACGTTATTACGTCATTATTTTTGCACCAACCTATTTTTTTATGTCTTCAAAATATGATGCTACGCAGTGGACTTGTGTCTGTACGTCTGTTATTCGGAAGCGATGCAATCTCAAACGGTCTCTAGATGCGTTTGATTTCTTTCTCTTTGTGGTTAGCGAACTGAAGAATTGGATGGGTGAGTCGTGTCGAAATTCCATTGTACCTGCAAAGTAAATATCTCTTGCCACACTCTACCACGGTAGAGATTAACAGCAGTGTAGACTATAGTCTAAATATGTGTATGAAGCCGGAGCAGATATTGCATATAATACATACCAAACAAACAATGAAGCTACCGATCACCGAACGAGGAAGCATGTGGTCTCACGCTTGTAACATGGTACAAGAATGATTTGTAATATAAACGATTATCAAAGCAACCGTTCCAAAGACGACTGGGGTTAGTCTCTCACACATCACGAACTAGAATGTAGTAGGGACCACGTCTCGGATCTGGGAGATAGCAAGACCGTTCACGGACCACAGTGAGGCTAAGTATGACTAATGACATACGAGAAAGAATAAAATGTAATTACGTATGGCATATTGAAGTCGGATTAACCAGAACACATTTAATTAAGTTTGGCTAGAAAACATTCTAGGAGAAGGTTATCTCTAAATTGGAAACCAGTTCGATTTAGGGTTAGGAATTTCAGCTCGTAAACTCTGACTGCAAAAGTAACCATAGCAGCAAAAGTAGTGGGAAACATTTGTGGGAAAATCTTCATGGACTTTTCACCTACAGAATTAAAAATTATCGGAATCGGATCAAGTCGGCTCTCCACAAAAGATTATAAAAAAGATTATCAAAAGAAAGATTACGTAAAATTCGCTATCATTGAAAAAATAGAAAGAGACACAAAAGACAACCTTTGAAAAATTCTAGATAAACATGAAGACAAATGGATTTTTCGTCTCAAAGCACTTTGTCCAGGCGGACTTAACAACAAATTAAACAACACAGATAGAATTAATATATAATCTCATAGATCAACGCCCGCCCATATTTCTCAGCCACACGAGAAAGACATGATTACAGAGGTATTGAGGCCTCCTTCATACACACACTTTCACAAATATATACACACATCACACACACTCCCAAAAAAACAAAATGATAGTGTAGAATTAACACACACATCACCTTTCCAGCAGCCAATAAAGCTGTCAAAATGATTTAGGGGGAATTCCGAGACTCATGAATTTCCCAGCCACTATATAAAATAAAAACATGAAAAGAATCGTTTAAAAAATACAGTGACTGATTAAAATTAGCGATAAAAAAATCAAATGAAAATTACGTCCAATTTCTTTATAGACAGTCCTACAGTTCAATGCTATGAATAAGCAGGAATTTATTTTTCTCCTGATGATGGCCAGAAACTGGTCGAGGAACCTAATTTAAATAATAAAACCAAAAGATATTAATATACAACCCAGTGTGTTTGAAATTTTAATTTTTCAAAAGATATTTATAGTCATCCACAGACAGACTAGTCCGCTGTATTACAGATCATCAGTGTGGCTAGAAGTTCGGTTACCTCAAGCTAGGATCGAAATCCGACTGAATTGGCGTCAGTCTGGAACCTACCACTAAGCCGTTGGTGTACGGCAGGGATGAAGATGAATTTAAGCGTATTTAATTTTAGATAAACACACAGTGACTGAGAGAATTCGATTCGATTTACCGAGAAGTCATGCATTATTAGCCGTAATAGTCACTGTTTACAAACCGACACTTCCTCCCCAGAGAACTCAACTGAAATACATTTTTCAGGAGCATAAATATTGTCATCCACAGACAGCCTGTTTCGATGTATCACAGCTCTTCAGTGTGGCTAGACGTCCGGTTGCCTGTATCGCTGGAAAGTAGATAAATGAAACGGCCAAATATAAGCAGGCGTGTATGCGTGTGCGGAAGGATGGAAATATTGCGCGTACGACAGCGTATTCGAACTCTCCTCATCCCTGATCAAAATTCAAAGGAACTCGTCCGATTCGAGCATTGATTCGCAAGGACTTTCGACGCAAGTACCGATCACTGAAGTGAGCGCTTTGTCAGGACATGAGAATTACTCCTCGATTTGTCTCGATCAACCGAAATGATATCTGTCTGGGTATACACGACGGGAAATGCGGATGGTAAACGACAATTTATCGCCGAGCACGGAAACAAAAGACGCAGACAACAACAACGACAACGAAGACAACTTCAACATCGACGGACACGACCGAGTAGTTAACGGCGTGGTTCGACTAAGCCGGCAGTATGCTAACCACTAAAGCGGCGGCCAACTGCCCGTTAAACTGGGAACACCACCCAGCAAAACTATAGTCGCACGCCTAAACTTAGGTACGCGTATATGTACTAATTAATACACACATATACACACACGAACGTATACACGCGCACCCCCCACCCGTGTATATATATATATATATATATATACACGCTAATTTTAATCAGATGCAATAGCAAGAATTTAGGTTCGCCAACAAGAATTATTTGCATTGTTAAATGGCGAGGCGTTTACATATGTTTTTGTTTTGTCATGTACTAGGAAGAACAAGAATGTTACTAAATTTACGTAATTAAACTCCCGGTAAACTTTCCGGTAAAATTCCCGGTAAAATTATATATTTTATTTAGTATTAATATAATCGTAACCATGTGGAGTCGTGCTTTGTTACTTATCTCTTTAATAATAAGAGGAGGATTGGTATTTGTGCATAATCCAATTAGAATTGGAATTCGACTCTGCAACTAAAATTTCCGGACCAGTATATAGACCGAGCGTGTGAGCAACAATGAGGTTTGGAAATGATTAAAACAAGGAGGGGGCTTAGACTTAACATCAGGAAGAGGCAGCTGAAGTTCCTGGGACACATAATGAGGAAAGTGGCCTGGAGAATCTGATATTCACGGGTCGAATAGAGGGAAAGGGAGACAAAGGAAAACGACGTATGACATACAAAAAAGGGATGAGAGAAAGTGGTCTGGGAATGGTGACAGAAGAAAGAAAATTTCTGAGAGCTGCAAGGGATAGATAGATGTGAAGGGCCATGATTACCTACGTTCTGAAAGGACACGACACATAGAAAGACGCCTACCACCACCAGCACATTAAGTGTATATCACCTGGCATTCCCATATAATCACTGATCATGCTCGACTTAGCCTAACTTTGGTAAAACCGATTTTTTAACCTGACGTGGCCATTAAGCTCTGCGGTTGTGCGGTTAAAGAAAATAATCAAAACATATGCAGACCAAGCGAAATCAGGTAGAGGCTCCCGCGCGCCCGACAGGAGACGCGGGGTGATCGGCTAGTCGGACGCACCGCTGATTGCGGATCCAGTTTCACAAACTTGGACAAAACTAAGTGAACTCGATTGCCTCTCACTTATGGGAAGTCGACCGTCCGGTTTGTCGAACTCGCAGCACAGTCGGGCGTGATGCCTCCTAGCAACTGTCTCTGCGTGGATTGAGGACGACGGCGAAATAGAGTTTGACACATTTTGGCAAAAAACTAAGTTAACACAAGTGGTCCCACAGGCGGGCAGACCGTAATTCACAAACTCGGACAGATCAAGTGAACTCACGTACGCGCTTCCGCGCGCCAGGTCGTAGGTGCGGAGTGGTTGATTTTTTGGGCGCAACGCAAACAGAAGTCGCACGATCAAGCGAATCAAAGTAGCCATCTCACTTGAACATCATATTCTATTTTATAGAGTAGAAGCATAATCATAGCACTTGAATTATATCCGTGATGAAAAACATTTTATGGCAATTGTCGTACCAAGATTTTTGGATATGTTTCATTTATACTCCTATACACATGGGAGAGTGGATTGGCATACGCTTGCGTAAATATTTAATGAATAAATTCAAGATGCTAGAAGTTGTGCCAACAAAATTCGCTAATGCAGCAAATGTCAATGTATATTAATTGACTTTTTCGTTTTTTTTTTTTCTTAATTCATAGCTGTTTTTAGTGATTAGATATTTTCTTGAATAATATGAAAAGTTCTAACATTAACAAACTGAAATAAACTGAATAATTTTATTCCTATGGTACAAGATATTCTAAAATTCTGTCTGTTATATTTGAGGCGAGATGTTGCTCTCAGGATATACACTACAATTCAAATGTTTGAGGCCACATCCAGAATTAGCATGTGATAAACTTGACAGAAGAGTGAAAAAAATGAAAAAGTGTCATTGAAAAAAGAAGGGAATCAATTATCAAACTTATATTTTGAGACATTTTAAAAATGAATGCCAGGAATCTATACAGCAGTAATCAAGGTTAAAGGAGGATATTTTGACGATAGGAAAATTTAATCATAAAATACTTTTTTTCATTTTGTTATAATATAATTTTTAATTAAAATTGTCTCACCATTTTTTAAACATGTATAATAATTTTCTCTTCTTTAAAGTAAAAAATAAAAACAACTACATTTT
>OZ010592.1:73410522-73488022 GCA_963932145.1 Acanthosepion lycidas | reverse complement strand
AACATATTTCATCATGATATAGCTAGATTGTTCAGTATAATATCTCTTTTTTAGTAAATGGTTGTTTTATGTGATGGTACAATGTTGTTTAGCAATAATCTGCTTGTGTCATGTATTTTGTCCATATAATTTTGTAAAGCTTCGATAAATTATAAGTTTTATAAGACCCTGCTGTCACTGACCACTGGAATGAAATTCCAACGACATTGAAACTAAACTTAATCTTTGAAACTCGTTCCATCAAATGACGTTAACGTTTTGGAAAAAATATGTTTTAGTCTTTATCATGTGAAGCCCCAACATTCAAATTGAATGCCATACCACGCCACCAAAATCGACTTCCTCTACTGTGTAACATAAATTTAATATTAAGTGTTTCTAGCTTGATGTAACGATCCGACACTGAAGTCGTGTGGCATTTAAATGATAATTCTAACGAGAAAAAGGGTTAATCCCAAAATTAAATATAAATAGGAAGATAGAGAGATAGAATTGAAGACAGTTGTCCCTGGTAATGTGAAAGTGAATAAAAAAGAGCCATCTCTGTTGACTCACCTGTAGGAAGTGGAATGATGCACCAAATGCTTTATTTTTTATCTGGCATGCGGGGTAAAGCAAATTGGGAAATGGCTTTATCTCTTTCTTTCTTTTGGGAAATTAAAATGGGAAGAATAGCAGAAGATGGGAATTATATTTTCGTTTGTGAAAACGAATTGAGAAATGAAGAAAAATAGAAACTGCGAGTGTTAAGTTTAAGAAAATCGATCCTTACGTAACAGGCAGTTGGCCTGGTTTAAGTTTCGCTCAGACAAGGATCGGCCCATGAATTATCATTTTATTGGGAATCTGTGCAAACAAATATATGATCGTAGACGAAAACAAATAGGGAAATAATTTTTGTCTATTGCGCGGAGGATTAAAAGGAGAAGTGGTAGTCTGGTGTCTGCTCTCGCAGAGGTAATAGCAGGGAAATTGAAGGTGGCCATAGAATTGAAATTAATAAGAATATACTACGCCCTTACGCCTACACACTTTACAAGTTAGATTTGACACAAAGATAGTTATGCCAGCTCTGAGAAGTGGGCAGAGTAAGAATACCGAAAAGAAAGGATTAAGAGGCAGCATTTATCGCCGCTTGTGTGGAGTTGTGGTGTGAGATGAGAAGTGAAGGGGTTGGACTTAAGGGAGGAAAAATTCTTGTGACTACTCCCAAGAAAATGGTATAATTTTCCAAATTTGGTGAATTGTATAAGAAAGTAAAAATATACAACAAGTAAAAATCTTATTGGGTTTAAAATGAGGATCGGGAATCAGTGAATTCCCAGAAACCTTCCAGTTCACGCCAGGTTTAATAATAAAGCCCATATAATCGCGTGACACTGGGAGCTTAGAGACTTGGGCTGAGAACACGCATCAAGTGCCTCTGAAATCCATATCAGCTGCCACCAGGTTTCCTGATTCCAAGAACTTTGAAACAAGCTTCTCCAGAATTTTAGATAGGTCCCAATGTCACTATAGAGAATGATGCTGGAAGGGATAATTTTAGTGTACTACCAATTGAAGATTAAACCCATGAATCTCTGGTTTTATTTTTCGTCGGGAAGATAGTTTCTTAATATAGCACCCACTACGGCTTGAACCAATGCTGCGATACGAAGGCCTCCGATCTTCCACTGCTCAGAGATCAAGAACACATCGTGGGTTAAAACACTGTCCTAAGAACCAATGGATCGTATCACTAAACGTGGTTACACGACTGGGTACAGGCGACGGCGAAGGGCGTTATAACGGAACTCAATTTTATTTATCTAACAATGGGTAACTGCTTAAAAATCAGCCAAGAGAAAATGAAAAGTGGGGGAACACCAAAACAAGGTACTAATGGAAAGAGAGAAGAAAAGACACACCACGTGTAGTAAGAAGAAAGAATACTTGGTTATTAGCAAGAAGGGACAGTCCCTGATGGTAATTACAGTTTGGAAACGTCAGAATGAAGTATGGCTTAGCCGGAAATGACAAAATAGTTAATAGAAAATATATTACACAAATACAAAGGCGCATCCAAATAGCGAAATACCTTTTCAGAATCTGAACAAAATATTAAGATGAAAGCTTCAATGGAATGTGATCAAAATAATCAAGTGTTATTTAATAACATTGCCTGTATATATCAGTGAAAGTTGAACAACTTCTTTATAGATAAAAAGGAGACGTACAGCAATAAATGTGGTTATACAGAAAGCAGTTGAGAAATTCATAGACGTAATATGTCAGCAACAATGCATTTTCAAGGAGAACGAGAACGTAAAGAATACATGTGCTAAGAGTCAGAAAGAAAAAAAAATGAACTTTAAAGGGAACATAATGGGACTTGGAGAATTTTATAGGGGAGAAAGACGAGCGGAAGTTAAGAACGAGTAACCTACCAAGTGACTAAACTACCTATGACAGGAAGTGCTGAAATTCTACGTAATATCAATCTCTCTGAATTGCGGTGAATGCTGGGTAATTTTATTATAGATTAATACTTTCGGGAGCTGAGTATACCACGGTTAAAGCTTGTGAGAAACGAGCAGGATTTAAAATAAATGAAGAGGAGACTTTATAATCAGAAAAAAAAAACCCATAGAAAACATCTTTGGGAAACATAATAAAGAAAGAGTAATTCGAGAATCTGACACTCACAAGGCAGAAAGAATAGCAGAAAATTGCGAGGAAGCCGTATAACAAAGTTTTATAAATGAATGACAGAATGTGGAGTGGACAAAATATTAAAAAAAAATTAATAACAGCTACGAAGAACTGCAAGTTGTGTAGAGCTATGATCGTCTAAAGCAATGATTCCCAATTCTTCTAGGTTGCATTTTTGGAATGAAAATGTGCACACACCTCACCAAATTTTTATGTGATAAAAAGTATATTGAAAAATAGAGAAAGACGGTTAAAGATAATCTCGGATTCGAAGTTAGTACATTATCATTGATAACTCTCTGCTGCAATTTGCGGACCCTAGTTACTATATTCTTAATACATGATGTAATGAAAATATCACAATGATAAAATCGGTCAATAATTATCTATGACTAATTATATTGGGACTCATGCATGCAATAACAAGTAATCCATAATGATATTTTAAATTTTGAAATTCTATTTATTTTTTGCATATGGATTTTTAAAAATTGTTCCTACATCTTTGATCGTTTTTCAATTATTCCGCCTCATCTCCTCTTCTCTTCCGCCGCTCCCATGAGTCACGCCACATGATTTTGGAACCACTGGCCTAAAGAGACATTAAATATAGAGAAAGTATGAAGATTGCCAAATAATTAAAAGGTCAAGACGAGAAATGCTGGACGCGATTAGCAGTTAGCAAATTGGTCTTGCAGGGAATTGTAAGTGGGTGGATCCTCCGCAGGTGCCTATACAAGATGCTATTTGCTAGGCTGAGTTTAATAAATATTTTGAATACTAGATATAAAGCAAAAGCATTTGACAAGGAACGACACAAGAAACTAGTTGAGCTGCTAAGAAAATAAATCTATTTGGAAACGATATTAGAATAATCCAGAATTTATAGCAACTAGAGTATGTCTATATTTCTGAGATGAGGTATTATGTATATTATTGTCCTTATCTTTGTCGCCATATTTATCACTAAAAGCACATGGCGCAGTGGATAAAGGCGTTGGTTAGATCCAGTGACCGGACCCAAAGAGTGTAAGTTCAATACCCGGTTAAGGCAGTGGAGAACTTTGAGAAGGAAATTAACAGAAGATAACTGATAACTGACATCCATCAAACATGGCACGTGGAACTAGAACAGTCTAACCTCGTGAGCGAAATAAAGGGTTCAATTCGACATTCCAATCACCCGAAGAAGGCCGGGGTGTACAACTGCCGAAACGTTGTGATAAATATGGTGACAAAGATGAGGACAACAGTCAGAATAATGTAAATTATAGCAACTACATACAAAATATAACGGGATGTAAGACAAATAAGTGTTTTCTACTCACGTTTATTCAACCTCTACAGCGAGGGCATTCGAAGGGAGCTGGAGACAGTAATACGATTTATTATCAATGATCGTAATCTTAAAAATATAAGATACGTCGATCATAGTGTTGATGTCTGACTTAGATATAAAACTACAGGATCTCCTAGATAGGGTAGTAAAAGAAAACAAAAATAACTCGACTAATCATCAATTGCAAGAAGACAGAAAGTCCGATATTCAGTTAAAGGAGAAGCCTAAGATACCAGTGGAAAATTGGAGATGTTACCATCACGCATATAATGAAGTTTGAATATCTTGGAATTGTTTTAAGGGAAGATAAAAAATGCACTGAAACCCGAAGAAGCATTGGATTAAAGAAAAAGGCATTCTAGAATCTAAACAAAATATAAATATAATTTTCATGGCATCTGCTGTGAAGAGCTTTCTCCCCAAGTGCCCGGAAAGCATGAATTTAAGTGTTACTAGATTGGCAATTAGGTGCGACCCATTTACTTTTGAAATAGCTAAATGCAACCAGAATTTCTACCCTAACAGTTTATTTGCTCACAGTTCTCGCTTGTGGATCTCCCTTCCGTTTACTTGCTTCACTAATAACTTCAAAAAAATATAAGCAACCTCAATCGCCATTTTCGTCTTATTAAATCACCTTCTTTTCTATTTTTCTCCTTTCCTCAGTCCTCCCTGTAACCAGTCTTCCCTTTCATATTCACTCCCTATAACCTGCTGCGTACTAGTGACATTCCGCCTTGGCATGGTATGTAATGATTAAAAATAAATTATGGCAATTCTTCTGACAAGCTATTTTTTCCTGGTGCACCGACTACATAAATTTAAGCGGATTACTAGACTGGCAACTAGGTCCCACCTGTTTACTGTTCAAATCGCTAAATGCAACTGCCACTTCTACTTCAAGAGTTTCTCTTTTCGCATTTCCCGCCTGTGGGATTCCCTTCTTTTTACTTGCTTCCCTGATAACTTCAACCTTCAAAAAATTATATATTACATCAATGACTATCTTCTATCTTCTTGAATCCCGTTCATGTTTTGTGCTTTTCTCAATCTTCCCTTAGCTCAGTTTTTTTTTTCTCTCGCTTTCGCTCCCTGCAAGTCCGTGCCTTTGGAGTGGAATGATTAAAACAACAACAAAAAAAGAAAGATGACATTAAAAGCAAAGAAAAGAGGACGAGATTACATCACGATATCCATCCACTTCCATGACAGCGAATGATGGATTATCAACTCCAAAGATGAAGAGAAAACAAGCGGCATCTGAAATCTAGATCTACAGAAGGATACTGGGCATTCCATGGATGGATCGATTAATCGGGAATCTCTAAGAAAATAGCAACAAAAATAAAACACTTTTATTCAGAATCTGAAACAGCTGATATTCCTTAGACATTTAATAAGGAAGGAGGGTTTGGAAATCTTAACTCACACAGGGCATATTAATGAAAATGGAAATATGTATGGCATCGAGCCACACACATGATGAGTGTTCTTGCATGACGGAACGGGTTTTTTACTTACTAAAGGGAGTAAAACTTCTAAGAATCACAAGGGATATTGAATTTTGAAGAGCCATGATCACCCACGAACGGAAGAGAATCGCCACATAGAAAAAGAAGACTTTAACGTGATAAGAAACCAGATGTCTAATGGTCAGTTCGCCGTTGTACAGATCGACGTTTACTTTGTAACAATCTAATGTGATTCTAATCGGGAATAAGTTGTGCTTATTAAATAAGTAATTTCACCAAACCCCCATACTTTATATATTGAAAGAGTTTACATTAGAATTTAACACGTTTTAAGCATATAGACGTACGTTTTTACTACGAGTTTACTAACGAAGATATTATTATACATCTACACAGATTTAAATATAAAACATTTTCTTGTACGACTATATAGTAAAGACAAAACTAATCAAAGAAATATATATGAATATTCTATCATTTTAATTGTTACTTTTAGTGGATGCCCATAGTTGAGTAGACTTCCCGTTTATTTTGTAACGGAAGATCTGTGGTAGAAAGATTTATTCTCCCATATGCAATTCTGCAGTTATGGACATTATTATATCCATCATATAATAGAACCGTACTTCGCGAACGGACGGCAATGGCTGAAAGGAGAAACAGTAACAAACATTCAAGTTAGATATATTCACATATACACGTTTTCCACACAGATATATTATAACATGTATGCAGCAACCAACAACGGAAAGAGGAACGTTAATTGTAATATTTTCCTAAGGGAAAACTGTAGTTACGGCGGATTCTATATGAACCTAGTTAGGATTCGTGTATTTTTTTTTTTTTGTCAAAAACATTCCACCGTGATCTAGCGAAGTCCTTCTTTACTGAGCTTTACATCGCGACTTCTCTTCATCACTGTATCCCCTGACATCATTCACCGACCTTCACCAGACCCATGTGACTATCGCAAGGAAAGGGAGATAATCGTCGTTTCTGTCCCAATAATTTATTAAACGGTATATATATATGTATTTTCGTCTACCGGTCTGAATACTCGAAAAATCTAATTAAAGAAAAAATATTCGGTGCCTGACAGGATTCAACCCTGCGTACCCCTTGGCAAAATGAAACCGTCGTTAGATCCGACGTGCTTATACCGATATAGCCCCGAAGAATATTTGACATTCAAACAATACTGAATAATGCATTTAACCGAAATCCATCACGTTATAAATACTCTAAATCATATATTGGCTCAGTTTCTTATTCAAACGAAATATATCGTTTAAGAAATATACAGAACGTCTACTGAACTATGGGAATCCACTAAAAATAACGTTTAAAGTGATCAAATCTCTTGGATTAATAAATAAAAAATATCATTATTTCTTTAGATATATAAATATATAAAACACCCTCTCCAAGAAACAGCATACTGGGTAAGACGATAAACTACAACCACGTCCTGGGTAAGACGATGAACAACATCCGCGTCCTAGGTAAGACGATAAACTATATCCGCGTCATGGGTAAGACGATAAACTACATCCGCGTCCTAGGTAAGACGATAAACTACATTCGCGTCATCGGTAAGACGATAAACTACATCCGCACCATGGGTAAGACGATAAACTACATCCGCGTCCTAGGTAAGACGATAAACTACATCCGCATCATGGGTAAGAGGATAAACTACATCCCCGCCATGGGTAAGACGATAAACTACATCCGCGTCCTAGGTAAGACGATAAACTACATCCGCGTCATGGGTAAAACGATAAACTACATCCGCGCCATGGGTAAGACGATAAACTACATCCGCGTCCTAGGTAACACGATAAACTACATCCGCGCCATGGGTAAGACGATAAAAATCTTCAACGTCCTAGGTAAGACGATAAACTACATACGCGTCATCGGTAAGAGGATAAACAACATCCGCGCCATGGGTAAGACGATAAACAACATCCACGTCCTAGGAAAGACGATAAACTACATCCGCGCCATGGGTAAGACGATAAACTACATCCCCGCCATGGGTAAGACGATAAACTACATCCGCGTCCTAGGTAAGACGATAAACTACATCCGTGCCATGCGTAAGACGATAAACATCTTCAACGTCCTAGGTCAGACGATAAACTACATCCGCGTCATGGGTAAGACGATAAACTACATCCGCGTCATGGGTAAGACGATAAACAACATCCGCGTCTTAGGTAAGACGATAAACTACATCCGCGTCATGGGTAAGACGATAAACTACATCCGCGTCATGGGTAAGACGATAAACTACATCCACGCCATGGTTAAGACGATAAACTACATCCGCGCCATGGGTAAGACAATAAACTACATCCGCGTCATGGGTAAGACGATAAACTACATCCACGCCATGGTTAAGACGATTAACTACATCCGCGCCATGGGTAAGACGATAAACTACATCCGCGCCATGGGTAAGACGATAAACATCTTCAACGCCTTAGGTAAGACGATAAACTACATCCGCGTCATGGGTAAGACGATAAACTACATCCGCGCTATGGGTAAGACGATAAACTACATCCGCGTCCTATGTAAGACGATAAACTACATCCGCGCCATGCGTAAGACGATAAACATCTTCAACGTCCTAGGTAAGACGATAAACTACATCCGCGTCATGGGTAAGACGATAAACTACATCCGGGCCATGGGTAAGACGATAAATTACATCCGCGTCCTAGGTAAGACGATAAACTACATCCGCGCCATGGGTAAGACGATAAACATCTTCAACGTCCTAGGAAAGACGATAAACTGCATCCGCGTCATGGTTAAGACGATAAACTACATCCGCGTCATGGGTAAGACGATAAACATCTTCAACGTCGTAGGTAAGACGATAAACTACATCCGCGTCCTAGGTAAGACGATAAACTACATCCGCGTCCTAGGTAAGACGATAAACTACATCCGCGCCATGGGTAAGACGATAAACATCTTCAACGTCCTAGGTAAGACGACAAACTACATCCGCGTCATCGGTAAGACGATAAACTACATCCACGCCATGGGTAAGACGATAAACAACATCCGCGTCCTAGGTAAGACGATAAACAACATCCGCGTCATGGGTAAGACGATAAACTACATCCGCGCCATGGGTAAGACGATAAACTACATCCGCGTCCTAGGTAAGACGATAAACTACATCCGCGCCATGGGTAAGACGATAAACATCTTCAACGTCCTAGGTAAGACGACAAACTACATCCGCGTCATGGGTAAGACGATAAACTACATCCGCGCCATGGGTAAGACGATAAACTACATCTGTGTCCTAGGTAAGACGATAAACTACATCAGCGCCATGGGTGAGACAATAAACATCTTCAACGTCCTAGGTAAGACGATAAACTACATCCACGCCATGGGTAAGACGATAAAAAACATCCGCGTCCTAGGTAAGACGATAAACTACATCCGCGTCATGGGTAAGACGATAAACTACATCCGCGTCCTAGGTAAGACGATAAACTACATCCGCGCCATGGGTAAGACGATAAACATCTTCAACGTTCTAGTTAAGACGATAAACTACATTCGCGTCATCGGTAAGACGATAAACTACATCCGCACCATGGGTAAGACGATAAACAACATCCGCGTCCTAGGTAAGACGATAAACTACATCCGCGCCATGGGTAAGAGGATAAACTACATCCCCGCCATGGGTAAGTCGATAAACTACATCCGCGTCCTAGGTAAGACGATAAACTACATCCGCGTCATGGGTAAAACGATAAACTACATCCGCGCCATGGGTAAAACGATAAACTACATCCGGCTCCTAGGTAAGACGATAAACTACATCCGCGCCATGGGTAAGACGATAAAAATCTTCAACGTCCTAGGTAAGACGATAAACTACATACGCGTCATCGGTAAGAGGATAAACAACATCCGCGCCATGGGTAAGACGATAAACAACATCCACGTCCTAGGTAAGACGATAAACTACATCCGCGCCATGGGTAAGACGATAAACTACATCCCCGCCATGGGTAAGACGATAAACTACATCCGCGTCCTAGGTAAGACGATAAACTACATCCGCGCCATGGGTAAGACGATAAACATCTTCAACGTCCTAGGGCAGACGATAAACTACATCCGCGTCATGGGTAAGACGATAAACTATATCCGCGCCATCGGTAAGACGATAAACAACATCCGCGTCCTAGGTAAGACGATAAACTACATCCGCGTCATGGGTAAGACGATAAACTACATCCGCGTCATGGGTAAGACGATAAATTACATCCGCGTCCTAGGTAAGACGATAAACTACATCCGCGCCATGGGTAAGACGATAAACATCTTCAACGTTCTAGGTAAGACGATAAACTACATCCGCGTCATGGGTAAGACGATAAACTACATCCACGCCATGGTTAAGACGATAAACTACATCCGCGCCATGGGTAAGACAATAAACTACATCCGCGTCATGGGTAAGACGATAAACTACATCCACGCCATGGTTAAGACGACTAACTACATCCGCGCCATGGGTAAGACGATAAACTACATCCGCGCCATGGGTAAGACGATAAACATCTTCAACGCCTTAGGTAAGACGATAAACTACATCCGCGTCATGGGTAAGACGATGAACTACATCCGCGCTATGGGTAAGACGATAAACTACATCCGCGTCCTATGTAAGACGATAAACTACATCCGCGCCATGCGTAAGACGATAAACATCTTCAACGTCCTAGGTAAGACGATAAACGACATCCGCGTCATGGGTAAGACGATAAACTACATCCGCGCCATGGGTAAGACGATAAATTACATCCGCGTCCTAGGTAAGACGATAAACTACATCCGCGCCATGGGTAAGACGATAAACATCTTCAACGTCCTAGGTAAGACGATAAACTGCATCCGCGTCATGGTTAAGACGATAAACTACATCCGCGTCATGGGTAAGACGATAAACATCTTCAACGTCCTAGGTAAGACGATAAACTACATCCGCGTGTAAGGTAAGACGATAAACTACATCCGCGTCATGGGTAAGACGATAAACTATATCCGCGCCATTGGTAAGACGATAAACAACATCCGCGTCCTAGGTAAGACGATAAACTACATCCGCGTCATCGGTAAGACGATAAACTACATCCACGCCATGGGTAAGACGATAAACAACATCCGCATCCTAGGTAAGACGATAAACAACATCCGCGTCATGGGTAAGACGATAAACTACATCCGCGCCATGGGTAAGACGATAAACTACATCCGCGTCCTAGGTAAGACGATAAACTACATCCGCGCCATGGGTAAGACGATAAACATCTTCAACGTCCTAGGTAAGACGACAAACTACATCCGCGTCATGGGTAAGACGATAAACTACATCCGCGCCATGGGTAAGACGATAAACTAAATCTGTGTCCTAGGTAAGACGATAAACTACATCAGCGCCATGGGTGAGACAATAAACATCTTCAACGTCCTAGGTAAGACGATAAACTACATCCACGCCATGGGTAAGACGATAAAAAACATCCGCGTCCTAGGTAAGACGATAAACTACATCCGCGTCATGGGTAAGACGATAAACTACATCCGCGTCCTAGGTAAGACGATAAACTACATTCGCGTCATCGGTAAGACGATAAACTACATCCGCACCATGGGTAAGACGATATACTACATCCGCGTCCTAGGTAAGACGATAAACTACATCCGCGCCATGGGTAAGAAGATAAACTACATCCCCGCCATGGGTAAGACGATAAACTACATCCGCGTCCTAGGTAAGACGATAAACTACATCCGCGACATGGGTAAAACGATAAACTACATCCGCGCCATGGGTAAGACGATAAACTACATCCGGCTCCTAGGTAAGACGATAAACTACATCCGCGCCATGGGTAAGACGATAAAAATCTTCAACGTCCTAGGGCAGACGATAAACTACATCCGCTTCATGGGTAAGAGGATAAACAAAATCCGCGCCATGGGTAAGACGATAAACAACATCCACGTCCTAGGTAAGACGATAAACTACATCCGCGCCATGGGTAAGACGATAAACTACATCCCCGCCATGGGTAAGACGATAAACTACATCCGCGTCCTAGGTAAGACGATAAACTACATCCGCGCCATGGGTAAGACGATAAACATCTTCAACGTCCTAGGGCAGACGATAAACTACATCCGCGTCATGGGTAAGACGATAAACTATATCCGCGCCATCGGTAAGACGATAAACAACATCCGCGTCCTAGGTAAGACGATAAACTACATCCGCGTCATGGGTAAGACGATAAACTACATCCGCGTCATGGGTAAGACGATAAATTACATCCGCGTCCTAGGTAAGACGATAAACTACATCCGCGCCATGGGTAAGACGATAAACATCTTCAACGTTCTAGGTAAGACGATAAACTACATCCGCGTCATGGGTAAGACGATAAACTACATCCACGCCATGGTTAAGACGATAAACTACATCCGCGCCATGGGTAAGACAATAAACTACATCCGCGTCATGGGTAAGACGATAAACTACATCCACGCCATGGTTAAGACGACTAACTACATCCGCGCCATGGGTAAGACGATAAACTACATCCGCGCCATGGGTAAGACGATAAACATCTTCAACGCCTTAGGTAAGACGATAAACTACATCCGCGTCATGGGTAAGACGATAAACTACATCCGCGCTATGGGTAAGACGATAAACTACATCCGCGTCCTATGTAAGACGATAAACTACATCCGCGCTATGCGTAAGACGATAAACATCTTCAACGTCCTAGGTAAGACGATAAACTACATCCGCGTCATGGGTAAGACGATAAACTACATCCGCGCCATGGGTAAGACGATAAATTACATCCGCGTCCTAGGTAAGACGATAAACTACATCCGCGCCATGGGTAAGACGATAAACATCTTCAACGTCCTAGGTAAGACGATAAACTGCATCCGCGTCATGGTTAAGACGATAAACTACATCCGCGTCATGGGTAAGACGATAAACATCTTCAACGTCCTAGGTAAGACGATAAACTACATCCGCGTGTAAGGTAAGACGATAAACTACATCCGCGTCATGGGTAAGACGATAAACTATATCCGCGCCATTGGTAAGACGATAAACAACATCCGCGTCCTAGGTAAGACGATAAACTACATCCGCGTCATCGGTAAGACGATAAACTACATCCACGCCATGGGTAAGACGATAAACAACATCCGCGTCCTAGGTAAGACGATAAACAACATCCGCGTCATGGGTAAGACGATAAACTACATCCGCGCCATGGGTAAGACGATAAACTACATCCGAGTCCTAGGTAAGACGATAAACTACATCCGCGCCATGGGTAAGACGATAAACATCTTCAACGTCCTAGGTAAGACGACAAACTACATCCGCGTCATGGGTAAGACGATAAACTACATCCGCGCCATGGGTAAGACGATAAACTAAATCTGTGTCCTAGGTAAGACGATAAACTACATCAGCGCCATGGGTGAGACAATAAACATCTTCAACGTCCTAGGTAAGACGATAAACTACATCCACGCCATGGGTAAGACGATAAAAAACATCCGCGTCCTAGGTAAGACGATAAACTACATCCGCGTCATGGGTAAGACGATAAACTACATCCGCGTCCTAGGTAAGACGATAAACTACATTCGCGTCATCGGTAAGACGATAAACTACATCCGCACCATGGGTAAGACGATAAACTACATCCGCGTCCTAGGTAAGACGATAAACTACATCCGCGCCATGGGTAAGAAGATAAACTACATCCCCGCCATGGGTAAGACGATAAACTACATCCGCGTCCTAGGTAAGACGATAAACTACATCCGCGACATGGGTAAAACGATAAACTACATCCGCGCCATGGGTAAGACGATAAACTACATCCGGGTCCTAGGTAAGACGATAAACTACAT
The DNA here is from genome assembly GCA_963932145.1 of Acanthosepion lycidas. Taxonomy (NCBI): domain Eukaryota; kingdom Metazoa; phylum Mollusca; class Cephalopoda; order Sepiida; family Sepiidae; genus Acanthosepion; species Acanthosepion lycidas. Next base: position 73,474,519 of record OZ010592.1, on the reverse strand, counting down.
CCGCGCCATGGGTAAGACGATAAAAATCTCCAACGTCCTAGGTAAGACGATAAACTACATACGCGTCATCGGTAAGAGGATAAACAACATCCGCGCCATGGGTAAGACGATAAACTACATCCGCGCCATGGGTAAGACGATAAACTACATCCCAGCCATGGGTAAGACGATAAACTACATCCGCGTCCTAGGTAAGACGATAAACTACATCCGCGCCATGGGTGAGACGATAAACATCTTCAACGTCCTAGGGCAGACGATAAACTACATCCGCATCATGGGTAAGACAATAAACTATATCCGCGCCATCGGTAAGACGATAAACAACATCCGCGTCCTAGGTAAGACGATAAACTACATCCGCGTCATGGGTAAGACGATAAACTACATCCGCGTCATGGGTAAGACGATAAATTACATCCGCGTCCTAGGTAAGACGATAAACTACATCCGCGCCATGGGTAAGACGATAAACATCTTCAACGTTCTAGGTAAGACGATAAACTACATCCGCGTCATGGGTAAGACGATAAACTACATCCACGCCATGGTTAAGACGATAAACTACATCCGCGCCATGGGTAAGACAATAAACTACATCCGCGTCATGGGTAAGACGATAAACTACATCCACGCCATGGTTAAGACGATTAACTACATCCGCGCCATGGGTAAGACGATAAACTACATCCGCGCCATGGGTAAGACGATAAACATCTTCAACGCCTTAGGTAAGACGATAAACTACATCCGCCTCATGGGTAAGACGATAAACTACATTCGCGCTATGGGTAAGACGATAAACTACATCCGCGTCCTATGTAAGACGATAAACTACATCCGCGCCATGCGTAAGACGATAAACATATTCAACGTCCTAGGTAAGACGATAAACTACATCCGCGTCATGGGTAAGACGATAAACTACATCCGTGCCATGGGTAAGACGATAAATTACATCCGCGTCCTAGGTAAGACGATAAACTACATCCGCGCCATGGGTAAGACGATAAACATCTTCAACGTCCTAGGTAAGACGATAAACGGCATCCGCGTCATGGTTAAGACGATAAACTACATCCGCGTCATGGGTAAGACGATAAACATCTTCAACGTCCTAGGTAAGACGATAAACTACATCCGCGTCCTAGGTAAGACGATAAACTACATCCGCGTCATGGGTAAGACGATAAACTATATCCGCGCCATTGGTAAGACGATAAACAACATCCGCGTCCTAGGTAAGACGATAAACTACATCCGCGTCATGGGTAAGACGATAAACTACATCCGCGCCATGGGTAAGACGATAAATTACATCCGCATCCTACGTAGGACGATAAACTACATCCGCGCCATGGGTAAGACGATAAACACCTTCAACGTCCTAGGTAAGACGATAAACTACATCCGCGTCATCGGTAAGACGATAAACTATATCCACGCCATGGGTAAGACGATAAACAACATCCGCGTCCTAGGTAAGACGATAAACAACATCCGCGTCATGGGTAAGACGATAAACTACATCCGCGCCATGGGTAAGACGATAAACTACATCCGCGTCCTAGGTAAGACGATAAACTACATCCGCGCCATGGGTAAGACGATAAACATCTTCAACGTCCTAGGTAAGACGACAAACTACATCCGCGTCATGGGTAAGACGATAAACTACATCCGCGCCATGGGTAAGACGATAAACTACATCTGTGTCCTAGGTAAGACGATAAACTACATCAGCGCCATGGGTGAGACAATAAACATCTTCAACGTCCTAGGTAAGACGATAAACTACATCCACGCCATGGGTAAGACGATAAAAAACATCCGCGTCCTAGGTAAGACGATAAACTACATCCGCGTCATGGGTAAGACGATAAACTACATCCGCGTCCTAGGTAAGACGATAAACTACATCCGCGCCATGGGTAAGACGATAAACATCTTCAACGTTCTAGGTAAGACGATAAACTACATCCGCTTCATGGGTAAGACGATAAACTACATCCACGCCATGGTTAAGACGATAAACTACATCCGCGCCATGGGTAAGTCGATAAACTACATCCGCGTCATGGGTAAGACGATAAACTACATCCACGCCATGGTTAAGACGATAAACTACATCCGCGCCATGGGTAAGACGATAAACTACATCCGTGTCATGGGTAAGACGATAAACTACATCCACGCCATGGTTAAGACGATAAACTACATCCGCGCCATGGGTAAGACGATAAACTACATCCGCGCCATGGGTAAGACGATAAACATCTTCAACGCCCTAGGTAAGACGATAAACTACATCCGCGTCATGGGTAAGACGATAAACTACATCCGCTCTATGGGTAAGACGATAAACTACATCCGCGTCCTATGTAAGACGATAAACTACATCCGCGCCATGCGTAAGACGATAAACATCTTCAACGTCCTAGGTAAGACGATAAACTACATCCGCGTCATGGGTAAGACGATAAACTACATCCGCGCCATGGGTAAGACGATAAATTACATCCGCGTCCTAGGTAAGACGATAAACTATATCCGCGCCATGGGTAAGACGATAAACATCTTCAACGTCCTAGGTAAGACGATAAACTACATCCGCGTCATGGTTAAGACGATAAACTACATCCGCGTCATGGGTAAGACGATAAACATCTTCAACGTCCTAGGTAGGACGATAAACTACATCCGCGCAATGGGTAAGACGATAAACACCTTCAACGTCCTAGGTAAGACGATAAACTACATCCGCGTCATCGGTAAGACGATAAACTACATCCACGCCATGGGTAAGACGATAAACAACATCCGTGTCCTAGGTAAGACGATAAACAACATCCGCGTCATGGGTAAGACGATAAACTACATCCGCGCCATGGGTAAGACGATAAACTACATCCGCGTCCTAGGTAAGACGATAAACTACATCCGCGCCATGGGTAAGACGATAAACATATTAAACGTCCTAGGTAAGACGACAAACTACATCCGCGTCATGGGTAAGACGATAAACTACATCCGCGCCATGGGTAAGACGATAAACTACATATGTGTCCTAGGTAAGACGATAAACTACATCAGCGCCATGGGTGAGACAATAAACATCTTCAGAGTCCTAGGTAAGACGATAAACTACATCCACGCCATGGGGAAGATGATAAAAAACATCCGCGTCTTAAGTAAGACGATAAACTACATCCGCGTCATGGGTAAGACGATAAACTACATCCGCGTCCTAGGTAAGACGATAAACTACATCCGCGACATGGGTAAGACGATAAACGTCTTCAACGTTCTAGGTAAGACGATAAACTACATCCGCTTCATGGGTAAGACGATAAACTACATCCACGCCATGGTTAAGACGATAAACTACATCCGCGCCATGGGTAAGACGATAAACTACATCCGCGTCATGGGTAAGACGATAAACTACATCCACGCCATGGTTAAGACGATAAACTACATCCGCGCCATGGGTAAGACGATAAACTACATCCGTGTCATGGGTAAGACGATAGACTACATCCGCGCCATGGGTAAGACGATAAACATCTTCAACGCCCTAGGTAAGACGATAAACTACATCTGCGTCATGGGTAAGACGATAAACTACATCCGCGCTATGGGTAAGACGATAAACTACATCCGCGTCCTATGTAAGACGATAAACTACATCCGCGTCATGCGTAAGACGATAAACATCTTCAACGTCCTAGGTAAGACGATAAACTACATCCGCGTCATGGGTAAGACGATAAACTACATCCCCGCCATGGGTAAGACGATAAATTACATCCGCGTCCTAGGTAAGACGATAAACTACATCCGCGCCATGGGTAAGACGATAAACATCTTCAACATCCTAGGTAAGACGATAAACTACATCCGCGTCATGGTTAAGACGATAAACTACATCCGCGTCATGGGTAAGACGATAAACATCTTCAACGTCCTAGGTAAGACGATAAACTACATCCGCGTCCTAGGTAAGACGATAAACTACATCCGCTACATGGGTAAGACGATAAACTATATCCGCGCCATTGGTAAGACGATAAACAACATCCGCGTCCTAGGTAAGACGATAAACTACATCCGCGTCATGGGTAAGACGATAAACTACATCCGCGCCATGGTTAAGACGATAAACTACATCCGCGTCCTATGTAAGACGATAAACTACATCCGCGTCCTATGTAAGACGATAAACTACATCCGCGCCATGCGTAAGACGATAAACATCTTCAACATCCTAGGTAAGACGATAAACTACATCCGCGTCATGGGTAAGACAATAAACTACATCCGCGCCATGGGTAAGACGGTAAACTACATCCGCGTCATCGGTAAGACGATAAACTACATCCGCGTCATGGGTAAGACGATAAACATCTTCAACGTCCTAGGTAGGACGATAAACTACATCCGCGCAATGGGTAAGACGATAAACACCTTCAACGTCCTAGGTAAGACGATAAACTACATCCGCGTCATCGGTAAGACGATAAACTACATCCACGCCATGGGTAAGACGATAAACAACATCCGCGTCCTAGGTAAGACGATAAACAACATCCGCGTCATGGGTAAGACGATAAAGTACATCCGCGCCATGGGTAAGACGATAAACTACATCCGCGTCCTAGGTAAGACGATAAACTACATCCGCGCCATGGGTAAGACGATAAACATCTTCAACGTCCTAGGTAAGACGACAAACTACATCCGCGTCATGGGTAAGACGATAAACTACATCCGCGCCATGGGTAAGACGATAAACTACATCTGTGTCCTAGGTAAGACGATAAACTACATCAGCGCCATGGGTGAGACAATAAAAAACATCCGCGTCCTAGGTAAGACGATAAACTACATCCGCGTCATGGGTAAGACAATAAACTACATCCGCGTCCTAGGTAAGACGATAAACTACATCCGCGCCATGGGTAAGACGATAAACATCTTCAACGTTCTAGGTAAGACGATAAACTACATCCGCTTCATGGGTAAGACGATAAACTACATCCACGCCATGGTTAAGACGATAAACTACATCCGCGCCATGGGTAAGACGATAAACTACATCCGCGTCATGGGTAAGACGATAAACTACATCCACGCCATGGTTAAAACGATAAACTACATCCGCCCCATGGGTAAGACGATAATCTACATCCGTGTCATGGTTAAGACGATAAACTACATCCACGCCATGGTTAAGACGATAAACTACATCCGCGCCATGGGTAAGACGGTAAACTACATCCGCGCCATGGGTAAGACGATAAACATCTTCAACGCCCTAGGTAAGACGATAAACTACATCCGCGTCATGGGTAAGACGATAAACTACATCCGCGCTATGGGTAAGACGATAAACTACATCGGCGTCCTATGTAAGACGATAAACTACATCCGCGCCATGGGTAAGACGATAAACTACATCCGCGCCATGGGTAAGACGATAAACTACATGCGCGTCATGCGTAAGACGATAAACATCTTCAACGTCCTAGGTAAGACGATAAACTACATCCGCGTCATGGGTAAGACGATAAACTACAGCCGCGCCATGGGTAAGACGATAAATTACATCCGCGTCCTAGGTAAGACGATAAACTACATCCGCGCCATGGGTAAGACGATAAACATTTTCAACGTCCTAGGTAAGACGATAAACTACATCCGCGTCATGGTTAAGACGATAAACTACATCCGCGTCATGGGTAAGACGATAAACATCTTCAACGTCCTAGGTAAGACGATAAACTACATCCGCGTCCTAGGTAAGACGATAAACTACATCCGCGTCATGGGTAAGACGATAAACTATATCCGCGCCATTGGTAAGACGATAAACAACATCCGCGTCCTAGGTAAGACGATAAACTACATCCGCGTCATGGGTAAGACGATAAACTACATCCGCGCCATGGTTAAGACGATAAACTACATCCGCGTCCTATGTAAGACGATAAACTACATCCGCGTCCTATGTAAGACGATAAACTACATCCGCGCCATGCGTAAGACGATAAACATCTTCAACATCCTAGGTAAGACGATAAACTACATCCGCGTCATGGGTAAGACGATAAACTACATCCGCGCCATGGGTAAGACGATAAATTACATCCGCATCCTAGGTAGGACGATAAACTACATCCGCGCCATGGGTAAGACGATAAACACCTTCAACGTCCTAGGTAAGACGATAAACTACATCCGCGTCATCGGTAAGACGATAAACTACATCCACGCCATGGGTAAGACGATAAACAACATCCGCGTCCTAGGTAAGACGATAAACAACATCCGCGTCATGGGTAAGACGATAAACTACATCTGCGCCATGGGTAAGACGATAAACTACATCCGCGTCCTAGGTAAGAAGATAAACTACATCCGCGCCATGGGTAAGACGATAAACATCTTCAACGTCCTAGGTAAGACGACAAACTACATCCGCGTCATGGGTAAGACGATAAACTACATCCGCGCCATGGGTAAGACGATAAACTACATCTGTGTCCTAGGTAAGACGATAAACTACATCAGCGCCATGGGTAAGACAATAAACATCTTCAACGTCCTAGGTAAGACGATAAACTACATCCACGCCATGGGTAAGACGATAAAAAACATCCGCGTCCTAGGTAAGACGATAAACTACATCCGCGTCATGGGTAAGACGATAAACTACATCCGCGTCCTAGGTAAGACGATAAACTACATCCACGCCATGGGTAAGACGATAAACATCTTCAACGTTCTCGGTAAGACGATAAACTACATCCGCTTCATGGGTAAGACGATAAACTACATCCACGCCATGGTTAAGACGATAAACTACATCCGCGCCATGGGTAAGACGATAAACTACATCCGCGTCATGGGTAAGACGATAAACTACATCCACGCCATGGTTAAGACGATAAACTACATCCGCGCCATGGGTAAGACGATAAACTACATCCCCGCCATGGGTAAGACGATAAACATCTTCAACGCCCTAGGTAAGACGATAAACTACATCCGCGTCATGGGTAAGACGATAAACTACATCCGCGCCAAGGGTAAGACGATAAACTACATCCGCGTCCTATGTAAGACGATAAACTACATCCGCGCCATGCGTAAGACGATAAACATCTTCAACGTCCTAGGTAAGACGATAAACTACATCCGCGTCATGGGTAAGACGATAAACTACATCCGCGCCATGGTTAAGACGATAAACTACATCCGCGTCATGGGTAAGACGATAAACATCTTCAACGTCCTAGGTAAGACGATAAACTACATCCGCGTCCTAGGTAAGACGATAAACTACATCCGCGTCATGGGTAAGACGATAAACTATATCCGCGCCATTGGTAAGACGATAACAACATGCGCGTCCTAGGTAAGACGATAAACTACATCCGCGTCATGGGTAAGACGATAAACTACATCCGCGCCATGGGTAAGACGATAAACTACATCCGCGTCCTATGTAAGACGATAAACTACATCCGCGTCCTATGTAAGACGATAAACTACATCCGCGCCATGAGTAAGACGATAAACATCTTCAACGTCCTAGGTAAGACGATAAACTACATCCGCGTCATGGGTAAGACGATAAACTACATCCGCGCCATGGTTAAGACGATAAACTACATCCGCGTCATGGGTAAGACGATAAACATCTTCAACGACCTAGGTAAGACGATAAACTACATCCGCGTCCTAGGTAAGACGATAAACTACATCCGCGTCATGGGTAAGACGATAAACTATATCCGCGCCATTGGTAAGACGATAACAACATCCGCGTCCTAGGTAAGACAATAAACTACATCCGCGTCATGGGTAAGACGATAAACTACATCCGCGCCATGGGTAAGACGATAAACTACATCCGCGTCCTATGTAAGACGATAAACTACATCCGCGTCCTATGTAAGACGATAAACTACATCCGCCCCATGCATAAGACGATAAACATCTTCAACGTCCTAGGTAAGACGATAAACTACATCCGCGTCATGGTTAAGACGATAAACTACATCCGCGCCATGGGTTAGACGATAAATTACATCCGCGTCCTAGGTAAGACGATAAACTACATCCGCGCCATGGGTAAGACGATAAACACTTTCAACGTCCTAGGTAAGACGATAAACTACATCCGCGTCATCGGTAAGACGATAAACTACATCCGCGCCATGGGTAAGACGATAAACAACATCCGCGTCCTAGGTAAGACGATAAACAACATCCGCGTCATGGGTAAGACGATAAACTACATCCGCGCCATGGGTAAGACGATAAAATACGTCCGCGTCTTAGGTAAGACGATAAACTACATCCGTGCCATGCGTAAGACGATAAACATCTTCAACGTCCTAGGTAAGACGATAAACTACATCCGCGTCATGGGTAAGACGATAAACTACATCCGCGCCATGGGTAAGACGATAAACAACATCCGCGTCATGGGTAAGACGATAAACTACATCCGCGCCATGGGTAAGACGATAAACATCTTCAACGTCCTAGGTAAGACGATAAACTACATCCGCGTCATCGGTAAGACGATAAACTACATCCACGCCATGGGTAAGACGATAAACAACATCCGCGTCCTAGGTAAGACGATAAACAACATCCGCGTCATGGGCAAGACGATAAACTACATCTGCGCCATGGGTAAGACGATAAACTACATCCGCGTCCTAGGTAAGAAGATAAACTACATCCGCGCCATGGGTAAGACGATAAACATCTTCAACGTCCTAGGTAAGACGACAAACTACATCCGCGTCATGGGTAAGACGATAAACTACATCCGCGCCATGGGTAAGACGATAAACTACATCTGTGTCCTAGGTAAGACGATAAACTACATCAGCGCCATGGGTAAGACAATAAACATCTTCAACGTCCTAGGTAAGACGATAAACTACATCCACGCCATGGGTAAGACGATAAAAAACATCCGCGTCCTAGGTAAGACGATAAACTACATCCGCGTCATGGGTAAGACGATAAACTACATCCGCGTCCTAGGTAAGACGATAAACTACATCCGCGCCATGGGTAAGACGATAAACATCTTCAACGTTCTCGGTAAGACGATAAACTACATCCGCTTCATGGGTAAGACGATAAACTACATCCACGCCATGGTTAAGACGATAAACTACATCCGCGCCATGGGTAAGACGATAAACTACATCCGCGTCATGGGTAAGACGATAAACTACATCCACGCCATGGTTAAGACGATAAACTACATCCGCGCCATGGGTAAGACGATAAACTACATCCCCGCCATGGGTAAGACGATAAACATCTTCAACGCCCTAGGTAAGACGATAAACTACATCCGCGTCATGGGTAAGACGATAAACTACATCCGCGCCAAGGGTAAGACGATAAACTACATCCGCGTCCTATGTAAGACGATAAACTACATCCGCGCCATGCGTAAGACGATAAACATCTTCAACATCCTAGGTAAGACGATAAACTACATCCGCGTCATGGGTAAGACGATAAACTACATCCGCGCCATGCTTAAGACGATAAACTACATCCGCGTCATGGGTAAGACGATAAACATCTTCAACGTCCTAGGTAAGACGATAAACTACATCCGCGTCCTAGGTAAGAGGATAAACTACATCCGCGTCATGGGTAAGACGATAAACTATATCCGCGCCATTGGTAAGACGATAACAACATCCGCGTCCTAGGTAAGACGATAAACTACATCCGCGTCATGGGTAAGACGATAAACTACATCCGCGCCATGGGTAAGACGATAAACTACATCCGCGTCCTATGTAAGACGATAAACTACATCCGCGTCCTATGTAAGACGATAAACTACATCCGCGCCATGAGTAAGACGATAAACATCTTCAACGTCCTAGGTAAGACGATAAACTACATCCGCGTCATGGGTAAGACGATAAACTACATCCGCGCCATGGTTCAGACGATAAACTACATCCGCGTCATGGGTAAGACGATAAACATCTTCAACGACCTAGGTAAGACGATAAACTACATCCGCGTCCTAGGTAAGACGATAAACTACATCCGCGTCATGGGTAAGACGATAAACTATATCCACGCCATTGGTAAGACGATAACAACATCCGCGTCCTAGGTAAGACGATAAACTACATCCGCGTCATGGGTAAGACGATAAACTACATCCGCGCCATGGGTAAGACGATAAACTACATCCGCGTCCTATGTAAGACGATAAACTACATCCGCGTCCTATGTAAGACGATAAACTACATCCGCCCCATGCATAAGACGATAAACATCTTCAACGTCCTAGGTAAGACGATAAACTACATCCGCGTCATGGTTAAGACGATAAACTACATCCGCGCCATGGGTTAGACGATAAATTACATCCGCGTCCTAGGTAAGACGATAAACTACATCCGCGCCATGGGTAAGACGATAAACACTTTCAACGTCCTAGGTAAGACGATATACTACATCCGCGACATGGGTAAGACGATAAACAACATCCGCGTCCTAGGTAAGACGATAAACAACATCCGCGTCATGGGTAAGACGATAAACTACATCCGCGCCATGGGTAAGACGATAAAATACGTCCGCGTCTTAGGTAAGACGATAAACTACATCCGCGCCATGCGTAAGACGATAAACATCTTCAACGTCCTAGGTAAGACGATAAACTACATCCGCGTCATGGGTAAGACGATAAACTACATGCGCGCCATGGGTAAGACGATAAACATCTTCAACGTCCTAGGTAAGACGACAAACTACATCCGCGTTTTGGGTAAAACGATAAACTACATCCGCGCCATGGGTAAGACGATAAACTACATCTGTGTCCTAGGTAAGACGATAAACTACATCCGCGCCATTGGTAAGACTATAAACATATTCAACGTCCTAGGTAAGACGATAAACTACATCCACACCATGGGTAAGACGATAAACAACATCCGCGTCCTAGGTAAGACGATAAACTATATCCGCGTCATGGGTAAGACGATAAACTTCATCCGCGCCATGGGTAAGACGATAAACTACATCCCCGCCATGGGTAAGACGATAAACTACATCCGCGTCATGGGTAAGACGATAAACTACATCCGCGCCATGGGTAAGACGATAAACATCTTCAACGTCCTAGGTAAGACGATAAACTACATCCGCGTCATGGGTAAGACGATAAACTATATCCGCGCCATGGGTAAGACGATAAACAACATCCGCGTCCTAGGTAAGACGATAAACTACATCCGCGTCATAGGTAAGACGATAAACTACATCCGCGTCATGGGTAAGACGATAAACTACATCCGCGTCCTAGGTAAGACGATAAACTACATCCGCGCCATGGGTAAGACGATAAACATCTTCAACGTTCTAGGTAAGACGATAAACTACATCCGCGTCATGGGTAAGACGATAAACTACATCCACGCCATGGGTAAGACGATAAACATCTTCAACGCCCTAGGTAAGACGATAAAAAACATCCGCGTCATGGGTAAGACGATAAACTACATCCGCGCCATGGGTAAGACGATAAACTACATCCGCGTCCTATGTAAGACGATAAACTACATCCGCGCCATGCGTAAGACGATAAACATCTTCAACGTCCTAGGTAAGACGATAAACTACATCCGCGTAATGGGTAAGACGATAAACTACATCCGCACCATGGGTAAGACGATAAATTACATCCGCGTCCTATGTAAGACGATAAACTACATCCGCGCCATGCGTAAGACGATAAACATCTTCAACGTCCTAGGTAAGACGATAAACTACATCCGCGCCATGGGTAAGACGATAAACTACATCCGCGTCCTATGTAAGACGATAAACTACATCCGCGTCCTATGTAAGACGATAAACTACATCCGCGCAGTGAGTAAGACGATAAACATCTTCAACGTCCTAGGTAAGACGATAAACTACATCCGCGTCATGGGTAAGATGATAAACTACATCCGCGCCATGGTTAAGACGATAAACTACATCCGCGTCATGGGTAAGACGATAAACATCTTCAACGACCTAGGTAAGACGATAAACTACATCCGCGTCCTAGGTAAGACGATAAACTACATCCGCGTCATGGGTAAGACGATAAACTATATCCGCGCCATTGGTAAGACGATAACAACATCCGCGTCCTAGGTAAGACGATAAACTACATCCGCGTCATGGGTAAGACGATAAACTACATCCGCGCCATGGGTAAGAGGATAAACTACATCCGCGTCCTATGTAAGACGATAAACTACATCCGCGTCCTATGTAAGACGATAAACTACATCCGCCCCATGCATAAGACGATAAACATCTTCAACGTCCTAGGTAAGACGATAAACTACATCCGCGTCATGGTTAAGACGATAAACTACATCCGCGCCATGGGTTAGACGATAAATTACATCCGCGTCCTAGGTAAGACGATAAACTACATCCGCGCCATGGGTAAGACGATAAACACTTTCAACGTCCTAGGTATGACGATAAACTACATCCGCGTCATCGGTAAGACGATAAACTACATCCGCGCCATGGGTAAGACGATAAACAACATCCGCGTCCTAGGTAAGACGATAAACAACATCCGCGTCATGGGTAAGACGATAAACTACATCCCCGCCATGGGTAAGACGATAAAATACGTCCGCGTCTTAGGTAAGACGATAAACTACATCCGCGCCATGCGTAAGACGATAAACATCTTCAACGTCCTAGGTAAGACGATAAACTACATCCGCGTCATGGGTAAGACGATAAACTACATCCGCGCCATGGGTAAGACGATAAACAACATCCGCGTCATGGGTAAGACGATAAACTACATCCGCGCCATGGGTAAGACGATAAACATCTTCAACGTCCTAGGTAAGACGACAAACTACATCCGCGTTTTGGGTAAAACGATAAACTACATCCGCGCCATGGGTAAGACGATAAACTACATCTGTGTCCTAGGTAAGACGATAAACTACATCCGCGCCATTGGTAAGACTATAAACATATTCAACGTCCTAGGTAAGACGATAAACTACATCCACACCATGGGTAAGACGATAAACAACATCCGCGTCCTAGGTAAGACGATAAACTATATCCGCGTCATGGGTAAGACGATAAACTTCATCCGCGCCATGGGTAAGACGATAAACTACATCCGCGCCATGGGTAAGACGATAAACTACATCCGCGTCATGGGTAAGACGATAAACTACATCCGCGCCATGGGTAAGACGATAAACATCTTCAACGTCCTAGGTAAGACGATAAACTACATCCGCGTCATGGGTAAGACGATAAACTATATCCGCGCCATGGGTAAGACGATAAACAACATCCGCGTCCTAGGTAAGACGATAAACTACATCCGCGTCATGGGTAAGACGATAAACTACATCCGCGTCATGGGTAAGACGATAAACTACATCCGCGTCCTAGGTAAGACGATAAACTACATCCGCGTCATGGGTAAGACGATAAACTACATCCGCGCCATGGGTAAGACGATAAACTACATCCGCGTCCTATGTAAGACGATAAACTACATCCGCGTCCTATGTAAGACGATAAACTACATCCGCCCCATGCATAAGACGATAAACATCTTCAACGTCCTAGGTAAGACGATAAACTACATCCGCGTCATGGTTAAGACGATAAACTACATCCGCGCCATGGGTTAGACGATAAATTACATCCGCGTCCTAGGTAAGACGATAAACTACATCCGCGGCATGGGTAAGACGATAAACACTTTCAACGTCCTAGGTATGACGATAAACTACATCCGCGTCATCGGTAAGACGATAAACTACATCCGCGCCATGGGTAAGACGATAAACAACATCCGCGTCTTAGGTAAGACGATAAACTACATCCGCGGCATGGGTAAGACGATAAACACTTTCAACGTCCTAGGTATGACGATAAACAACATCCGCGTCATGGGTAAGACGATAAACTACATCCCCGCCATGGGTAAGACGATAAAATACGTCCGCGTCTTAGGTAAGACGATAAACTACATCCGCGCCATGCGTAAGACGATAAACATCTTCAACGTCCTAGGTAAGACGATAAACTACATCCGCGTCATGGGTAAGACGATAAACTACATCCGCGCCATGGGTAAGACGATAAACAACATCCGCGTCATGGGTAAGACGATAAACTACATCCGCGCCATGGGTAAGACGATAAACATCTTCAACGTCCTAGGTAAGACGACAAACTACATCCGCGTTTTGGGTAAAACGATAAACTACATCCGCGCCATGGGTAAGACGATAAACTACATCTGTGTCCTAGGTAAGACGATAAACTACATCCGCGCCATTGGTAAGACTATAAACATATTCAACGTCCTAGGTAAGACGATAAACTACATCCACACCATGGGTAAGACGATAAACAACATCCGGGCCATGGGTAAGACGATAAACTACATCTGCGTCATGGGTAAGACGATAAACTACATCCGCGCCATGGGTAAGACGATAAACATCTTCAACGTCCTAGGTAAGACGATAAACTACATCCGCGTCATGGGTAAGACGATAAACTATATCCGCGCCATGGGTAAGACGATAAACAACATCCGCGTCCTAGGTAAGACGATAAACTACATCCGCGTCATGGTTAAGACGATAAACTACATCCGCGTCATGGGTAAGACGATAAACTACATCCGCGTCCTAGGTAAGACGATAAACTACATCCGCGCCATGGGTAAGACGATAAACATCTTCAACGTTCTAGGTAAGACGATAAACTACATCCGCGTCATGGGTAAGACGATAAACTACATCCACGCCATGGGTAAGACGATAAACATCTTCAACGCCCTAGGTAAGACGATAAAAAACATCCGCGTCATGGGTAAGACGATAAACTACATCCGCGCCATGGGTAAGACGATAAACTACATCCGCGTCCTATGTAAGACGATAAACTACATCCACGCCATGGGTAAGACGATAAACATCTTCAACGTCCTAGGTAAGACGATAAACTACATCCGCGTCATGGGTAAGACGATAAACTATATCCGCGCCATGGTTAAGACGATAAACTACATCCGCGGCATGGGTAAGACGATAAACATCTTCAACGTCCTAGGTAAGACGATAAACTACATCCGCGTCCTAGGTAAGACGATAAACTATATCCGCGTCATGGGTAAGACGATAAACTACATCTGTGTCCTAGGTAAGACGATAAACTACATCCGCGCCATTGGTAAGACTATAAACATATTCAACGTCCTAGGTAAGACGATAAACTACATCCACACCATGGGTAAGACGATAAACAACATCCGCGTCCTAGGTAAGACGATAAACTATATCCGCGTCATGGGTAAGACGATAAACTTCATCCGCGCCATGGGTAAGACGATAAACTACATCCGCGCCATGGGTAAGACGATAAACTACATCCGCGTCATGGGTAAGACGATAAACTACATCCGCGCCATGGGTAAGACGATAAACATCTTCAACGTCCTAGGTAAGACGATAAACTACATCCGCGTCATGGGTAAGACGATAAACTATATCCGCGCCATGGGTAAGACGATAAACAACATCCGCGTCCTAGGTAAGACGATAAACTACATCCGCGTCATGGGTAAGACGATAAACTACATCCGCGTCATGGGTAAGACGATAAACTACATCCGCGTCCTAGGTAAGACGATAAACTACATCCGCGTCATGGGTAAGACGATAAACTACATCCGCGCCATGGGTAAGACGATAAACTACATCCGCGTCCTATGTAAGACGATAAACTACATCCGCGTCCTATGTAAGACGATAAACTACATCCGCCCCATGCATAAGACGATAAACATCTTCAACGTCCTAGGTAAGACGATAAACTACATCCGCGTCATGGTTAAGACGATAAACTACATCCGCGCCATGGGTTAGACGATAAATTACATCCGCGTCCTAGGTAAGACGATAAACTACATCCGCGGCATGGGTAAGACGATAAACACTTTCAACGTCCTAGGTATGACGATAAACTACATCCGCGTCATCGGTAAGACGATAAACTACATCCGCGCCATGGGTAAGACGATAAACAACATCCGCGTCTTAGGTAAGACGATAAACTACATCCGCGGCATGGGTAAGACGATAAACACTTTCAACGTCCTAGGTATGACGATAAACAACATCCGCGTCATGGGTAAGACGATAAACTACATCCCCGCCATGGGTAAGACGATAAAATACGTCCGCGTCTTAGGTAAGACGATAAACTACATCCGCGCCATGCGTAAGACGATAAACATCTTCAACGTCCTAGGTAAGACGATAAACTACATCCGCGTCATGGGTAAGACGATAAACTACATCCGCGCCATGGGTAAGACGATAAACAACATCCGCGTCATGGGTAAGACGATAAACTACATCCGCGCCATGGGTAAGACGATAAACATCTTCAACGTCCTAGGTAAGACGACAAACTACATCCGCGTTTTGGGTAAAACGATAAACTACATCCGCGCCATGGGTAAGACGATAAACTACATCTGTGTCCTAGGTAAGACGATAAACTACATCCGCGCCATTGGTAAGACTATAAACATATTCAACGTCCTAGGTAAGACGATAAACTACATCCACACCATGGGTAAGACGATAAACAACATCCGGGCCATGGGTAAGACGATAAACTACATCTGCGTCATGGGTAAGACGATAAACTACATCCGCGCCATGGGTAAGACGATAAACATCTTCAAAGTCCTAGGTAAGACGATAAACTACATCCGCGTCATGGGTAAGACGATAAACTATATCCGCGCCATGGGTAAGACGATAAACAACATCCGCGTCCTCGGTAAGACGATAAACTACATCCGCGTCATGGTTAAGACGATAAACTACATCCGCGTCATGGGTAAGACGATAAACTACATCCGCGTCCTAGGTAAGACGATAAACTACATCCGCGCCATGGGTAAGACGATAAACATCTTCAACGTTCTAGGTAAGACGATAAACTACATCCGCGTCATGGGTAAGACGATAAACTACATCCACGCCATGGGTAAGACGATAAACATCTTCAACGCCCTAGGTAAGACGATAAAAAACATCCGCGTCATGGGTAAGACGATAAACTACATCCGCGCCATGGGTAAGACGATAAACTACATCCGCGTCCTATGTAAGACGATAAACTACATCCACGCCATGGGTAAGACGATAAACATCTTCAACGTCCTAGGTAAGACGATAAACTACATCCGCGTCATGGGTAAGACGATAAACTATATCCGCGCCATGGTTAAGACGATAAACTACATCCGCGGCATGGGTAAGACGATAAACATCTTCAACGTCCTAGGTAAGACGATAAACTACATCCGCGTCCTAGGTAAGACGATAAACTATATCCGCGTCATGGGTAAGACGATAAACTATATCTGCGCCATTGGTAAGACGATAAACAACATCCGCGTCCTAGGTAAGATGATAAACTACATCCGCGTCATGGGTAAGACGATAAACTACATCCGCGCCATGGGTAAGACGATAAACTACATCCGCGTCCTATGTAAGACGATAAACTACATCTGCGTCCTATGTAAGACGATAAACTACATCCGCGCCATGCGTAAGACGATAAACATCTTCAACATCCTAGGTAAGACGATAAACTACATCCGCGTCATCGGTAAGACGATAAACTACATCCGCGCCATGGGTAAGACGATAAATTACATCCGCGTCCTAGGTAAGACGATAAACTACATCCGCGCCATGGGTAAGACGATAAACACCTTCAACGTCCTAGGTAAGACGATAAACTACATCCCCGTCATCGGTAAGACGATAAACTACATCCGCGCCATGGGTAAGACGATAAACAACATCCGCGTCCTAGGTAAGACGATAAACAACATCCGCGTCACGGGTAAGAAGATAAACTACATCCGCGCCATGGGTAAGACGATAAACTACATCCGCGTCCTAGGTAAGACGATAAACTACATCCGCGCCATGGGTAAGACGATAAACATCTTCAACGTCCTAGGTAAGACGACATACTACATCCGCGTCATGGGTAAGACGATAAACTACATCCGCGCCATGGGTAAGACGATAAACTACATCTGTGTCCTAGGTAAGACGATAAACTACATCCGCGCCATGCGTAAGACAATAAACATCTTCAATGTCCTAGGTAAGACGATAAAAAACATCCGCGTCCTAGGTAAGACGATAAACTACATCCGCGTCATGGGTAAGACGATAAACAACATCCGCGTCCTAGGTAAGACGATAAACAACATCCGCGTCATGGGTAAGACGATAAACTACATCCGCGCCTTGGGTAAGACGATAAACTACATCCGCGTCCTAGGTAAGACGATAAACTACATCCGCGCCATGGGTAAGACGATAAACATCTTCAACGTCCTAGGTAAGACGATAAACTACATCCACGCCATGGGTAAGACGATAAAAAACATCCGCGTCCTAGGTAAGACGATAAACTACATCCGCGTCATGGGTAAGACGATAAACTATATCTGCGCCATTGGTAAGACGATAAACAACATCCGCGTCCTAGGTAAGATGATAAACTACATCCGTGTCATGGGTAAGACGATAAACTACATCCGCGCCATGGGTAAGACGATAAACTACATCCGCGTCCTATGTAAGACGATAAACTACATCCGCGTCCTATGTAAGACGATAAACTACATACGCGCCATGCGTAAGACGATAAACATCTTCAACATCCTAGGTAAGACGATAAACTACATCCGCGCCATGGGTAAGACGATAAATTACATCCGCGTCCTAGGTAAGACGATAAACTAGATCGGCGCCATGGGTAAGACGATAAACACCTTCAACGTCCTAGGTAAGACGATAAACTACATCCCCGTCATCGGTAAGACGATAAACTACATCCGCGCCATGGGTAAGACGATAAACAACATCCGCGTCCTAGGTAAGACGATAAACAACATCCGCGTCATGGGTAAGACGATAAACTACATCCGCGCCATGGGTAAGACGATAAAATACGTCCGCGTCTTAGGTAAGACGATAAACTACATCCGCGCCATGGGTAAGACGATAAACATCTTCAACGTCCTAGGTAAGACGACATACTACATCCGCGTCATGGGTAAGACGATAAACTACATCCGCGCCATGGGTAAGACGATAAACTACATCTGTGTCCTAGGTAAGACGATAAACTACATCCGCGCCATGGGTAAGACAATAAACATCTTCAACGTCCTAGGTAAGACGATAAACTACATCCACGCCATGGGTAAGACGATAAAAAACATCCGCGTCCTAGGTAAGACGATAAACTACATCCGCGTCATGGGTAAGACGATAAACAACATCCGCGTCCTAGGTAAGACGATAAACAACATCCGCGTCATGGGTAAGACGATAAACTACATCCGCGCCATGGGTAAGACGATAAACTACATCCGCGTCCTAGGTAAGACGATAAACTACATCCGCGCCATGGGTAAGACGATAAACATCTTCAACGTCCTAGGTAAGACGACAAACTACATCCGCGTCATGGGTAAGACGATAAACTACATCCGCGCTATGGGTAAGACGATAAACTACAT
This sequence comes from Acanthosepion lycidas, assembly GCA_963932145.1. Lineage (NCBI taxonomy): Eukaryota > Metazoa > Mollusca > Cephalopoda > Sepiida > Sepiidae > Acanthosepion > Acanthosepion lycidas. Next base: position 73,454,814 of record OZ010592.1, on the reverse strand, counting down.
CTGTGTCCTAGGTAAGACGATAAACTACATCCGCGCCATGGGTAAGACAATAAACATCTTCAACGTCCTAGGTAAGACGATAAACTACATCCACGCCATGGGTAAGACGATAAAAAACATCCGCGTCCTAGGTAAGACGATAAACTACATCCGCGTCATGGGTAAGACGATAAACTACATCCGCGTCCTAGGTAAGACGATAAACTACATCCGCGCCATGGGTAAGACGATAAACATCTTCAACGTTCTAGGTAAGACGATAAACTACATCCGCGTCATGGGTAAGACGATAAACTACATCCACGCCATGGTTAAGACGATAAACTACATCCGCGCCATGGGTAAGACGATAAACTACATCCGCGTCATGGGTAAGACGATAAACTACATCCACGCCATGGTTAAGACGATAAACTACATCCGCGCCATGCGTAAGACGATAAACTACATCCGCGCCATGGGTAAGACAATAAACATCTTCAACGTCCTAGGTAAGACGATAAACTACATCCACGCCATGGGTAAGACGATAAAAAACATCCGCGTCCTAGGTAAGACGATAAACTACATCCACGCCATGGTTAAGACGATAAACTACATCCGCGCCATGCGTAAGACGATAAACTACATCCGCGCCATGGGTAAGACAATAAACATCTTCAACGTCCTAGGTAAGACGATAAACTACATCCACGCCATGGGTAAGACGATAAAAAACATCCGCCTCCTAGGTAAGACGATAAACTACATCCGCGTCATGGGTAAGACGATAAACTACATCCGCGCCATGCGTAAGACGATAAACATCTTCAACGCCCTAGGTAAGACGATAAACTACATCCGCGTCATGGGTTAGACGATAAACTACATCCGCGCCATGGGTAAGACGATAAATTACATCCGCGTCCTAGGTAAGACGATAAACTACATCCGCGCCATGGGTAAGACGATAAACATCTTCAACATCCTAGGTAAGACGATAAACTACATCCGCGTCATGGGTAAGACGATAAACTACATCCGCGCCATGGTTAAGACGATAAATTACATCCGCGTCATGGGTAAGACGATAAACATCTTCAACTTCCTAGGTAAGACGATAAACTACATCCGCGTCCTAGGTAAGACGATAAACTACATCCGCGTCATGGGTAAGACGATAAACTATATCCGCGCCATTGGTAAGACGATAAACAACATCCGCGTCCTAGGTAAGACGATAAACTACATCCGCGTCATGGGTAAGACGATAAACTACATCCGCGCCATGGGTAAGAAGATAAACTACATCCGCGTCCTATGTAAGACGATAAACTACATCCGCTTCCTATGTAAGACGATAAACTACATCCACGCCATGCTTAAGACGATAAAAATCTTCAACGTCCTAGGTAAGACGATAAACTACATCCGCGTCATGTGTAAGACGATAAACTACATCCGCGTCATGGGTAAGACGATAAACTACATCCGCGTCATCGGTAAGACGATAAACTACATCCGCGCCATGGGTAAGACGATAAACAACATCCGCGTCCTAGGTAAGACGATAAAGAACATCCGCGTCATGGGTAAGACGATAAACTACATCCGCGCCATGGGTAAGACGATAAACTACATCCGCGTCCTAGGTAAGACGATAAACTACATCCGCGCCATGGGGAAGACGATAAACATCTTCAACGTCCTAGGTAAGACGACAAACTACATCCACGCCATGGGTAAGACGATAAAAAACATCCGCCTCCTAGGTAAGACGATAAACTACATCCGCGTCATGGGTAAGACGATAAACTACATCCGCGTCCTAGGTAAGACGATAAACTACATCCGCGCCATGGGTAAGACGATAAACATCTTCAACGTTCTAGGTAAGACGATAAACTACATCCGCGTCATGGGTAAGACGATAAACTACATCCACGCCATGATTAAGACGATAAACTACATCCGCGCCATGCGTAAGACGATAAACATCTTCAACGCCCTAGGTAAGACGATAAACTACATCCGCGTCATGGGTTAGACGATAAACTACATCCGCGCCATGGGTAAGACGATAAATTACATCCGCGTCCTAGGTAAGACGATAAACTACATCCGCGCCATGGGTAAGACGATAAACATCTTCAACATCCTAGGTAAGACGATAAACTACATCCGCGTCATGGGTAAGACGATAAACTACATCCGCGCCATGGTTAAGACGATAAATTACATCCGCGTCATGGGTAAGACGATAAACATCTTCAACTTCCTAGGTAAGACGATAAACTACATCCGCGTCCTAGGTAAGACGATAAACTACATCCGCGTCATGGGTAAGACGATAAACTATATCCGCGCCATTGGTAAGACGATAAACAACATCCGCGTCCTAGGTAAGACGATAAACTACATCCGCGTCATGGGTAAGACGATAAACTACATCCGCGCCATGGGTAAGAAGATAAACTACATCCGCGTCATGGGTAAGACGATAAACTACATCCGCTTCCTATGTAAGACGATAAACTACATCCACGCCATGCTTAAGACGATAAACATCTTCAACGTCCTAGGTAAGACGATAAACTACATCCGCGTCATGTGTAAGACGATAAACTACATCCGCGTCATGGGTAAGACGATAAACTACATCCGCGTCATCGGTAAGACGATAAACTACATCCGCGCCATGGGTAAGACGATAAACAACATCCGCGTCCTAGGTAAGACGATAAAGAACATCCGCGTCATGGGTAAGACGATAAACTACATCCGCGCCATGGGTAAGACGATAAACTACATCCGCGTCCTAGGTAAGACGATAAACTACATCCGCGCCATGGGGAAGACGATAAACATCTTCAACGTCCTAGGTAAGACGACAAACTACATCCGCGTCATGGGTAAGACGATAACTACATCCGCGCCATGGGTAAGACGATAAACTACATCTGTGTCCTAGGTAAGACGATAAACTACATCCGCGCCATGGGTATGACAATAAACATCTTCAACGTCCTAGGTAAGACGATAAACTACATCCACGCCATGGGTAAGACGATAAACAACATCCGCGTCCTAGGTAAGACGATAAACTACATCCGCGTCATGGGTAAGACGATAAATTACATCCGCACCATGGGTAAGACGATAAACTACATCCGCGTCATGGGTAAGACGATAAACTACATCCGCGCCATGGGTAAGACGATAAACATCTTCAACGTCCTAGGTAAGACGATAAACTACATCCACGTCATGGGTAAGACGATAAACTACATCCGCCTTCTAGGTAAGACGATAAACTACATCCGCGTCCTAGGTAAGATGTTAAACTACATCCACATCATGGGTAAGACAATAAACTACATCCAACAGCAAGGCCCTGGTCCGGAGGTTTTGAGGAGCGTGGAACCACCTCTTAATTGCTGGTGTTTACAGTTTCATCTGACCGGGGGTCGTAGCCACTGCTACGGTCCTAGCTATCGGCAAACAGTTTACTCCCAAACTGGTGTCAAAACATAATGAAATTTTAAAGAATATGATTTAATCAATATATTTTTGTAAAAAATTATTACTAGCAGTAAATTTAAAAAAAAAAAGATTATTACCAGCAATATATTTTTGTAAAAATCTTACCAGTAATAAAAAGCTTGTCGGCATTAAATAACCTATTGAGTTTAATATGCGGTAAAACAAACGAATCCAAACCAACCACTAACCAAAACACACATATATTAGATGTGTACAGATAGGATTTCGGAAAATTGGTCCGAAATCATATATATATATATATATATTTTTTTTTTCGAAACACTATTTTGTTGTTGGCTTACGACTATATCACATTGCAACGTCGGTTTTCGGAGGTCATCAAAGTTATGTAACTTCGAAGCTATCTCGAATATCTCGGCGGGTATCAGCTTGGGCATATCAGGTTCTGTAAAGCTCTATATATGGCTGGCGTAATGGACCGAAATTAGAAATCGGAGAGCCGAGTTTCAGCCCTAGTCGAGTTCGTTAAATTCACTGACGTGTCAATAGTGTCGGGAAAGGGATGAATCCACCACATCTTCCGCACCTATATGGAAATTAGCAAGGCTTTATTCGTTTAATAATTATTATGACCAATAAATTCTGAAAATCGAAAAATATTGTCTGGCTTCAAATAACCTGCAAAATGTTGATAAGCAATAGAAAATACAAATCAATCAATCGATAATTGTTCGGTGAAATAGCTTTTTCGCTCATGTACAAATTATAGTAAAAGTGCGCTAATTTCGGAATCTTCTACGACAAATTTGCACCCAAGATTTTATAGCATTTGCTGTCTTTACAAAACCACTGCCGATATACTGTGGTGTAATTAGAAATAATAGCGATTGCGATACACTTCGTTACACAACGGTTAACCGAATCTTAAATTTAAAGCTGTATGTCTTTGTATCTTTCAGGCTTTCGATCTAAAATTATAAGTGGCAATTGTTCTATGCAGCCATCAATAAAACTTAACAATATTTGAAAAATGTCCATCTGGGGATGGGTCGCATTACCTGGTAGTGTTTTTTTTTTTTTTCTCCATTTATTTATATTGATAAGATTTGTAATCTTTTGGTTTCAAAACCCCATATACAGGGAGGGATCGGTAAATAGCCGACATTTTATAATTTGATAATTTCCAGTATGCTCATTGCTTGTTTTTGATATTTTTCCGACTGCACATTATAGTAGGGTAAGTTGGACTCCGTCTGCGCGAAAAATGACCATCATACCGCAATGCACTCCGCCAGAAACGGCATACTCTACTGCTTTCAGTTGGAAACGCAGTTCGATATAGCCATCCGGCCATGCGGCCATGCGTCCATTACAATTCTCAAGGTCGTATGTAAAAATCATATCTACCTGATCACGATATGAATATTCTGCCATTGTTAAACGGAACACTTCTCAGTTACATCACTGTGACTCGCGTTAAACGTTGCAGACAGACTAGACAGAAATGCATAAAATGTAAAGTAGTTCACAGGGGAACACAGCGTCATCTACCGTAACATTTAATCATAAATCAAAAACAAAGGATTTGTAGATATATGTTTATGTGGCTTTTTGTCCTTGTTTTAGTGTTAGGAACTCGCCCCCAAAGTTTGAAAAATAAACTGATGCATCCTATATATATATATATATATATATATATATATATATATATTATACGATGAATCATTCATGCAAAAAGAAATTCGTAAAGTTAATGATATAAAATGGCGAAATCCCTTCGCCAACAAAATTTAAAAGATGCATTAGCCTACTAATCACTTGGTGAATGTTATGATCCCTTTTTTAAAATTATATTAAATCTTCCTTAAATACGCAAGTAATTTCAACGGTTCAGACATGGAAGCTATTTTGTTTTGGGTAAAATTCAGGTAGCATTCGAAACGAAATAATATAATGCAAATTGAAATATGTTGTTTTGTTTTTTAATTTGTTATTGATAATGGATAAAAAAAAAACTTGCGGAGCGTGCAGTCGCAACGCTAAGTTTGAATTTTTGAAAATTTGAGTGAGTTTTTTTTTTTTTTACTAATATGGCAATTTAAGAATTTTTTTGTTGTAGGAGTTTATATCATTAACTTTACTAATTTACTTTTTGTATGAATGATTCATTGTAATATAAATTATGTTGCACTGCATATTTGATTTAAAAGAACTGATCCAAAGTAAAAATTATCTGGATAACAACTGAGACATTACTCTACTTCTTGAACAATTTAGTTCATCCCATGTTGACTGATAAATTCGTACAAAAAAAAAAATTATTAAATTGTCGTATTAGTAAAAAACGCACTCACTTCAATTTTCAAAAATTCAACCTTAGTGTCGCGATTGCTCGCTCCGCAAATTTGTATATGTTATCAATAACACATTAATAAAATTAGTTTCAGTTACCCCCCTTTAATTCAACTTTCTAAGATTTTGATCTCTATCCTCGAGAATATATGGCCCAGTGGAAATGTTGTGGATACCGAGATAAAAATCGGTATCCAATAAACGCAAGTATTTAAGATAAGAAATTAAATGTATTTACACAAAATACAAAAGGTAATCCTGTTAGTAAATCCAGGAACGCCGGTTAGTATTAATCAAAGATCGCTTTATACAATCTCGAAGTAAACTTCCTTAGAGTCCGGCGTGCTTGTAACTGTGACTTCCACCTCCAACTCAATCACAATGTCTATGTACTTTCCACTCCGTTCCTCTTCTCTATATTCTGACTGACTGAGGGTATTTAACGGCAGCAGGTTGAGTCCACTTATATCAAAAAGGGGTGGACCCCATAACAGGAAATAAAGAAGCTTTGTTTGGATTCACTGATTTGACTCAAAGATTTCTGAATTTAATACCTGACTACTGCAGTGGGAAACAAAACCTTGGTGAAAGGGAGATAACTGAGACATCCGAAAGACGCATGCCACGTGGAAATAGAACAATCTATTTCGGTTGACAAAATAAAGGGATCCGTTCGAAATTCCAATCACATGAAGAACGCATGAGTGCACAACGTCGAAACGTCGTGAACCTGACAATAAAGATGAGGGCAACAGTCCGAACAATGTAAATAATGTAAATAATTACAATAGACTTATAGAAAGAGTAAGATGTACAGTGTAACCCGGATATAATAGATCCGGATATAAGAGAAACCCGGATATAAGAGAGATTTCATCTGGTCCCAAATTAGAGCCTGTGTTAATGTAAACAAAATAGACCAAACCCGGATATAAAAGAAACCTGTATATAAGAGACTTCTTCTCCGCTCTCGACAACTCTCTTATATCCGGGTTACACTGTAGCTATAAACAAGGAAATGAGAAAGCATATATTTCTAGCTTTAAACAGCATAAGTTTTATCTCCGTAATTGACCTTGACACTCTCAATTTTGCTTCTCCATAATTCCTGTTCTAAATCTTGTCCCACATTCCCTCTCGCCATATCCTCATTGTTAAATGTCCTTATCTATATACTTCAATATTTATCACTTACAAATATTTTCCCTCACAATTTTTTACTCCCACCACTTGACAGACCTCATCTCTTTCCGTCTCGTCTTTTCCGTATTTCTTCTTTCCCAATATTGCACATTGATGGTAATTTGATTTTCACATCAACGTGACGAATCGGCCATAGTTTGTTCTGATTCTCTGTTCCAATATAAATTTTCATATGTACTTCTATCAAGACGCCTTTGTTCTTATTCCCGACGCGTCGAAGTCCACTCAGTGACCCACACAGTCGCATTATAAAGTTTTCACCACGAACAAGCCACTTACATATGACGCCCGATCTTGTAACCAGAACTGATATAAAGATACCATGCGTACAACAAGAAGTTCAGACCTACATTTAAATTGCTGGCTTGAGCAAATGCATTAGTCGTCCTTGGCATACAAAGTGGCGAAGTTGTATATAGGTACAAACATACAAACTGTGTACTCACAGGCTTTCATTTTATATATGATGGCGTATATCAGAATTCTCTTATATTTGTCTTCGTAGAACGTTTCTTTGATTTAAAATGAAAAAAACAAAACAAACAAACATGTGTATGCATGTGTGTTTGTGTGTGTGAGAGAAAGAAAGAAAGCGCTTTTCAGTTAATATAAACGTATTGGTTCAGACTAGACGAGCAGATTTCTCACTAATTTTGCACTACATTAATAGTTTTCAATATCGCAAAATTCATTGTTAAATTAGGTCTGAGTAATCAAGTTTTGATAAAGTTGTATCATTACTTTCATATTTTCCGTATATGTAATGCTTATATCCAGGATAATAATTGAGGAGATTTCACAAGATTAATGTACGCTTAGTGTAAATTAACGTGCGCTCAAACGAACAGGGGAAAAAGCATTTGAAAAAAAAAAGGAATTCAGCCATTACAAATCATTGTATGTCCAAATACAGAATGATAAAAAAGTATTTACGGACAATGTGCATCTTCGGAAAAGGCCTCAGGCTATCATATCAATAGTACTTTCCGTCCACGGCGAGCTTCTTTAGAAAGTAATAATTTCCTTTAATTTTGCCGGTACTATTGTTCTGTAACCTGATAATAATGTTTAAGGCTGTTGAGAAAAAAGTAGCCTTGCTTAGTATTTTGGGGGTTTTTGAATATGGCCTTTTTTTATAGCTAGGATCCCATAAAACTTATAGAAACAATGAGCGGGATTGCATTATCTATTTTCCGTTCTTATTTTTTTCTGCGCTTTATTAACCCCATTATCTGATTGGTTAAAAAATCAAATAGATTGTTTATTGGGAAATGATTACAGACACATTTTTACGCAACTTGAAAAGTAATTAAAGTCGTACAACAAATACTGGATTGATGAACTAGGAAACAAATGGGATTCAACATGATTTCTATTTTCAGATAAAAGACTACATTGGTCTTGTTTACGCTCAAAATAATTCAGTGCACTTGGAACTTAATGTATTTGGCTCTGGTTGAAAACTTCTTGTGAAAAGGCGAAGAAATGCTTGTAAATGATGAAAATTATGTGAAGATTTTCAGTAAGACATGAAATAATCGATGGCGATGATATTTCGATTAAAAAATATCAATGAATTTTATTCAATGAAAATCGAAACAGTCTGTAAAAAATCAAAATCAAAATCAGAAGAGAGTATACTTGAATCATAATAATGTTTCTATTATGTTTGTAGAATTGTAGTATGTGTGGAATGTAGAAATGTAGAAAACAAGAAAACCGGACCCCCGCACACACACACACACATATATATATATATATATATATATATATATATATATATATATATATATATATATATATAAGTGTGTGTGTATGTGTGTGTGGGGGGTCCGGTTTTCTTGTTTTATACATTTCTACATTCCACACATTACTATAATTCTACAAACATAATAGAAACATCATGATCATTATATATATATCATTATATTATATTATATATACAAATATATATACATGTATATATATATATATACATACACACATATATATATATGTACACACACACACATATATATATGTGTGCGTGTACATATACATATATATATGTGTGTGTATGTATGTATATATATATATATATATACATATATATATATATATTGTACATTGAAGTGTATATATTTCTTCTACACTGAATTAAAAAAGAAATAAACAAACACTTATTAATAAAGAATTTCCTAAAGAACAACTTAGAAGACCCATTAGAAATATTAATATGAATCAAAAAGGACATAATACTTCCTCAAATAACTATAAACATATCAACCTAAAATATCGTAATCAAATGCATTCTACCTCTAAACAAGGTGATAAGTCATAAAAATGGCATAAGTACTAATATATTCCGCAATGTTTCCGGTAAGAAAATAAATTTATTTATATATCATACGGAATTTAACACAACCAACTTAATCATGCCCAATCATACTTTTCCGTAAACTAGTGTTTTGGCAAAGGCCAATATTGAATATTAGTGTAAATATCCGTTGAGAGATTGTATCTCTGACAGAAAAGTAAGTACAAAAACACATTCCTGCCCACCTTCGCAATACAGGAAAATACGTTTTGACAACAGCAATGTGCTACACCACGAAAATAATAACCAAAATCTTCACGAGGCTTTCTATATCGAAGTCAAACGACCAACACTCAATAAAATGTAAAACGAGAGTAGCACCAGCATACTGAAATCCATAGAAAAAAATTAATTGCATTTTGTATATCTACCAAATTCCGGTCAACTCGCTTATAAGGAAACACTTATTTTGCGAAAAGTTCCATAGTTACATTGGATAATTAAAACAAATTTAGATAATTACAGGCGTTTTCTCGTGTTTTATAAAATCTCCATCACAGCGGAATGCAGATTTTATCGTAGTTACAAATAACTATGTCATTGTAATTTGCCCCTGAAGATGATGTTGGAAAAGATAGAAGGAAATTTGGGCTTGAAGAAACTACGGCGCCTTCTGCATTGACTTTTGATATAACAACAAGAATCTGATTAGAGAACTGGAAAGGATCAGTATAAAATAAATCGACACAACATATCTATATTATTCAATGATAAGGTGAAATGATTATCAGCAATAATATGATAATATATATATATATATATATATATATATATATATATATATATATATATATATGTGTGTGTGTGTGTGTGTGTTTGTGTATATATATGTGTGTATGTGTGCGTGCGTAAGTTTTTTATCCAATCAATTGTATCGTCTGTAAAGACGACAGTCAGCTCCAAGATTGAGCAATTCCTTTTCGTGCTTTGTTGGTTGGTAGAGTACTACGAACTAACAAAAGGAATCTTCAAACGTTTTGATTATCAGATTTATTAGCGATTCCCGCAAGTTTTGTAGGACTTTTTAAACTGTTCTGGAGTAGTTGCCAGTTTTAGTCTGTTGTGAATATCTTGGGCACTTTTACTAAGCATTTTTAAGTTACATTTTGCTATTTCAATCTACCATTTTACAAGGTTACGTTTAAATTGCTAAGTGTTTAGGATGATAATGAGCTGCCGGGTCATGTAGTTTAAAATATGTATATCATGGCAGCATATCTCCATTCAAGTATGTTTGTTTGAATAATTTGTGCATATGTCAATTTTTAATTTAATCCTCTCAAATTCACGGATCAATTTCTTAATATTGTTATTAAACTAATTGAGGAATAAGTCGTAGTTATATTGATTTCTTTTATTTTATATTCATTTATTTTATTTTGATCTTCGATGAGATTGAAAGTACTTGGAAAAATGAACAACGGCCGAAACTTTGTGATAAAAACAACAAAAAATACCAGAACAATATTCCGAATGTATATGGCGTAAATAATAATAACTACTGATTTCAAACTGAAATTATATATATATATATATATATATATATATATATATATATATATATATATATAATTGACTCCTATTAAGCAAGGATGCTAAAACTAAACCTATTAGTAAATTTCGGCAAATCTATATTGCTGCATCCTTGGATCTACTTTGTTTTAATTTTCTTTAACGATCTTCCCGATGGAATCACCACTCAACTTGTTATCTGCACAGATGTGCAACCATTTACTCCTGTCTCGATAGTAAGTATGATCAGTTCCAAAAGGTCAAAATGGCAGCTAATATCGAAAACGAACTTCAGTCTGGTATCTGGCGCAAAACATGGCTTGTTGATTTTAATGCCTCCAAATCTAAACTGCTTTTTATTATGAGAGACCGTTCTCTGCCTTCTACCATCATGACTGATGCTAACCCACAGGAAAGTTACTTGTTGCGAATTCTCAGACATGAAGCGGAAAGACTATATTAAATCCTTTGCTAGGTCAACTGCGAAGAAATTTGGCTAACTTTATCGTTCCCACTCCAGAATCTATCCTACATATCTATATATCTACCATTCGTCCATGCTATGAATATTGCAGCCACATATGGTTCAGTGCTCCTGCTATGTTACATACCGTAACTATGAACAGTAATGGGTATGCCCAATGCTCATAAATATTTTGGGCACTATTGTAAGGGGTAATATGCTAAGTAGTCCATCACTAGCAGTAGTTTGCCTACTTCACACCGCTGGGGAGTATTGTAATATGTTGGTGGTATAAAGTTAACTATTTCATTTTCAACCAGTTTTGATTATTCCTCATTCAGTTACTCTTCTAGGAATATATATATATATATATATATATATATATATATATATATATTGTATTTGGACAACAATCCCTCTTTTATACAAGTTGCTTTAAAAACGACTGATACGATACTGTGTTTAAGCTTTACGCAAATTTAAAGTTATGTATATACATTCTTTATATCGTTCAGACTGTTGTTCTCATCTTTATTGCTATATTCATGGCATTTCAGCCGTTGTATGCTCCGACCTTCTTCAGATGATATGCGCAGGAATTTCGAACCCAACCCTTTATTTTAGCCCACAAGAGTAGATTATTCTAATTCCAAGCTTCATGCTTTTATGTGTGTGGGGTAAATCTTAGTAACTAAATCATCCACTTTTCCCTCTGCTGTAACCAGATATTGAACTCCCTTTGGATTAATTTCCTTTTTGGATTACTCAAGCAGCGCTTTTATCCACTTGGTAATGTGTCTTTGGGGACAGAGAATCGATATTAGCTTCTATCCAAATCGAAACTAAAATGTACCAAAATATCACCTGAAAAAGGACGCAGTGTACAACGATCGAAACGTCGTGATTATAGCAGTAAAGATGAGGAAAGCAGTCCGAATGATGTAATTAGTGTAAATACCTCTTCTCAGAATTATTGACAGATATTAAATTTAAGGGTCTACGAATTTTAAAGTTTTTCTCGGTGTATAATTAACATTTGCTTGTATTTCGCGTTCCTCCCCTTAGGTTTAAATGATCCCATCAACACACACACACACACATATATATATATATATATATATATATATATATATATATATATATATATATATATATATATATATAGATAGATAGATATTTAGGCTGAAGAAATCCTAATAACATTTTACCTCATTTATCATTCAACTATCAGAGGAAAAGAGCAAGACGAAAGTCATAAGAAGACATATGTGCTAGGCGATTATAAGAAGCAGAATATAAAATAAAATATTTCACGCCAATCCTGAACCATGGCCGATATTATGAAAATTATGTATTGAAATGTGTAATTTATCGAACTTACTCCTGTCGTAAATAAGACAAACGAAGAATATTTCAGACATTTCAGCTCAGTTTATCGGAAAAAACAAGTTAAAACAAAAAGCAAAAGACATTGTGAATTGAGTGATGGTTTGCGAATTGAAAAAAAAAATACTTCCGGAGTAAGTAATATTTACAAGATGCAAAGGAATATTGGTGTCAGAAAGATGATTATAAACACTGAATACCAATAAAAGGTCAGAAACTAAGTGGATTTTGTTATATTCGATGCAAAGTGTGTTTCATTAAGACGGATCAAAGTTAACATTAAATAAATCAGTGTTATTGCTGAAAATTTATTTCTTTTTCTATTGGATCATGTTATTTAAGTCATGGTAATTTTATGTGAAAAATAATATTGCCGGAATATCCTCCAAATCTAAAAGAAAAAAAAAAGTAATATCATTAGACGCTTAAAATTAATTCAGATTACAATCGGTCAAAGTTATTGGGACAGGCTTTGTAATTAGGCGGTTAGTTTTGTTTAGCGGTATATCAACCTCTGTGGCTTATTTAATGCGGAAATCTAAATATTTTCTATGCCTATTTTTATACTTTCAACTACAGATATTTTGTACATAAGTTTATACTTTCTGGGCAAACGTATGTTTTTATAGATACATAGTTTGTAGATGATAAAATATACTTAAATGTGTTGTGTCTTCGCAGTTATAAAGGGTGTTTCATTAAGACCGATTATATAAAAGGGTGTTTCATTAAGACGGATCAAAGTCAGCAGTTATTGATGAACATTTATTTATTTCTCTATTGGATCATTTATTTAAGTCATGCCAATTATATCTGAAAAATAATATCCCCCAAATGTCCGCCAAATCTGAAATAAAAAAGTCAAAAGATCATTAGATACTTAAACTTAATTCACATTAAAATCAGTCCAAGTTATTGCAACACCTTTTATAATAGATTTACTGCTGGGAATGCGAAGGTCTGTGAAATTAAAAAAATGAATCATCGTTATTCGTCTTGAGGATACATTTAATGTCGTTTCGCAAATTCCACGTCAGATACTGCGTGCCTGCCCTTTCTAGGAATGCCCAGCATGCGTGATGGTAGTTAGGGCTTTCTTACTGAAAGATGAGAAAGAAGTTTGCCAGATGGAATTGACAAGCAATTAGTCAAACACACCCAAATGCTGAATTTGCTCTACGTGTGGTTGCCTTTGTACATAGAAACGTACAGTGTGTAAATAAAGCATATAACATATTTGAAATTAAACATGAAAGAAAAACAAAATAATATACCAAGAACATTTCCATTATATAATCAAACAAGAAAAAGTAAATATTTTTGAAGAAGTTACACCCTCAGGGAAACTATTTATAGTTATGCCCCAGTTATTTTAAACTATTTCCTTTTAAAAATATTAAACTATTTTTTTGTATTTATAATTAATTTTAAGACTTGTTTTCATTTAATACACATAAAATCAAGAATATTTACATTATGTGTATTATTTTCAGTTATAACTAAAATATTTAAATATATTTTAAGAGATATCTCAATGACTTAGTTATCTCCCTTGACGCTAATGCACGCATATACTTGCATCATAAAAATTTTAAAATGTTGTGCGTCCGTTTAGAATTTTTCACTTCACAAATAAAAACTGAATTTTCAGATGAACACAACAATTTTGTCATAGCAAAAACAAGACCTTGAAGATGACATCGTGCTAATGTCGAAAGTACTCGAAAATAAAATAGATAAACAACAATATGGCAATTTTCTTTCTTTCTTGAATAGGAATATTAAGAAACTCGTCAGTAAATATGAGAGGATCCGATTAAGAATAAGTATAAAATCTTATCTAAATTTTTTATGAGGCATATATAAATATATATATATATATGTGTGTGTCTGTGTGTGTGCTTGCGGGTGTGTGCGGGTGTGTGCGTGCTTGTGCCTGCGTGTATTTTTAAAAAGTTGATGAAAATAAAATTAATTCATATTTAATTCAACCTTTTATTATTTCAAACGCAATTAAAGTACACACATCGTAACACCTGATTTATTATATATTGAACAACGTATATTATATCTACTGGCTTGCACGTCGAAAAATCTGAGTAAAGTAAATGTGTTCCCCGACAGCGAACAAACCTGCCACACCCTGTGTTGTGGGACCATCATTATGTTCAACGTACTTTACATCTCAGCCAGGAAGAACGTCCCAGAAAAAAAAGGATATATTTTCCCAGGTCAAGGTAACACATCACATTATATGCCGAATATATAATCCAACGCTATGTTTTTGAACCTAAACGTAATTTTTAAATTCGTTTTCTTAAAAAACAATAGCGGTTTGGAAAATAATGTCTTGTGTCTTTAATTATAATGTGAACCTTCAACTTTCTAATTGAGTCAAATACTACGCTTCTAAAATGGATCTGCCTTATTGTTTATCCTTTCTATTTCCACGTACATTTTACTGAGCCATTTCCCTTTAAATTGCGTAAATTTTGATTTCAGTGTGGAGGCTAAGCACGGCTAAAGGAGCAATCAAATAAATTTAAAAATAAATTTAACCTTTTAAAATTATTTTTGAAATATTGTAAAATTAAAAATTAAAATTAAAAACTTGCATAGTAATGATTATATGCCGAATATATAATCCCAGATATCACGAGAAAAGATTTGTTAAATAAATATTTCATAATATTCACTGCTTTTCATCATCTTTATTTTCCGTGTCCCTTCAGTATATGGAGGACCATAGCTCTCCACAACTTCCTATCGCTCATTTTCTTTATCAGTTTTTCTCGCTTTGGTAAAACTCTCGCCCTTGTTCTGCTCTTAATTAACCCAAGTTTGTCAGGTAGGAAGCACGCTATTTTCCTCTAAACCTCTTGCCCTCTATATGCCCAGTTAATTTTCTTATTCGGTTTTGTATATTTGCTTTAATTGTGCTGCCTGTCCATTCTATTTCTGTGCCTTTTTCATTGAGCTATGCCCACTGAAACCATCATGGCAACCGGAAGAAAATCTTAATTAGTAAGAGATAATTAAGCATTGATTCATTTCTACAATGGAAGTGTTGAACATTTCTTAGACATTTTACTAAATGTGTATACTTGTCTTTTTTTTTATATTTAGAGACGAATCTTGCATTTTGTTGCTGCAGGGAAAAATAACAATGGCTCGCTATTAACTGTAGAAAGAAGAAATGTAATGTCGTTAACGAAAGTGAGGTTCACAGTCGAGAGTTTTCCAATTAGAAATATTAGGATCAAGCAGATACGGATAATTATGCGATGAGTGTACTCTAGTAACAGTCGACGGGAAATGTGACACGGTAATCTTAAGTACTCGGAAAATCACAATAACTTCTGTTAGTTCCTTTACAATTGTTCACTTTACATCCAAGGTTTAGGAGACGTAAAAACACGTGAAAAGGCTTAACTGACATTCCTTGAAACGTTAACTAAATATCTACTGACTAAAAGTCTCACATATTCACGCACGCACACACACATAAACACACACACACACATACACATATATATTAGGTTGGTGCAAAAATAATTTCGTTTTCTCACATAGTAACATATGTTAAAAAACGAAATTATTTTTGCACCAACCTAATATATATATATATATATATATATATATATATATATATATATATTAGGTTGGTGCAAAAATAATATATATATATATATATATAGATAGATAGATAGATAGATAATATTAGTGGTAAATATACCCATATATATGCAAAACGTTCGTTCATGTATTTTCGACCATCGCTGTCATTTTGAAGGAATAAATTGGTGAATTTGCAACAAATAGAATCCCATTTAAACATCCTTCTGCCAATTGGAAAGCTGGAATTTTGAAATACGGTTACGTCATGAATAATGGCTATTAGAAAAGAGGCTGCCCAAAATGTTCTATAGTTTTATGTCGCAGAATTTTATGACAATAAGAAGTCTGAAGCTGTCGCAATTCTCACGGACTCTTCCTCCATGGAGATTAACGAATCTTAGACTAACTCCGGACTGCAATCAATTTACTCGTTACATAGAATCTTATTTGCATATTGCAACACAAACCTCGTTGAGAATTTACATATCGACGAGAGTTTATGCAGGCCATGCGCATTATTTTTCTTTTGGATTTGCCAACACGTGGAACGTTGTTCATTCAGTTAAGCATTGCTTTTTCTGGGGAGTTTTCATACTTTTCCTTCTTGCTAAAGAAACCGCGCACATGTCATGGGTTCATTTTCGAGGATGTTCAATAATGCGTTCACAACAATTTATATATATATATATATATATATATATATATATATATATATATTGATTTTGACCAATACAAGTTCATTGCCTCACACATCGGTTCAAGCAGCGGTGTGGAATCAGCTCGTTCGGTGTTGTCTGCTTTATGATTTTAAGTTGGGCTTGTTTGCAGGTCGCATCAAGTCTACGAATACGTCAAGCTTTATGGGTGTACGCACAGCCAGGCATGGGTTCCAGATTTTCAGGTCGGAAGATCTGTTCATTTCTGATGAACCTCGCAATGTCAGGCCACAGGTCCTGGATGATGAAGTGTATGAAACGACCATAGTCGAGAATAACAGCCAAACCAAAAATTCCAAACGCTTCCAGGTCTCTGATTAAACTTTCTTCACTTGCATCGCGGAGAGAAGGCGTTCAATTTGAGCAACTGTCGGAAGCCAACAGTCAACGACGAGTGACAGCCTGTTTCTCGTTACATTCTCAGCCGTGCAACTTAGCCGTATTTGATCGAATGCTCACCAGTGACGAAAAATGGGTCCTGTATGACATTCCCGAGCGCGCATATCATTGGTTGGCACCAGCGAACCTTATGGCCACACACCACAAGACCACTTCTAAACTTGTGCAAGATCATGCCCTCTATCTTGTGGACTAGTTGAAAAGTAGTGAAATTCGAGCTGCTACTTAAGGGCTAAACCATCACTGCAGATCTGTACTCGCGGCACTTGGAACTTGTGCATCACACCCTGAAGCAGGAGCTAGCATTGGTGTTCGTCCGTGACAATGCCTCAGCTCATATGGTATGGATGGCCAGCGGTACCATACGGCCACTTGTCTGGGAGACGCTGTGTCATCCACATTAATCCCTGGACCATGCACCTGGATAACCACCTTCATGAGAAATTCCTTGGAAATAACACAGTCTTTCAGCAGGATCTCACACACTTCTTTGAGTCTAAGACCCCGAATTTTACCGTAAGGACAATCCAAAGCTGGAGGTACGTTGGCAAAATTTTCTGGGTGACGACGAGGATTACATTGATAACTAACTGTATGTCAGATTTTTTGTATGCCTTTTATTTTCTCTAATAAATAAAACTGGCTTGGATTTCTTTTGTTAAGATGTATGTTGGTTTAATCGCTGTTGCTTTTTTTAAATATCCCACATTGCGATAGCAGTAATTTTTTTTAAAAATTATATGCTTGCTATTTGGGATTACTTTATCTTCGACGAGATTTCTTAGTAAAAAGATAAAAAATATCCATCGGTCAAACCCTTCTTTTTTTATTAAGATACATCGCAGGAAAAGTTGTCCCAGGCATGCATAAAATAACAACTGTACTACTGATGCAATGTGGGATATTTAAAGCAACTGCAATGAAATAGAAAAAAAGCCCCGAATATAGTCTACTTAACTATACGTTCCTCTCTCGCTATCAATCTAAACACACGCGCGCACACATATATATATATATATATATATATATATATATATATATATATATATATATATATATACACGTACGTAGTGAGAACCAAAACGTGGCAAAAATCAACATTAAAAAATACTTCCAGGATCAGAAGCAATAAGAATATTTTAGGGGTCCACTTAATATATTTTTTGCTTAGAATGGCGTCTCAGATATGGAAACCCCACTGAGAGCGGCATTGGTTTTAATGCCAAAAATGTCTGTTCGATAAACAGTCACCCCAGCTAGGTATCTTCTTATCGATATTTATTTAATTTTATTTCACAAATATATAAATAACCTTCGTCTGTACAGCTCTAATGGATTATTACACTAGTTCCCTAAAGATTAATAGTATCGGAAAATTTCAGGCCATTTAATTCTGTGATTAGTACAAAGAAAGGAAATACGTGTGTATTTTTTCCTCTCTGAATATTTCAGTCTAACAAAAGTCTTCGTTTCCTCTCTTGGTGTTCAAGTATCACGTATTGGGTAGGAACGGCTTTGCGACCGTTACGAGAATGTACGAGTGCTCTATTGGATGGATAGATGGATCGGTCTGTCGCGAATCTCGTGACATATCAGTTGCAGTAGAAATGGTGTTTCTTGAGCAGGATAGTCTGGCGGAGTCCACCCTCTCCAGGCCGGTTCGGAATTCAGAGTTACATTCTCCTAGACCGGTTGCCACCCAAGGCTATAGAACTCAGTCTATCCTGCTATTTAACCAGAGCTGGTGGTGAGAAGAAGATTTGTACCTTTCCTAAGAGCAATGTAATGGATCCAGCTGAATTTGATTTCTCAATCGCAGCCGCTATCCACTAAACCACCACACATTCTAATAGACAGCAACTCAAAAAGTGAGATGGCAATAGGATTTTAAATTCCTTACCTTCATTTTCACAAAAATGTCAAAGCTATGTATCCATCTTTTTCCCTCCAAACTATGGGTTAAATAATAGGATTTGTGTCTGGTAAAAAAACATCATTGTCATCTTCAAAAAAAAAATGAAAAATATTCCCTCGTAAAAACAAAAGAAATATTCTTATAATCGAAAATATGCATCTCTTTTAAGTATTAAAACAAATCAATCGACCTTTATATTGTATGGAAAATTAGAGCAAACTTTCTCTATAACATTTTTCGTGTGAGCGAATAAAGATGCTATCCAAAAAAAAAAATGGTTCTTCGGGCTTTGACCGAAAATTCATGTTAAGCACAGTTTTAAATAAGTGAACACGATAATTTGAAGACAAATTTAAAGTCAGTTTAAAATGAACAACCTCTAATAAACTGAGAGACAATCTGGGAAACGATTAGGAAATCAATCTTGAGAACTGAACAATCACTCACCGAACTATATCTCAGTTATCTCAAATTAGTGGCATCAATTTATAAAGTCTGTGAGGAGGTGCTTACGGAGAAGTTAATCATACATTAATTTGATACAAATTCTGTCACTCGGCTCTTAAACACCAGTTTATATTTCTGAGTTTCTTAAATGGAAAGGAAATACTGAAGCAGTCCGTTTCGTGGCAGCCAATGACATTCAAACAAAAAACTGCCGATAATAAAAGGCTATCGGGAATGGAACTTCCGGTGGGCGTTAGAGATATCGTTTAGGGACCGCTGTATTTTTCCTTCCTTGTGATACTATTTGTTGTTACCGCGGTAAAACATGGGAAAGTTTTCTTATGTATAGAAGGCGCAATATACTGAAAGACTTTGGAACAAGAAGTGTTAGTACCTCAAACCCGTGGTGGAAAAATAATTACATATAGACGATATCTGAAATTGGTGTGTTGAGGGTTTGAATAATGGAAAATGACCTAGACTTAGAGAGCAATGATATTTAAAATGTGTTCTACGCAGCTGCAAATGCAATCTGTAAAGTTAGAACTTCATTTTCGTAAACAACGAATTTGCAGTTGATTTATCCTTGACGAAATTTGAGTTGAAATACCGGGAGGGGGTGGATAAGCCACCCACACTCACCGAGATTTAATGGGAGGTGATAATATGAGAGAAAGTGCAAAGAAATTCCCCAGAATTATAACCTAAGCTGACAACAAAGGGGATTTAACGAAATCGTCCTATGCTCCCTGCGTCGAGCCAGTTTGAGCGAATGCAAATAAATGCGAATGCGTGTAGTAAATTCGGTAGACCAGAGACGAGACGGAGACGGAAAGTTCGTCCCAGCTATCGGTCATGATACACCGCACGTGATTGCCTGCAGAAGAGAATGCCCCCAACTTCAGCCTTGTGCCGAACTTTACCAAAGCAGCTACCCAAACTTTAACAAGTCAACGATAATCTCTCTTCCGGTTTAGATACGGGTTGTGATGATAATTAATTGCATGCCAACTCTGATATAACCAATTATTTTACGAAGGACTAATATAAAACAGTATTTATTTTTTGTTCAATTTATAGGAGTGTTATTTTTTCATGTACTTCTTCGCCCTGCTTGGATCAGCCCAGCACGAAGATACCTGTGTTTCGAACTTGGCATCCTTTTGTGAAACTTAAATCACAACTAGGAATAGGGCAAGTCTGAGATCGAATTGTTCTTCATCGATCTCCCGTGGTGTTGGTATGCTTGGACAGCCGGAGGGGGAGGGTTGTTGTACAATTACAATATTATTTCGAAGGAGAGCTTGACTAATTTTAATAAAGAATGACAAAAATAATTCAAAAATATATGTGATCTATTCTCTTCAGAATGTTTTTCTGCACCGTTAATGGGATTATTTGGCGTTTATACCTTTTACTTTCTTTACTTTGGATTCTGACAGAATTGTATTAACGTTCGCAAACATTTCCATCTTGACCTCTTCAATTCATGGGTCAATCGTTATCTATCATTCTTATCATAATATCGACCTCCTACCACCTCTTTCATTCATAACCGACACCTCATTCATCATTATCATTTCTACTCGCACCTACTAACATGAGTGACTATTGAGTCTTGTCTTGGGTGCAATGTAATATAAATCGTTAATCATTTCTTTGTCAGATCCTTAAGAAAGCTGTTAACACGATTGTTATCATTCTTCTATCAATTTGCAAAATTATTTCATTATTGTCTGTTTCGTTTTGCGAAGCATAAAGATCAATATGGAGTATTTAAAAATAATGATAAAACCAAAAGAATAGGACTGAATTTGAATAATGCTTGGGGTATCTGACACTCATAGGACACATCGAAGACTAGGAACAGATGAAAATAGCGATAAATATAACGAAGAGATACGACTTAAAGAGACATAAGTATGTGCCTGGTCGACGTTACAACATTAAACCCAGTTTAGTTATTTAATGCCGTAATCTGCTTTTATTATACTTGAATATTTAGATACATGTTTTTCAGGTATATACTTGAGTCTGTAGGTAAAAAAATGAATTTTTTTTCCTTGAGTCTATAGAAAAAAAAAAATGGTGGTACTTATGAGTGACTCGATGGGTAGTTAGGCCGGGTTTATACTTCGGTCAATATATAAATATTGATTGGGTTTATACATAGGTCCATAGGTAATTATTGAACGTGAGACTGTAGATTAAAATTGGTCATTTTTATATTTGAGATAATTGCTAAAAATGGCCGTGTTAATACTCACAACAATTTCCTCTCCTCTGTTACAATTATTAAGGTTGTTTTTCTTTTGCTATCTTTTTCTCTGTTATTCTGCCAAGGATTACAATTCTTTAATATTTATATCCGGGATAAATTATTCGATAAATATGTCTTTATGATGGAATATGTATAAATAGTTGGGATAAAATTATTCGGAACGAAATGGGCTAGCTGAACATCTTGCAAAATCAGACGTCAGAAATGTAAAATTGAAACGTTTCTCCATCGTCAGTGTTTTCTTTCGTTGTGTAATTATACTGATGTTTGTTTATATTTTCGTTCCCTCCAACTACATATAGATGATTGTATCAGTAATAATAAAAAAGATAATCTGAAAGTCGTTTTAAGAGCGAAAAGCGTTATATAGTTTGATTGTTTTTTTTACATTTATTTGTTTTTGCTCACGATAATGAGACTGATTATAATTTCGTTTGAAAATATGCTGCTTTAATTACAAGCGAAAACTATTTAAAAGGTGAAAATATATAAAAGACGCTTCAATCACAAGATCATTCATAGAAAACTTACGTTCATATCTTTAATTTTCACAGTGTGTCATACTTAATAGAAACTAAGTTAAAACAAGAAGGAAGCATAGATAAAATGAGGGAAACTGTCTAGATTAGATACCCGGACACATTTAAAAAAAAATAAATAATTTTAAAACCTTATAACATTTTCGACGTTTTCTGTCTGTGGATAAATATAAGAATCTTAGCGTTCTTATATTCCCCTTCCGTTTTCTACTCACCTGAGCAAAGCGGAAATGGTATTAGTACACAGGGGCTTACTGGGAGTGGAAGGGAAAGAAAAAAAACTGAGTATTGATGAGACGACAAATGATGAGCGGCATTCAAGAAGACAGAAGATATTGACGTTTTATTTAAATTTTTAAGGGCTGTCATTATTAGGGAAGCAAAAGAAACGGAAGGGTGTTCCACAGGGAAGAAGTTCGTGAAAAAACTGTTGGAGTAGTAGTGGTGGTAGCATTTACCTATTTTAACAGTTGGGACCTAGATGCCAATCTAGTAGCACACTTAAATTCATGTAGTCGGGGCACCAGTGGAAAAAGCTTGTCCAAGCAATTTCCATAAAAATATTTGTAGAAAAGGGAGAGGGAAGCTACGATACGAAGTTGAGAAAGGGACTTAAGTTGAATTGCCAAGTCAGGATCGATTATGTTACAGATATTCTTTGGATTTTGTCAAGAACCTTGATATGAATAGGAAGAGCACCATATCAGATATGACAGTAGTGTTTAATGCACGGACGAATGGAAGGTCTGTAAATATGCAAAATGGTCTCTAATGAGAAAACTATTCTGGCACGAAACAGTCATTTAATTTTCACTGCAATAGATGCAGCTATTGATTCGATTTGTCGCTCCATCAATAAGACATCAATTTAGTCTGATAAAGTTCTAACGACTGAAACGCTTCATACAGATTTTTCTATTTTGTCTTTAGTTTACATAACATTGTTCTGACACACACACGCACATACACAAACACACACACACACACACACACACATATATATATATATATATATATAATTATTTTTTTTAAATGTTATTCCATCGCTACAGAGGAATCGCCATGTTTCAAAAACAGAATCTAGTTCTGTTTCATCCTCAAGGAAATTTTGGTTCCAAAATTCGCTTGAGGATGAAACAGAAGTAACTGCTTTCATTTCAATTTAATTTCTAAAATTGAATTGGATGTTTTTAGCTTCTGTTTTTGAAACATGGCAATACCTATGTAGCGTTGGAATCAATTTAAAAAAAAAGATAATTATAATATAGGATCTACCTGCGTATCAAGCACTGTTTTTTTGTTTTGTTTTTTTAATACAAACAAATATACTAAAGAACTTCGTATTATTAACCTAACTGTTCTTTCCTATTTTTCAATATATCTACACACACACACACACACACACACACATATATATATATATATATATATATATATATATATATATATATATATATATATAACATATTCACACATTACATTTTTTCAGAAAATCTAGTAGGAGGTTTTCTATATTACCTATTACCGATGCATAAAATAGATATTAGATAATCACAGGCGTGAAATTGTTAAATTTCGTCAGTGTGCTGTTTTAAAAATATAACATTGTTGTCACTGGATGAATCTTTGGGTCTCCTCAAATCTGATCGTCTAAGACGTAAGCGCTGAACAGGAAAATGTCTGTCCTTTGCAAAGCGCTACTAACAACATTTGAAAGGGGAAAAAATGTATGATTGACTGATAAGAAGATATTACCGAAGGCAGCTGAAGACAAAAGCGATATCAATCTTTTATCTGCTTTTAAGGAATATCTTCCGCCGATAGTTGCTTAAATGGCCTCGTAGATCGTGGGTTCCTTCAGGCGGTCAACGTTGAATTTGGTTCGAATGACCTTAGGGTTATCAACCGTTTTCAACTTCACTCGAAAGTTCCTGATCACGAGATCGTGGTCGCTTCTTATGTCGGCACCTGAGAATGTCGTCGTTTTTGCATTGTTGACACTCGATCGGAAACGGTTCAGGGGATGAATATAATCACACTCCTTATGATCGGCTTCATTTGTAGCAGGCCAAGTCTAACATGGGGAGGCCTTACGTTCTCCAAAGGAGTTATTAATAAGTTATTATAACTGGAAACATCTAGCAGTCGTCTGGCTCTATCATCCGTCAATTAAAGTTCTTTTACACATATATACTAAAGACGTAATAGATTATTTATTTATTTATTTATCCAAAAAGATTTTATCGATTTAAACGTTAATTTGTTTGATACTCGTATTTGTGTAGACGCACCCTTTATTTATTAAAGAGTATATTTATTTATTTTCGTCTACTGTAGTAATGTGCAAAGTGAACATCTTTTTCTGTCATGTTAATATCTTACAGTTACATGTGATATCCATTTTCGTAGTTTCTAATGTTAGAAGTCCTCAATTGATGTGGTTTCTCTTATTGGTACTGTTTTTATTGAGATTATGTAGTGCGAATATAGGATTTTCAAAGAAGAATGGTTTTTGCTTCATTCGGTCGAAAGCAACGATAACCATTGATTTTAGAAATTATTTTCATAAAGCTAACAGTTTACGTATTTCTGAACAAGTTTGGCACCATGCATGACATCCATATGAAAACCTCGATCAGACGATTCTGTTTAAGAACATGAGTCGAGTTTAATGTTTTATATCTGTAGCAACCCCTTGTTCAATTTCCTTAACTCCTATACTAAATTTGTTACAAACTGATCTATACATCACTATTTTAAGCCTCGTTATTTTTATTTTTTAATTCTATGTCTTAAATTTGTTATGATGGATTAAGATTTACGTACCGTTTCTATGTTTGTTTATAATTTAATATTTTCTATTTTATTTTGATTGTCTAACCCAGGGTATATTTTTTTTTCTCTGGGCGGCATTTGCAAAATGAAAACCTGCTCGCGATTCCGCAAATATGTGAGTGATACGTTTTAAAAAATAAAGAAAACCAGTGAGGGTTAAAGGAAGATAATCACAGATTCTAGACATTACCAATGATAACTCTCTTCTCAGATTTGCGCAACCTAGTAACTATATTTTTAATACCTGATATAATGCAAAATATCACAATGATTAAATCGGTCAATAATTATTTATACTGGGAGTCATGCGTGCAATTAAAAGTAATCCATAATAATAGTTTACATCATAACATTACATGAATCGTCATTACATGAATCATGTTTATTTTTGTCTTACGAATGTTTTCAAACTGTTTCTAAATCTTTGTTTTTCTTTCAATAATTCCGCATCACCTGCTATCTTTTACCGCCGCAACTCTGTGGCGCACTGCACATTTTGGTAACTTTTGTCTAACCGTTAAAATGTTTGAGGGTTTTGGCGTAAAGGTTGATCTTTTTTCTGAAATCATACCATAGGATTCATTATTATTTTGCCTTGTGGCACATAACAGCTGATCGAAAGTCTGGCACAATGCTATGTCAAGTTTTCTTTTGAGCAGAAATCAAGATAGTGTTCACCTGCTTGACTAAATCGTTGATGATGTCTCCTCTGAAACAGATATCAATTTAGCGAATATGTTGGCACTTGGATCGCATGACTTATTCATGACATCATACACAGTACATATGTTACCAATTTCAGTGGAGTGTCGGTTGTTGTGGCAGACATTCAGCCACTTGTTTTGATGCAATGCCAAACTGACCGTTGTATCTGGCTTTCTCCAACGCAGCGAGTGTTTTCTCCAAAGCCTTACTCTTGCAGTTTTGATAGAATCATTGGCCTGACATCATTAATTCATGCTGGAGACCTGGTTGTGCTTCCCCACATTCGCTAGAGTCAGATTAAACATGAAATAATTGTAGATGGTATTATGAATGTCATTTAATCCACCTTTACCATTGCTTCTTGCGCAGAACATAAAGGCCAATTCTGTGGAGTTAGGAAATTGTTCATACGTCAGTTATTGACGTCCTGGCTGTGTGGGACTTTCTTGCTTGAAGTAGGATATCCGTTTCGGTTGAAGACACATCTTAGTGTCAAACAGATCCTACTCAGTGTCACAGAAAGGATTGTTTTAACTGTGGCTAAGTAGAGCGACGTTTAGTGAGTCCCGACTAGTGAGAACAAAATCAAGCTTCTGTCCGCGACAGGTACTTGAGTGCCGCAAGGATTCCCTAGTTGCGACCAAATGTGTTGGTTATGAAGAGTCCATTATAATAAGGGATCGGAAGTAGCTTCTGATAACTCTTGTTTAACTATCCAACACCAAAGTTTTAATGGTGCGATGACACAGAGTCAGGATTTAAATTTTGCTCCCAATTGTGGTATCGAAGCAAGTATAGGTATTTTGTAGCAAACGTATATTTATAAATTCCCATCCGCTCTTCGGAGATTTCATCCTTGGACTTGGGATGTTGAATGGTAGTGTAGAAACATAGAGAGATAGAATGCGGATACCATTTTTTTTTGACGGGTCAACAGGGAACAGTATAGAGATGTTCATTGCGAATCCAACTCTATATAAATCATTGCTCCTCTGCTTAAATTGTCTCCCAAAAGTAGTTCTGTTCTTTGATAAAGCAATGTTAGATAAGCGTTGTCTTCAGACTCTCTCTTTTTCGTAAGGACGTCACCTGTCAAAATACATTGTACTGATATAGCAGGCCGCAATATGTGAGAACGGTGTTTATGTGTGCGTGTATGTGTGCGCCAGCGGCCGTGCGTGTGACCCTGTGTGGGTGTATTTGCGATCGCACGCGCGCGCGCGCGTGTGTGTGTGAGGTTATGAAGCAATGTTGAAAGAAAAATCAAAAGTGTATATAAATAATTTCCCAGATCATTGGCTAAAAATGGCTTCGAGCGAATGAAGCATGTAGGTCTTAGCGAGGATCATCCTACTTCAAATCCCACAGATTCGCTCTACAGAATCAGAAACAAAGTAGTGTAGCGAATCAGAGAAACCGCATCACTGATGACTTTCAACAACTAAATAAACTAAAACAGATATCACATGTACACGATTCAAAAGTTTGAGGCCACTCCTGGTAATTTTGTTAAATTGACCCCAAATGAAGATGTTTGTGTATTTTAAATAAGTGAAAATTACTACACATAGTTTTAAAAAATTGAGACATATGTTATTAGAAATTTTATCATGACAAAAAGAAAAAAATGATTAAATTTTGCTCTCCTCAAAATATTCTATATTTAGCCTTGATTACTGCAGCGCAAATTTTTGGCATTCGTTGCAAAAGTTTCTCAAAATACAAATTTTATAATTGATTTATTCTTTTTTTAATGCCATTAAGAGCTCTTCTTTTTTTTGTTTTTTCTCTCTTGTGTCAAATTCATCCAATGCTAATTTTGGGGGTGTCTTCAAACATTTGAATTGTAGTATAACTCGAAGACAAAATAATGGTACCATCAAGGCCATGAGATTCCATTTTACTTTTTAAAAAAGCTTAGGAAGCAAGCAACCGTCAATACTTCAAAGAGATTTGATAAAAAAGATTGAAAAAATGTTTCAATAGAAAAATTTTATAAATTTAACTGTCAGTAGCGCTGTCGGCTCGGTCACTGAATGACGAAATTTTGCATATACTGAAACTTCTAATGTTACTTTAACTATTTCAAACGCAAACATTCATCAATATGTGAAAAGCATTATTATGAAAATTAAAAAATATTAGAGATTTACAGATTCAAAAGAGTCAATATGTACGAAATTGCTGCACGTACTATCTTATAAATTTATAAATTTGAAACTTATAAATTTAAAACTTTATAAATTGATAAATTTAATCAGGTATACATTTTTTCATATCATTTTACAAGTAGATTGTAGTGTACACAATTATGGTGTTAATATCTGCCTTCATTATTAATTTTATTAAGTATTTCTGTCAGTGGTTTGAAAA
The DNA here is from genome assembly GCA_963932145.1 of Acanthosepion lycidas. Classification (NCBI taxonomy): domain Eukaryota; kingdom Metazoa; phylum Mollusca; class Cephalopoda; order Sepiida; family Sepiidae; genus Acanthosepion; species Acanthosepion lycidas. Next base: position 73,426,231 of record OZ010592.1, on the reverse strand, counting down.
CATTTCTCCACGAAAATTGAGTTGTCGGTAAATAACCCATATGTAGCATCTCCATAATTTAAAAAGAAATCATTAATATGTGAAATAATTTACTAAAAATTTTTAAAATAATTATTACTCTTATGAAACTTTACAGATTCAAAAGAATCAAAATATGCGTTTCCCAAATATTTCTCCCCGAAGATTGAGTTGTCGGCAAGTAAACCAGAACTAGCACCTACAGAATTTTTTAGCGTCCTCTTCAGAACTGAAGATTCAAATCGCTTTAATATTTGAGGAAACTGATATCAAACTCAGCGAGCTTGTGTACCACACTGCGCCTGCTCGGTTGTCATTAAGCACTCATCACGTGAAAGCGTATGTTGAACATGTCAAATAATACGGTTTGGTCTTTGGCTTCTATTTCCCTAGACCCTTTAGATTTCCATTTTCAGGAGAAATTTAAGGTTAAGAGGAACTACAAAAGAACTGTCTATAAAACTCGTAATTCTCAAGGATATATAATGAGGAAATAATACTGGGGAAATCGACACCCACAGGGAATGTCGAAGCAAGGAATAGTGAGAAGTGGAAGAATATATATCACAAAGGGAAAGATAGTTTATAAAGAAAAAAAATATTATTCAGAGCAACAAAAGATAGGAGTCCGTGGAGAGATATGATCTGTCATATATTAAAGAGATACGGCATGTTGAGATAGCAGTGTGTGCCTGCTTGGTTGGTCGATGTTACAACATTAATCCCAGATTGGTTATTTAATGTTGTATACTTGAATATTTCGATAAACGATAGGGAAAAATTGATAGTGTTCGTCCTAATGAAAAATATTCGTAATTATGCTTGACTCGATGAGTAGTTAAGCCTGGATTATATTTGCGTTAATATATAGATATATATAGATATCGATCGGGTTTATAATTAAGTCCATAGATAAATACACGTCATGAGAGTAAAATTGGTCGCATGTATGGTTGAGCCAATCGGTAAGAAATGTCCGTGTTAATACGTTCCACAATTTCCTATCATTTGTAACTCTTAGTAAGGGTAGTGTTTTTGCTATGAATTCTACCAATTATGCTGCCAAACATTACAGTTCCTTGATATTTATATCAGGGATAAATTGCTTGATATATAAATATATACATACATATATATACATACATACAAACATACATATATATATATATATATATATATATATATATATATGGCCTGACGATTGCATATAGCATGAAAGAGACTGTCGCCTGTAAATGTTGAATTCTATGTTCACATTTATATATATATATATATATATATATATATATATATATATATATATTAGTGGACTCAACAGTTTTCAATCTGCTAATCTGAATCGTTTTCAAGAAGCGAGAGCAAGATCTAAAAGTTCAGCCAATCTAACAGTGATCTCATCCCACAATCCTAAATCTTGCTCCGTATGCGGCCTCCTTTGCAAATCACTAGCAGGTTTTAAGTGCCATTTAAGGTTATCGCACAAAATTTCATACCTGAATCAACTGTTAAGTTGTCAAATTTAAAAAATTTGGGGTTTATGTAGATTGCGTGTATTGGTGTTATTATGGAAGTGGTGGGGGAACCGTCGTTGTGGTGTCATCGTACCAACGCGAACATCGATGGAAACCATTTCCATAATAACACCAATACACGCAATCTACATAAACCCAAAATTAAAAAAAAAATAATCAGTTTGTCTGACGATCGCAAAAGCGTAAAACCCAGGGTCACAAGCTCATATCTATCCAACCAAATATGTTAGCTCTATCTCTGATATTGAGCGCTTTCTAATAATTACCCCGCATATAATATATAAATAATTATATATATATATATTTATTTATATTTATATACACACGCTTTTCACACACACACACACACACATATATATATATATATATATATATATATATATATATATATATATATATATATATTAGTGGACTCAACAGTTTTCAATCTGCTAGTCTGAATCGTTTTCAAGAAGGGAGACCAAGATCTAAAAGTTCAGCCAATCTAACAGTGATCTCATCCCACGATCCTAAATCTTGCTCCGTATGCGGCCTCCTTTGTAAATCACTAGCGGGTTTTAAGTGCCATTTAAGGTTATCGCACAAAATTTCACACCTGAATCAACTGTTAAGTTGTCAAATCTTCATACGTTGAAACCGACGGTGAGTCCATTATGGGTGAGTCCATTATATATACATATATATATATATATATATATATATATATATATATATATATTCATAGAATTGATTCTCTGAATATATATATATATATATATATATATATATATATATATATATACATATATATATATATATACATATATATATATATATATATATATATATATATATATATATATATATATATATTTAAAAGAAAAGCAGACCAATTTAAGTTACCATTATAATAATTTATTTCAAAAAAAGAAAAACAGACCACTTTCAGGTACCATTATAATAATTTATTTTACCAGAGTCCTTTTAAAGGACGCCGGATCATCAGATAGCACTTCCAAAAATGAAATGAAACGAAAAATGAAATTAAAATTGATGAGTAGTGTAACTTTTTGTGATTTAACAGAGAGTGTAAAAGGGGTAGTTAAATAGACATGGTAGAGTATAGGGAGGGATTAATTTCATATCTCTCTCAAGCATACTTTTTATTGGGGGAGGAGGAGTGACCATACCTTGACCTATTTAGATGGTTAACTTAACGGAAGTGATATATAGAAATGGGAGGGGAGTAGGGAGCAAAGAAAAAGAAAGGAAAAAGAAAGAAGAGTGAAAGGGGAGTAAAGAGAAAGAGGCTGTAATTGGGTTTTAGCAATTTATGTAAAGAATAGATTTTAATGCTTGATAGAAATTTAGATGTCTAAAAAAAACTTTGATGTTTGCTATCAATTTAAGTAATTAATTTCTTTAAAACAAATAGTTGAGAGACTTAATAAAAGTTAAATACTATATTTATTAACACATTTATAGAGAACATATTAAAAAAAGTATTTTAAATTATAATAGTTTGTTTACGCGACCAATCGTACTTTTTTAATATTGTAAAAATAGTTACGGTAACATCTTTATTAGTTTATGAACACAATTTGTCATTATTTTTATATGTGTAACCTTACTTACTTAAAGTTTTCATAACATATATATATATATATATATATATATATATATATATATATATTCATAGAATCGATTCTCTCTATTTCAGTATATATATATATATATATATATATATATATATATATATATTTGGTTGGATTGATGTGAGTTTGTGACTCTGGGTTTCACGCTTTTGTAATCGTCAGATATTTATATACACGCACTTTTCACACACACACACACACACACACACATATATATATACATATATATATATATATATATATATATATATATATATATATATATATTCATAGAATTGATTAAATTATAATATAATAATAAATACTGTAGAATAAAATCTGCTTTTTAACTCCAGTAGATTTTCATAGCTGCCATATCATCTCGACAGTTTACCTACATAGTGAAAACGAACATTTTTTTCATTTTCGGATTACGCGCATTTACAAACTCCTTTTTCGTATTATAATGGTAAAAGTACAGTAGGTGTCAAGTAATTCCATCTCTCAACACTCAAACTACATCTCATCCGTAATTCTTAAGATTACGTAGCTTGTTAATAGTACATTTGATATATTTTTTTCCATAGCAAGTGTACAAATAGAACATCCAAATGGTAGAGATACGTCTAAATTCACCTAGACTCTAAAATTTGTATCACTGGGCAAGTTACCCATGATTCATATCATATATTATATATTCGTTTAAGTTCTTTTAAACATATATCAAACTTATATACGGAAAGCAATACTTAGACAACGTAAATCTCAGAACGTTAAAGCCTTATAGAAAATTCAGAATAAACCGTGATACACTTCAAGACCCGTAGGAGTTATTATCAAAAGAATACCGAGGGATGCGGGGAATTTCTGTTGATTGCAGTAAAACGAGTTCTGTTTTAATTCCAAGGGTAAGAGATGAATAAACATAAGAGTAACTAAAACTATTTGTTGGTCTATCACCAAATAAACTAAGGATTCTTGCCCTTCTGTGTGCCAAAAAACTTCTGAATGAAAAAGTTTAATCAAAATAATTATCAGCAAATAAAACTGTACGTGCGTCTTACCAGGTAAGTATGGCTCAAACAACAAGTTTGAAACCAATCAATTTAGGTGAATGTTTCATTAAATCTTATGAAGTTAGATACAGCTATTTCAACATTCTTTCAATTGATATATGGGAATGATTTTAAACCTCGAAATGATGAGGCAACAACTAGAACGAAAAGTGTTTGATATGTTATTTCTGTTGACGGTGACAATTTAGTGCAATTAGAAACTGCACAATTACGAACTGCACTGAGGATAGTAAATCACACAATCGACCGTTCTGGGTATTGCGATAAACTACATCCGCGTCCTTGGTATGACGATAAACTACATCCGCGTCCTGGGTAGGACGATAAACTACGTCCAGCAGCAAGACCTCTAATTGCTGGTGTTCCCAGATTCTCCCTGACCTAGGGTGGTAGCAACTGTTAGGGTCCCAGCTATGGGCAAATAGTTAACTCCCAAACTAGGGTCAAAGCACTACGATAGTGTAAATATAGGTTTTAGTATTAGAAATAATTTTTCATAAAAACTATTACCAGCAACATATTTTGGGGGAAATTTTTTACCAGCAATAAAATCTTGTCGGCATTAAATAACCAATTGAGGTTGATATGCCGTAATAAAGAAAATCGAATTGAATTGTGATATCACAGTTAATTCAATAATTCCTCTAGGTGTGATAAGAATGAATTTTAAAACACCAAAATGATTACATCAACCACAATTCATCTAAACAAGGGGTATAATCGAAGCAAACCTACTTGATAACATGTATAAAATATTAAGATGTATAAAATAGCCTAGTCTAAACGATAACCCGATGACAGTTTTTAGCTCTTTTAATATTAATATCAGCAAGTGAGTTTTTAATAGAATGTTATGCTATGTTTTCATATTAAACTTCGATAAAGTACGCAATAAAAAGCTATTGTAGTTTCTCAGCAACCTTAATATATTTGGGAAGGATATTAGAATAATCGAGAATCGATACTGGCAGAAAACCGTCTGCATACGGATATTAAATGAGTTCAGCAGATATACAAACATAGAAAGGTATGTAAGACAATGATGTGTCTTCTCACCGGAGTTATTCAATCTATACAGGGAGGTGATTCTCAGAGAACTAGAAGTCCTATCAATAAGATATATATATATATATATATATATATATATATATATATATATGACACAAGGATGATAGCAGGTACTGAAAGAAACCTACAAAACACCTAGAAAATGATGTGAAGGGAAGCCCGTTGAATAATCAATCATTAACTGCAAGAAAACTGAATGAATGGTTGTTAACCAAAGGGTCAACCCAAAGTGCATATTGCAATTCAGAGGTACCAAAATCAAACAAGTACGGAAATTTAAATATCTGGGAAGCGTTTTAACAGACGACGGAAGCGTGCCACTGAAAAATAACAATGTGTATAAGAATACCCATAGAAAATTTCCAAAAGATAAGCAGAGAGCTAAGAAATAGAAAAACTTCGCTCAAATCAAGGAAAAGAGTAGTAAACTGTCATGTGATATCTGTCCTCCAGTATGGCAATGAGTGCAGGACAAACTCCCCAAAAGGAAGAAGAGACTTGAAGAAATGTGGTTCTACAGAAAGTTGCTAATCAGGACATGCGAGCAAACGACGATTCAGAGAAAATGGAAACATACTTAACATCTGGAAGAGACAATTAAGGTTTCTTTTGTGATGTCAACTAACACTTGTTTCCACTTTTGTAATGACAACGAATACTCGTTGTCACTTTCGTAATACAAATATAGTAACGCCGTTGAACAATGCTAGTGTCAGACGCCTTCGAATAACACTCGCACTAAGAGTACTTACTCAATAATACTAGCTCGAAAAGTAACCACGGAATCGTAGTTCGTATATGATCAAGATGCATAAATAGTATAGAATGAAGAATATCGATCCGTATAGTAATAGGGGATAGAATAGAAATGATAATCGTTTAGACGTCACGCTACTTCCGTTTTATGCGTGTCCCCCATGGTTACTTGATCCACTTAATTCTATAATGGGATCGTCTGTGTTTGTTTTCTAGCGATCTATGTTCAAACTACCGTCTCAGCAACTCTACTTTATTCCTATATAACAGTTTCTAGGACACATAATGAGGAAAGAGGAGTTGCAAATTTAATTCTTACAGGAGAAATTGAAGGGAGACTGAGGAACACAACGTATAACATACTTAGTAACTGAATGACGGGAAAAGGTTTAGGAGAAATAATAAAAAGCCAAAATGTATTAAGAGTCGCAAGGAACAAGAGATTTGGAGAGTCATGATCGCCTACGTTCTGAGTGGGGACGGCACATAGAGAAGAAGAGTAATTGTTGATATGAACTCGTTCAGCGGTTATCAGGTATTGCCTAACTAAAATCTATAGAACTCAAGTCAGGGCTACTAATGTGCAAACCAAAGAGCCGGATCATTTGTAAGGGATGCAGAATGAACGTATAAAATCCTTGTGTACGTGTGTCATTTCATGAGTCGTAATATCGAAGACATTTATCTGTAAATACTGTAATATACATCATATTACATGGAAAAAAAGGAGTGTTATATTTTGGTCTAGTTGGTGTATATTCTAGTCTAGCTTATTTTATATCCGAGATTATAAACTGACCAAGTCTAAATTAATCCAGGCATAGAAAAACCTGGGTTTATAAGCTGGGATGCTGATATATTTTGGGCTTTTTTTTTACATCGTAACATTTTTCAAGTACAAACAATTTCCATAGTTATGAACCGCCTTTGTTTTGAGCATTCTAAATGATGAATACACGATCCTCATTTGTCGATGTTAATGTGATTTGGCTTAAAAACATAATAGAAATTTGATTATATCTAGTTTCAGAAATAAAGAATGCATTGAAATATTCAGATTTGTGTTGATAGAAAATACACAAATAATCGGATGCATCTTGGTGCCTAGCCAAAAGCCCGATATTAATTAAGATGTAATATTGCTTGATTCAACTAGACACATGGCTGACCAGCACTTAGCAAACTGAATATTCACTGAATCATGTGAGGCGTTTGAAGATTCTAAGCAACAGGAATATGATACAAAGAAGGAAGTCTTATGAATGAAAAGCTTTACGAAGAGGAAATAGAGATAAAATAGAAAATACAATCTGAGGGAAGAGATAAAGAAAACGTGGATTTGAGGCCAATATGAGAGAACGGGAAAGGACGAAAAAAGACAGAAAGAAAGAGAAGAGGAAAGCTGAAGGCTTTATATAAAAACAAAGAGAAAATATGAAATATGGTAGTCGAAACAAACAATAAAGGATATATGGATGCTAATGAAAGAAAAGAGTGTAAAATAAATGACGATTTCATATTAAATATATGCATATATGTATGCTAATGTGTGTTTCTGCGTGACTTGTATTATGTGTGCGTTTGTGCTTGTGCGTGCGTTAATATATTGACAGAGAAATATTTCTATAAACGCACACATCCTAAAACAAAGAAACACATGTAAGTACGCATTTATTGATATAACGATAATATTAGGTTGGTGCAAAAATAATGTCGTTTTCTCACATATGTTACTATGTTAGAAAACGAAATTATTTTTGCACCAACCTAATATTAAATTGAACATCGCGTCGGCTTTAAATTAAACCTCGAGTTTAATTTGCGCCGGATTGCTTCAGGACGATGGTCATCATGTCTTTCCATAATCTCTTTTCCTTTGTAGCTTTTAATAATTGTTATCCTTTTGTTATTTCTCCTAATACCTGTTTTTCCATCCATTTGTACAAAGTCATTATGTAGGATATGCTTTATTTTCCTCTATCCATCTTGCTTTAATATGTCCTGTGAGTGTCAAATTTTCCAAGCCCTCTTTTCTAATGTGCCATAGAAATTTCAAATGTATATTTCTGTAATAAACCGTAAAATACAAATCAATCAATCCAAACAAATATCCTTGAGAAAAGTTTGTTTGTGTTTTACGGTATATCAACCTTGGTGGATTATTTGTATTTATTTAAGTATCCTTTCTTTTTCATTTTCTCCGTAAACTTCGCCGTTGTTCAGTCAATCCTATTCTCATCTGTAGGACGACATCTTTTTATCGCTTCAAGTTTCTTCCTCATCTGTGCAGACACAATCCAGTATTAAGTGTCTTATAAGGAAGACTGCTATTACATAAACGTTCAGTGCTTTGCTCTTTGTTTCTAACGAGAATTTCCTGTTTCTTAATGGTTTACTTAGCTTTTGAAAAGCATATTTCGCTATTCCAATGCTCCTTCGGATTTCAGTGTCGCACCTTCCATCCTGTATTAAAACGCTTCTTAGATATTTAATCGGTTGTTCTTGTTTGATTTTGTTATATCCAATTTGTAATTATCATATTGAACCGTTCCATTTGCTGACAACTACGAATTCTATTTTCTTGCAATTGATCGTTAGTTCTTTTTTCTTGCTTTCCTTCACTACATTCTGTAGAAATTCTAATAGTTTCCTTTTAGTGGCAGCTAACAACACTGTGTCATCTGCATATCTTATTTTGTTAAGATAATGCTGACAAATAATAATTCCTGTTAAGACTTCTCTCGGAATTACCTCACTCTATATATTGAATACGCTCGGTGAGAAGATGAGAAATTAATCGTTCTAAAATAGAGCCAGACCATTTAACACATTGACTGCTAACTACGAGATGCCTTGTGTTAGATAGTTTTTTTTTATTATAACGCCGACTACGAGTTATTGCATTCCAATAACGAGTTTATTCGCAGTGATACTTTTACTGTGAAAACAATGTTAATAGTTCAGTTTAAGCTATAAATCAAATCATAAAATATCTTTTATGGCTTTGTTGGTCATTATAAAGTTGGCAGTTGAAATCAAATTTCGTAAATGACTATTTACACAATTTACATGCTGATTATTGTCCTCATCTTTGTTGTGCGTATCAAAACATTTCTGTTATTGTTCCCTCCGGCCTTCATCTGCCGAAACTCTGTAATAAATAAAACAATGATAAGGACAATCGTCCTTGTTTAAATAGTGTAAATAATTTAAATGTAATTGGTTTTGTGGCAGTTAACGCGTTAAAAAAAAAAAAAGAAAGATTTATTTCCTATTGATTACCTCGTTTCAATATGGATATTCGCAAAACAGTATCTTTAACGATTACAGCATAAATAAGTTCCATATTTCCTCATTATTACCATTTATCTGCCGTGTCCAAACTTCAGAAATTTATTTGCTTAAGCAAATTTTGAAACTTAACCATACCTATTTTATTTGCCTTTTTGATATAACGCTACACAATTGGATAACCATTTTGTAACGATATTTACATGTTTTCGGTATGATATCCTAAAAGAATTATATTGCATCACTATGAATTGCGCCCTATTTTAAAGTAAATGTTACTAACGTTAGAAATGTACTCTATTCGTTCTCCCAGTACCTAGGTATATGTATGTGTGTCTATGTATATGTATAATATATATATATATATATATATATATATATATATATATATATATATATATATATATATATACTTATAGGCGACAGTCTGTTTCACGCGGCCTGACAATTGCATCTAGCATGAAACAGACTGTCGCCTATAAGTGTTGACTTCTATCTTCACTTTTATATTTACATACGCTCTATCTTTGATATTGAGCACTTTATCCCATAAATATAGCACATCTTAAGACTATATTTTTTCATATATATATATATATATATATATATATATATATATATATATGTGTGTGATATGTCCCGAAAAAGGATATATTTGTTCGAAGTAGCAAAGTGGTTGTTGACTACTGTAAGTGGGTAGGACAATCTACCAGGTAACAGTAATTGATTGGTCCTCGTCGTGGTGGTAGGAAATAAGCATAGCCAATAGGCGTAGTCCATGTTCCTCCACATCAGTCTATATTTATGGTTGACACCAGCCAATCATATTACTGCGAGGGGGAACGCATTAGTATGCATATTCATTACATCAATATCTATCTCCCTCTCTCTCTCTCTCTATATATATATATATATATATATATATATATATATATATATATATATATAAACCTAGGGTTGGGTAGCAAATCGTGAATGCCAACCTTACTCTAGATGGTGTATTTAACTAAATGTGAGTAACTTAGTCGTCAGGAGGAGCATCCGGCCATGTAAATCCTTGACTCAAATCATAATGACATGTCTCAGTATCTTTTCATGTTCAAGCGGTGATGTCAACCAAAGAGCAGCCAGTAATATCTCCGATTGTGGTAGATATCGGGTGTGTGTTGAAGGATGTTTTTTTTCTTTTGAAGGACAGGGAAAAATTTGGGCTAGAACGAGCAGACGCTAATGACAGGTGTGTGTGTGTCGTGCATGTTTAATCCCAGTCTTGTCTAAAAAAAATAAAAAAATAGAAAATAAAATAAAATAAAAAAATAAATAAATAAAATAAAAAATAACACAGCTAGGTGATTTTCTGTTTCCCGTTAAAACACTACTAAGATATTTAAGTTTCTGTGCTTCGGACAGAGGAATCGGAGAGCTGAATTCGAATTTCAATGGAATTCATTCAATTACAAGCTTATAGCTTTGGGAAAGGTATAATTGCCCTTCTTCTTCCCCCAGCTATGCGTAAACAGAGGGCAGACAGGGGTCTATAGCCTTGAATGGCAAATGGTCTACCGCAGAAAGAAATAACAATCTACTGCCGGAAAAAAAAAAATAATGCCTCGTCAGTCATGTATTGAGAGATACTTGATCATCTAAACGTGTATCACGCATGACACATAACTGACTTGGATTTGAAATCTTCAGTTCACATCTTCGGCTTTTCCTCGTGCTAAAAAACGTATATTCGATCTTAATACAATTGATTTTAATTATTTTATTTCTATTTTTCTTAACTCTTATTCCTTGGCTATATGTAGCCGTCTCCTTTTTTACAATCTGACATCGTGCAGTTGTGATAGCTATAAAAAAATATCAGTGTATTTACGGCCTATCCTCCCAGACAAGTACAAAGCTATAAATTATTCCCTCAGCGGACTCAGTTTCTTATCTACAGGGAAAACTACCTACACTGTACAAATTTTATTTTGAATTTATATCTACATAGTAAAACATATTATAACATAAATATAATGTAATTAAAATATTAAAATTTCTTCTTTTATTTATATTCTAAAAAGATAAAGAGCGTGTACATCGGCTATAATTTCTACACCGTACATATTTTATTTTGGCATGTTATCTACATTGTAAAGCAACGTGGCATATATAACAGAAAGAAATTTAATTAAACATATCTACATTGTAAAATATATTATAACATACATATAACATTAAAAAAATAATCTAATTCCAGTATTAAAAATTATGCTTTTACTTATATTCAGCGATTTTTCTCTGAACAATTGGTTGAAGTAGATCGCAATATAAAGTGTAGATCGTGTTCCAAAGTAGATTCGTGACACGTAAATATCAGGCCAGATTAATGTTTTCTATCTTTCTGCCGCCAAGCTCATTATCACAAAATAATGGTAAAATTTTGCCGTGGGATCCACTACTATCAGCATTGCAACATTTTTCGTGTTTTAACAGGTGATGGAGTCAAACATAAATACATACAGTTTAAGAAATATATAATACACAATCCGCGAATGATAAATCGACGCCTAAATTACGCAAAAATGAAAATGACACTAACATCATATTTTAACAGATATATTTATCACGCCTACACAAATATATCTTGAAATACTGAAGAGTTAATTCAAAATCGCCATTGATTTAAATCACAGCTTAAAGAAGTGTTCAGAATCTCCTGCATCTCTTCTGGACGGTCTCCTTGTTAAAGGTGTTGAAAGCTACCATAATCCTAACCTCCAATTCATCTTTGGTGTTACAAAGAGGGTTTTTGGTCTCTCGCTCAACTGCACCCCACACAATAATCAAGGGGGTTGCAGTTTGGGGAGTTAGGTGGCCAAATGTAAGGGGTGATTTTGTCGCAGAAATTGTCTGAAAGCTATGACTGGCGTAGAGTTCTGTTGCCAGGGACAGGGTCTTTCAGCAGCCGCCCTCTTGGTCCAGGGCAACACTACCTTCTCAAAGCACTTGATGTAGGCTTCCATGGGAAAATGAAAATGAATGAAGGGATCATTAGTGACCTCTCCTATCATCTTCGTAATCATATCCTCCAACACTTTCTAAATCCTCTGTACTGTCCTGGGATTGACACCCAAACACTCTGAAATGTTCGTATTGGGGTTCCCGGTGCGAATGCTAAGCAGTACATCATGCCGTTTCCAAACATTTGCCAGAGGGATTTTCTCACACACAGTTCCCAACTGAGCTGACTATACTTATCAGTCGATACAATCAAAAAACAAACAACGTGTATACACGAAATTAAATATAGAATGACAACAATTTACCCATTGCCCTCTGTACACATATATACATCAAATTCATAAATAAATCGCTAATGCTTTTATAAAAGTAATTGCGCATAAAATTAAAATGTAATATACACAAAATTAAAAGAATAAAAATGGTATGCTTCTCAAAGACGTCCTTAGATTCTTTTTTTATATGTGAATTGCCAAATATTCTGGGAATAATCCTTGGCGAAGAATCTTGGAAAAAATTGTTGGGAAATATAGTAGAACGTGTTCTCGTTACTTTCTCAACAGTTTCGAATTGATAGATTCCCTTCCCTTTGAATGGAAAAGCGTAGGTTATTATGTAATCTAGAACTAGATAGGGAGAATGATGGCAATGAAAGTACTAAGAAAGAAATAATACTTCTACTTGACCCACTATGGATCTTAGTATACCTGTGATGGACTAACATTTTAATGCAACGGAAGGACCACAATAGCAGTGATTTTATATACCGCATATCATATAAGAAAAGATAAACAAATATGCATATAAATGTCATTATTTGTCCAACACATAGAAAATATAACACATAAGAATACAAGAAGCGTGAATGGGATAAAAAGTTATGGTCTGTTTTGTTTCAGGCTTTTAAAACTCGCACGTAACACAGAGAAACAAAACAGGCCGCAACTTCGATTTTATAAATGCTATCCTAATTCGAAAAAAAATAGCATTCATTGTGCAAGAAATACAGCGATTTCTGATAAATGTTTTGCCATCTATATAAAAACACGTCAAATATACTTTATTTTATCACTTTTTATAAAATCCATACCTAAAGAATTTAAGATGTATCTACTACAACCACAACCTGAAAAAAAATCAATTCTTTCGCTCAAAACAAATATGAACAGCACGAAATTATAGATGAAAATGTCTACGAGACTTCAAGTTCAGATAAAAAAGAATTTTATCATTAACTATACTATGTTGGTATCGTGATCACGAACGGATACATATTTTTCACATTTCAATGAATTTGCCAACAGAACGGTATACATATGGGCTTGGAAATGACTTCGTATCTAACCCGAGAATTGTATTCATAATGGCTATCACTTATGTGATTAGTAGCCTTGAATTCTTCTCTCATTTGTACATGGACATACATGAATCTGATATTTCCAATTCAAATTTTACACTTTTGGTTATCTATTTGTATGACAAACGTACATGCTGTCTTCTTATACTTAACTGTTATGCCTTTTCTCTCGCTTTCAATTGTTTTAGATTTTTTAATGCGTTCTTTCCGATTTTGCTATCAACAAAGAAATACGTGTAACTTCTACTTTTTATAACTAACCTCACTGTTAATAATCCTTTTAAGAAATTGGTGCTCTACGTATCTGGTTGTCCATTCCGTCAGCTTGAGATGCTCGGTAATTTCCATTACTGAAATGGGGGGTGCATTATGGAAAATACGCTATACTTGCTGGATGAACTCGTTTGACCTTACAGATTATGAGCATTTAGATTATTTGACGTATGGTACGTAACAAGTACATTTCTACTTCTCTTTCCTTACATTTAACTTGGAAAACCTGGCCAGTTTCTTTAACGTAATATTAACGTATTATATAACTGACGTCTAGAAACCATGAAGTTGGCTTGGAGTTTCAGTTCCTGTGTCAAACTGAACGATACCAAGATCTCAATCCCGATGAAAGAAAAGTGGCAAAAGTCATAATATTTGCCGCTTGCTACAATATATTACGTTAGGTCGTTTTCAGTTTATCTTAATCTATAAATGATTTTACACATAACTGCCGCACTTGTGTAGTATGTTGTTGTGATGTGATGTCAGGCAAGACACAAAACTTAACAGGAGAGAGTCAGTCGTTTATAGTAGTATTCAATATTCAGCTAAACAAGTTACTGCAATAGTATTAGTTTCTTCTTGTTTTAGATACTTACCCAGGAATACTTTGGGTACCTCGAGGTTGTGTAATGGTTAGCAAACTTTTCTCGCTAAAACAACTATGTCTGAATTGTGAGTTCGATCCTAATTTGGTGCCACCTGATTCCGGCCTTGTGTTAAAGCTAAGCTACTCTTGGAAAATCACTATCTAGGAATACTTATCATGAATGGATCAGTTCATTTACTATAATAAGAAAGGGTAACTGTCTCTTACCAAATCTTCCTATAACATTCAGGACTTCATTAAATGAACTTTATATAAAATTAAAAACATGCCAACACAATCAATTTTAAGAAATATATTAAATGTAGCATTTTAAAATACTCAAATTTATTATTGTTTCTTTTTTAAAATAATATAAGAATAAAAGTTTTTCCTTCTTTAATTTCTAACAGCCAATCGGTTTCTAAATCACTTTTTCAAGTCGATGAAATTGTTTTTTTGTGTTTTTAAAGGAAACTATCATTTCTCAATGTCAAAACCGAAGTGAAATGTTTGTAATCGTATATCGATGTGAAAGGAAATATATCGTTTCAAGAGGCAGAGTCGACGCATCTGTCTCTACATTCTTATTTCCACACAAACTGCATGAAATATTCATGAAATACATGTCAGCCTAGATCTTACCTAATTCCTCCGCTGCTTGCGGAAAGCAGATGTTAAGAAAGCAGTTTGTACAAAATGAAGAGAATAATGATGAGAGCATATGTGTGAGAGAGAGAAAAAGAGAGAGAGAGATGCAGAAATTAGAGGAGAGATAGAATATTAAGGGAAAAAAAGGAATGTCTATAAAACGGACAAAGAAGAAAGAATTGTAGAGAGAGAGAGATGATTTTGCTGAACGATTCCTCTTGAAGAACTGCATTAGCTTAATGCCAAGTTAGTTCTATCGACAGTTGGCGCTTCAAGGCCAGCGCAAATAGCACCAGCAATATTTCAAATGACTGACTCGTTACCATTTCTATAACTTTATATGACACTTACAATCAGTTTCCAAGTCTTTTCCTCTTCAGTGGCAGAGGCTTAAAGAACTCTCATTGTAGTATCTAACGATACACCGACATGACAAGTTTCCAAATATATATATATATATATATATATATATATATATA
>OZ010592.1:73363022-73405522 GCA_963932145.1 Acanthosepion lycidas | reverse complement strand
TGAAAATTATATTTTAGTTTTAAATTCAAGGTAATACATTAAATTTAAAATTTCTAAAAAGTTAAATACATTGCTGCATTTAAAAAATAATTTAAATTGACTTTAAGTAGTATTTTTGCTAAAAAGTATTTTAGCGCCATTTTTAGTCGTAGTTTATCCCCACGTAATTTTCCTTATTAAATACAAATTCAAAAAAATAATGTATGCTTTTCTGAAACATTATTTTAGGAATATTAGCTGATTTAAAGTTTAGTTAATCTGATTTAAAATAATTAATACTTCTTTTAGTTTAAAGTATCTAAAATCATTTTTAACACGATTTTAGCTGTTTATTAAAGGCGATGACATGTAGACAGCTTGAATGACAGATTAATGTTCATCAACTGTTTTTCTGTAGTGGATATATCTATAAAAATATTTGAGGATTATAACGTTATCACATTTTTATATAATTAATAAGTACTCAGTAATCTTAAGAAAATATTATGCGTAATATAATTTTTTTTATTGATGTTTAGATACTATAGCTTTAAGTTTGCTATAGATATCGCTCTTATTTTCTGATAATGTTGTGCATGAACATTCCCATCAACAAATATTGGCACGTTTATGCACATAAAAAATATTTAAAATTATTTTTTCTTAATTACTGGTGTCTATAAATTGTAATAAGCTTTTCGATTTTTGAATTTTAAATATAGCTTTTACTTAATAAGAATATCTCACATTACACATTTAATAAAACATTTTGAAAGATTCAAAACTTTATAACGCATGCTAATTAAATTTTTCAAAAAATGAAACAATTTTTGTAAAAATTCATTATCCATCGAATGTTTTTTATTTCTTAAGGCAGAAGTGTTCCTAATAAACGCAATCTAAAGCTTTCTAATTAAATAGAGATCTACTATCTCTATTTCTCATGTTGTATGTCTGTGTGTCTGTCGTGGGCGTTGTTACCTCGCCCAGGACGCATTTCTCACCAGATTTCGATGCGGTTTTCACCACAAGGTTGCAAATGGCTGCCGTAAGGACATGACGGGGCCCGATTTTTGAGTTCGAACTCAAGTTCCGAAAAAATCGATAACCGAAAAAATCGTATAATCGAAAAAATTTGCTTACAGAAGGAATGATCGCATTTCAACTAAATTTGACACCCTCTTAGAGTCTATCATTAGAATTGTTGTCCAGAAGTTTCATTACTACGGACCCGTAAACAGCGCGGAACATCGATAAAACCCAAAACAGATACGTCCAGATTGCGCTGAACCGCATGTAGGTTTTTAGCGAAAACCGACCGGATTTATGAGGAGGCCATTGGGAGTCAGCATGTGAAGTTTCAACTCTGAACGCCCCCCAAACAGAATGCAAATCGACAATCGGTCAAACCTTAAAAATGTTTTTTTTTTCCAGTTAGGTATTTCCTAAATGCAGATTAATTTAAGGTTACGCTAGGCGCGGGAAGAAACAGGTCAGTGCGTGCAGTTGAGTGGAAGAAAACATTTGACCTCAAATTGTGGAATGGATGCAGGTCCATTGAAATTCGGCTTTTTTATCACTGCTACCAGGTGGGACTTTGAGCCACAAATGACATATTCGACTTTGTCAACACTTTTGCTTTAATCGTCGCATCTTACCAAAATAAGCATTTCCTTTATTCGCGTCTTTACTGAAAAAAAACCCGCATACGTGCTAAGTTAATATGGTTCCATCCTCAGCAGTCCATTTTTCAATTCTTTAAACCTTTTCCCCTAGCCCAGGCCGCATCCCAGACCTGACGAGGAGTTTTTGCATCACGTGCGTTAGAACCAAGCTGCATATGCAGCAGGCAGCTTGACCCCGTTTACGGCCCCAAGCCTTGCGCTTGCCAAATCATGCGCCCGTGCGTGAATGCGCGCTAGCATCTTCCATTTTGCGTGAGCTGATTCATTGGTCTAAGTCGTGGTCAATCAATGACAAGTCACGCTCCCATTAAATACCTTCAGCGAGGCTGCATCCGCACTCACGTCTTGATTTGATCGCCATTATCGCATCTGTCCTTAGAGTAATTGACAGCTTCCTGCTACCGCATGGTATCTATTTGCTTAAACGTTTGCATTACCCATTTTATCTCCGCGTGCTGCCTTTACTGCGCAGCCCAGTCCATCTTAGCGTTCCATACCTATTTCTCCTTTTTCGTAGTTCAGTTTTGCTAGATAGTTAACCGCTGTCGCAAGTTACTTCTCTTCTACCTTTACTACGCGGCCCAATACACCTCAGTGTTTCACTACATTTTAACCTTCAACGCTTCAACGTTTTGGTTGCGTAACCTCTTCCTACAGCGACGTTTTCGTGTTGCCAGAAAGCACGGCCCATAGCTAGGAGAAGCTTTTTCCATACCGCTCCACTGCATTTTTAGTTTTTCGTATACAACAAGGTTGCACCTCTCCATCTTCGGCATCAACTTCTATTCGCATTTTTACACAGCATTTCTACAACCCTTCAAATGGCTCCTACACGACGAACATCCGCACGTCAGCAACTAAAGACCACTAATACCGTTAACGTTACACATGCAGAACAGACGACTCCGGAGGAGCACATAATAACTGCGGTTACAGATGATAATATAGCGTCTACTTTCCACTCTTCTGCATACCGTGGCGATGACCAACCCGGCAGCTCTGCAAAGGCTGCATAAACACTCAGACGAGGCAACATTAGCAGGCGTTCTAAAAAAGCCTCACTGGCTAAGGGGAAACGTGAGCTCTTCTGAATGTCGTGGCGATGACCGATTTGGCAGCTTTGCTAAGCGTGCCAAAATACCATGGCGATGAAACCTTAGCAGGCGTTCTAAAAGAGACTCTGCGGCAAAGAGAAAGCGGGAGGAAGAAAGCGAGGTAGAGGCCTCTTTGAGGCTTTCCAGTCGATCTCAACGGAGGCAGTATGTTTTGTCACATGAAACGCTTGGTAAGCGTAACTACCGTTTGTACTGCAAATCAGTTTACACATATTCGTTGAAAAGTAAGTGGAAACTACCTAAACGCTTGCAAGACAAAAAACAGCGGCTTCATTACAAGCGCTTTTGCGGTCTCGACAGAGCCCGCATCGAACAGCTACTCGCAATGCAGCCGACGCAGTTGCAATTTCCATTCGACGGTCCCAGGAGACCACGGCTGAGAAAACCGCACGTAACGCAACGAAGGCTGTGGCAACGTCCATTCGACGGCCCCAGAAGTCCATGTCTGAGAAAACCGCACGCCATGGAGCCGACGCTGCTGCAAAGTCTGCAGCAAGGGCGTCGGAATGTTCCGCGCAAAAGCGCACAAGGCGGCACCGCGATGCAACTTCAACTTCAGCTGCTAGAGCTGTAGAAGGACCTACTGAAGGGCTTGAAAGTTTGCAGACTGTTAACCAGCGCCGCCATGCACAGCTAGGGCTCTGTAGCCCACCAAACATTTTTGGTTTAAGCTGGCCTTCAACTATGAGACTGTTTTGAGGCTTTCCGGTCGCAAAGACTTCCAAATAGGATCCATGTCAGTTGTCTGTGGACACTGCAATGCCAAAATATGGCCTGGAGAGTCTGCAGGTTTGTGTTGTTCAGACGGTAACGTACAGTTGCCACCTTTTCATGAGCTATCTGCTCCGTTGAAAGCTCTGTTGGAGGATTCCAGTCCAGACTCCAAACATTTCCTCGCAAAAATCAGAGAGTACAATTGTGCCTTCCAGATGACCTCATTCGGTGGAAATGCCTTCCGCGAAGTCGGTTGGAATCCCACCTTCAAGGTTCAATGTCAGGTTTACCAACGGATTTTTTGTCTCTTTTGCTGGAAACTGCCACTGATTCGGTTTTTTCTACAAATATACTTCATAGCAGACTACAATCAACAGGCAGATACCTGCATTTTCATTATTCCCGAGAATGATACAGGCCAGGACAATCATCCTCGCAGGGATGTCATAATGAGACTCCAACAAATGCTCCACGAGACAAACAGCTATATCCGCAGTTTTAAGTATGCTCTCGACAATAACACTCACTCTGATTTCATTATTGTAATTGATGCTGACAAACAGCCTCAGGGAGAGCACGAACGTCGTTACAATACTCCCGCAAGTAACGAAGTTTCCGTCATTGTCAACGGTGATCAACATAAAAGATATGACATTTTTATCGAATCGCGGGGCAGTAGGCTCCGAAGAATCAGTAAAAAGGAACGGTCCTACGATGCACTGCAATACCCACTTCTCTTCCCTTATGGAGAAGATGGGTACCACTTTGGCATTCTGTAAAATGGGTCCAACTTGCAGGGATTTCTACGCCTACCTATTGATGATACATGAGGGTGCATTCAATCATCTTCATTGAAGCCGGCAACTTTTCCATCAATTCATAGTAGACATGGCTGCTAAGATGGAATCCGTAAGACTCTGTTACATCAGATTGAATCACACCAAGTTGCGCTGCGACTCTTATATTCACCTCCGTCATGCTTTACGAAATGACGCTGATCCACGCAATATAGGCAAGATTTGCATACTACCAGCAATGTTCACAGGCAGTCCACGATACATGCATGCGAGGACGCAAGACGAAATGATATACGTTCGTAAGAACCGCCGACCAGTCCTATTCATAACTTTCGCGTGTAACCCAAAATGGTACGCAATTGCTAAAGTACTTATGCCAGGGCAATCGGCCTACGACCGACCAGACCTCATTGCGCGAAGATGGGAAAGCTAATGGATGTGATTACAGAGTCTGGTTTTGGGGGCTGTTTGCTATCGTATGCACACTATTGAGTGGCAGAAATGCGGCCTGACTCACTCACATATACTAATTTGGCTGTACGACAAGATTGAGGCCACAGAAATCGATCATCTTATGTCTGCTGAAATTCCTGATCCGTCGGCTGACCCTGAATTGTATGAAATAGTGACAACCAACATGATTCATGGTCCCTGCGGTTTGCATTACAATTACACCAGCTGTCACGAGACGGAAAATTTGTTTCCGTCAGATGCCGACGTACCGTTCATTTTCAGAAGATCCCAATTCCCAGTCGCACCCTGTTTTGCTATGACAATTAATAAGGCCCAAGGAAAAACGCTGTCTGTCACTGTTGTACACTTTGGGCAGTACTACTTCTCATACAGCCAAATTTACGTAGCCTGCTCTCGAGTCGGCAGGCGCGATGATGTGTTTCTTTATTCACCCTCGCAAAAAGCTAAAAATATGGTCTACACTGAAGTCCTCAGCCAGTGAAACGCAAACTCAATTCCATTTTCCTTTCTATTCAAGAAAATTGAGGTCCCTGCCAAATCAAACATATTGATTGCTGGATTTGTGTTACTCCGGTATTTGGGCAGATTACATTCTAAAATTACGGGCGTTCTTTACAATTCTACCAGAAATTCCTACGCGGCCCAGTTAGAGGTGCCCTGCATAGAATGCCGCGTGACCCCGTCGTGACTCAAAAATCGATACAAACCTCAGTATTGACCATGCTCTCTTTAAACTTTGTTCTTTCTCCCAGGCTGCATCCCAGATTCGATTTTTCAATTTACGTCAGTGTGTCATACCGGAGCCCGATTTTTTATTTGCGACGCAATCTTTGTAAAAACAAAAACAAAAAAAAAATACGATTAACTCACGGGTGATAAGTATTTTGGGAATTTTAAGTGGAATGTCTCGCCTGCACTTCGCGGCCCAGTACATCTAAGCTTTTCACCCCATTTCGGACTCTGTGCAGTTGACTTCGTTTTGTTAAACACTTTTGAGCTCTTTTATTTGAACTTAAAATCGGATCAATGCATGGTTTCCAAAATACCGGGTTAACAAAACAAGGGCAACAACAACCCCGCCCAAGTAGTATGACCAGTCTCAATATTTCAGGAAACTGGGTTGGGTGTGAAAAATTATTTGTTGTTAACATTGTTTTTTTCATTCAGTTTTTCCAGTTACGATTCCTTTTTTAAACTGATCGTTTTGTGTTTATTTTGTTTAGTTCTTTTTTCGTAACAGATTTAATGTTTAGTATAGAGCTTAGAAAAAATCCGCAGTGTAGATAGCAAGAAGTAAGGCATGTAGCAACATCAACACGGCAAAGGGCACTCCTTTAAAGGCAAGGAAGGGCAAACATATTTTAAGTCATGTAATAGCGATTGCTGTATGAGTCGTATGATTTTTGAATCAAGCACGGACAACGCCGGGCCATGCTGCTAATTTACATATTTTTTTTTACGATCCATGGCAGATATTCGGTAACTTGGTGTCCTGTTTACATATAGAAATTAAGGATTTAAATTCTCCAAGGAGTTCTGCATTTAACTACATTAATATTTACAGAATTCAAATTCTTGAAAAGTCATAAAATTAAATAGGAGTTGTGGGTGATATGTAAAAAAAAAAACCTTTATCAGAATTTTATACAAAAAATTCTTAAATAATTGTAATTTCTTATGAATAGGACCTGAAATTTTCATTATAATCCAACAATAATTTCATTTTTCCAAGCATTTCCAAATCAACCTGTTTTTCACCGAGAAAAAAGAAAACGCTAAAATTTGCTATGCTAATTTATAGTCCGCCTGAAGGCGAAACTAAAACAAGATTTTAAACAAAATTTTAAACGTTCTAAAAAGGATTACACAAAAGGAGTACACAGTTTCGTATCCGAGAAAAATATTCATTTATTTATGAATCCAACATAATCTGATAACTTTAAGCGTTATTTTTAGTAGATACCTGCAATTTAGTAGATTCTCCGTTTATTTTTAACTAGGATTCAATTTAAGCTACCGGTCTGGCAATCGAGAAATTAAGGCCGGTTGACGGAATAAAACACTGATTAAAATAAATGGAGCATTTATTCAAATAGGTCCATCCACTAAGAATAACGTTTAAAGTATTAAATATATTTCAGATTAATATATATATATATATATATATATATATATATACGTGAAGATAACATGAAAGGCAGATCAAATATGGTTCGGTATCCGACAGGATGTTAAAATATACGTTTCCTTTTTGTCTTTATTTTATCATATATATATATATATATATATATATATATATATATATATATATATATATATATATATATATATATATATATATATGCGTGTGTGTGTAAAAAATTATTAGAAAGATTGTTTACAAAAAATATTTTATAGACTAAAATGAGGATTGGTAAAAAAAGAAACCTAATATTTAATGTAATGTTATTTATTTCTAATATATCAGATTTTACAGGGAAGAATTTAAACTTTCTTACTTACAATTGGATTTTCAATGTTTTTTCTCACAAAAATAATTTGTTGTTTTCCTTTTTAAAAATTTTGTTACTTTATCCGTTTTCACTTAACTTTTCAAAATGTTTTAACTGTTTATCTTGCCACGTGTTGAGGCTTATGTTTTGTATCAATGAAAAAAAAAAAATCAAGGTTCGTAACTGGTTATATATGTCGTTTATTGTAAGGAGAATTTGGTAGAATCTGTGTGTGTGTTTATGCGTGTGTGTATGTGAATATATATATATATATATATATATATATATATATATATACACGCATGATGTTGGATTTTTTTTCTTCTAGTAACTGTTGTTTTTAATTTCCACGAGTAAATTAAATCAGTATACGCACACACACACACACACACAAACACACACACACACACACAAACACACACACACACACATAAACACACACACAAACACACACACAATGTGCAATGGGTAAATTGTCGCTATTTTATATTTGTAATTTCACGCATGCGCGTTGAATTTATTTTTATTTTTTCGACTGCACGGTACAGAAGTGTCAGTTGGTCTGTGAGAAAAAGAGAACTATAATGGAATTCTCACAGCCAGAACTTTGGATGCGGCATGCTTTACTGCTTGGCATTCACAGCGGAAGCTTTAATACGAACATTTCAGAGTGTTTCGATGGCAATCTGATGACAGTGCAAAGGATTCACAATTAGTTGGATATACAGTCAACATAATGGTGTTTGGAATGATCACTAGTGATGGCGACGTTGTGTCACCATACATCTTCCCACAAGGCCTCACATTCAATATGGATGTCTATATCAAGTGGCTTGAAGAGGTAGTGCTGCCCTGGGTAAAGCAGGAAGACCATATGTATGGCAATCATGCCTCACAAGCATGAAAATTCAATCATGGTCTCAGACAATTTCTGCGACCACATTAATCCCTTATATGTGGCCACCTAACTCCGCAGACTGCAACCCCCTTGATTATTATTTGTGGGTCGCAGCTGAGCGAGAGACCAACAAAACACCCTTTAACACCAAAGACGAAATGAAGGCATGTATCATGGCGGCTTTCAACAACTTAAACAACAAGACGGTCCAGAAGAGTTGCAGGATATTCCGAATTCATCTGGAGGCCGTGATTGAATCCAATGTCGATTTAATTGAAGAAATTTACTCGTGTACTTCAAGATATTTTTGTGTAATTTTGCGAAATATATCTGTTAAAATTATATATATATATATATATATATATATATATATATATATATATATATATATATATCAGAGTTATTTTAATTTTGAGTCGTTTAGACGATAAATTGTCCATTGAACCCTTTATACACACACTCACACACACAAATATATATATATATATATATATATATATATATATATATATATATATATATATATTGTGGTAGAAGTCATATGAAAGTGATTTTTTAAATATTAGCCTACCCTCCGCAATGTTTTATAATCCGACTATTTTAATGACCCTAATTGGATATATCTCCCTTTATCCTGCTTGAATACTTCTTGTTCTTGGATCAAGTGTCTCTAAATTGCACCAACCTAATATTAAGTATAGGTTTCTTAACGATTTTTTTTCAGTTTAAAGACACATTAATTTGGAAATTCTATCAAAAATCAAACAATTTACAGATTGTAATATAACATTTAGAATGTATTATTTTGGAAATGTCTATTTTCTACAGTCATGGTAAATTACTTCTTAATTCTGTTAATTCTTACTTAATTTTATGAAAACTCAAAAAAATCATCTATGTGCATTTTTTGTGATTATTTTAATTACACGTAAAAGAGTACGAAGAAAATAAAACATTAATGTTTTTGTAAATCGAGAAGCGTTTCTACCCAAAATTTAGCTCCGAATTGTACAATACAAAACACAACAAAGCTAAGATTTTATTTAATTAGAAAAAAAAAAAAAAAACTTTTAATGACTTTATGAATAAATTTCGTTGATTCGTTCTGGCTAGCACGTGTCTCTGACTAACCAACCATCATTACCATTTTTTTATATTTATATTTTCAGTAAGAGGCATACCGCAATTTTTTTTTTTTTTTCATTTTTATATTCAATTATGGAGACGGAAACTGTGCCGGCTTTGGACATATCTTCGTTAAAAAAGTGCCTAAATACAATATTAAACTTTTGAAAGTACTTAATTTTTAAGAATTACTTTATAGTTAAATAAACTGGCTCACTTAAAATTCGAAAATACTGTCACTTCTCTCCATCCGTCCAATAAATTTCTTAGACGTTAGTTGTCGATACATAGACGTAAACGTCAATTAACACTTACAAAACTCCGTATATTCCATAATTCTGGGGAAAAAAAACAAAACAGTCTAGCATTGTCAGAAAACGTCGCAGACAATAAAAACAAAGTTTTATAGTGAAAATTGTAGGTTATTAATAAGAGGAAAGACTAAAGTATTTTTTAATTATTTTTTTCTTAATTTTTTTTCCATTCTAGCAGGATTTTTTACGTCAGCAACCATGCAATATTTTAGCATTAGATTTATTAACGCATTTTTTATTTGGAAAATATATAAATTCTGAAATTTTTGCAAAAATCAAATAATTGTCGGATTTTGATGAAACTTTCAGAATTAATTGAGAAAACTTTAATTTTTCGAAAGTCATGGTAGAAATATTTGTACATCTGTTGCACCCCCTTTTCTAATTTTATGAAAAATTGAAAACTTGAATATGCGCACATCAGAATTTTTTAATTAATAGCAGAAAACATGGAAGAATATAAATCATCGATTTTTTTGTAAATCGAGGAGCGTTTCTTCCCAAACATGAGCTCTGAATTGTAAAATACGAAGCCCAATAAAACTAAGACATTATTTAATTAAAAACATAACAAAACTTTTAATGGCTTTTATAAATATATTTTAAGGAAGCTACAGTATGTTTTCATGAAAAATGAATATGTACAAAAGTTGTTTTCTTTTTTCAATTTTAAATACAAAATGTAATAAATTTGTTAAATATTTTAAAATTATGTTTAAATAAGTGTCTTTTCTGAAATACTCTTTTTAAAGGATCTATTTTTACAAGACTTAAATTTGAAAGCGTATTACAATCTGCGAAGCGTTTCTAATTTTACAATATTTTTTTAACATGCTTAAAAATGTATTAAAAACGTTTTCGGCAAAACTACGGAGGCACAATTCAGAAGTAATATACCGTCGTTTCTCCTAATAGTGAGTATCTGACTTCATAAATTGCGTTGATTCCGTATCAAATTCTCTGACTGACCGACCATCACCGTCGCATTTTCATAATTTTTAATTTTCTTTTCTTTTTTTTTTTTTAAATATTTCTCAAAATATTTTTTTTTCATTTTATAACTATATTCATTTTTTTCATTTTAAATGAGATTTCTCATTACATTCTAATTACAGCATTTATTTTTTATTTTATTTTTTAGATTCAATTTTAAGGGCAGAAACAGTGCAGGATCTGGACAGGTCTTCGCTAAAAAAGTACCTAAGTACTTTTAATCAATAAAATGTTAGACTTTTGAAAGTGTTTAATTTTTAAAAATTGCCTTATAGTTAAATAAATTGGTTCACTTAAAATTCGAAAATACTGTCACGACTGCCCTTCCGTCCAATAAATTGCCCAGACGCTAGTTGTCGATAGATTGACGTAAGCGTCAATTCACACCTTCAAAAGCCAGCAGCACGGTTAGACATGCTTCTCTTATTTCTAACTAATTTTTTCTGCTATAAATTTAAATAATGTTTGTTTCTAATTACATTAAGTAACCTTTAAAATTTTCTAATTTTTTCTAAAGTAATTTAAAAAAATTATAATTGAATTTTACAAGATTGTTAAACGGAGAATTTCCCTTTTGTTTACAACGTAGTCAAAAATGTATGATATGATCCATTTTATGTATATTTTGCTGACTAATAAAAAATAAAAAAAAATAACTAAAATTTCGGATAAAAAATTCTTTAAAAAATAATCAAAAATACTCATTTTCCTTAATAATAACAAGTATTTAGATGTTAAAACAGGTTTATCAAGTTCGGGACCTTTTTCTCTTAAGTGTATGCTCTTTTTCAGCGAAGTCTTTTGTTAACTTGAGTCGCATTAATGCTGCTGGACTATTCGGTTGAAATACACTGGTTGAGATATTTCTGAAATAATTTAATGCCATGTATGACATTCATATCAACGTGTAGATCCGACGAGGATATTTATAAATACGTTTCATGTCAATATAAACATCCGAAACCTTTTGCATGTCAACTTCATCCTGATAATCTTCGCGTCATTTGTAAGAAGAAATTCTATCGAATATTCCCATACAAAAATCATAAATACACATGTTGCAACGGCTTCCGTGATAAAATTTCAAATCAATCTATTTAAAATAATGCATTTTCTAGCAGGGGTCCTGCTAGAAAATGTATTATTTTAATTTTATATGTGTAATCCGTGTAAATACGTGTAATTTACACGGATCGTGTAAATTACAGACTTACGAATACATTTTAATGATGCCCTCTGTATTTCCCCTTATAGTTATAAGAGAGTGTATCTCTTCAAAATACTGAAATGTCTTCAACATAATTTATAACGCTTATTTCAAACAACTTCCTTTATTTTGATGCCTCCTCCAATTCATCTATGCATCGCAACTTATTTGTTCTTTCTACGGCGTCGTTCAACTTAATGCTCTTCATTCTGTCTTTCTCTCTTTCAATTTTCCTCCCAGTATCTGGAATAATAAGTGTGACACATTTCACACATACGTATTAATATTGAGAAAACTACAGAAGTCACGTGACATGAATGGGCCGAACATTTCATTTTATATTCTTTTCATGTTCCCCAGATATTTGACCTTATGACACAGCTGTCCATTTCAATTTGATTTATTTCAATTTTATGTGTATATGTTGTTTGCGTTCATCCATATTTTAATTCAATGGTATATCTAAAAATATTTTCACTAAATATTTAAAACGGACTTTTAAAATAATTTTATTTATTAATGACTAAGTTTCAAAACATTAAAATTATATGATTATTTTATATTTTAAGAAATAACGCTTTTTATTATATTTTATCCTCAACTATTCAACTCTGGTTAAGAGTTGTCTGGACTGAGTGTGAGGAGAATGGAATATTCCATTATCACAGATGAATATATTGTGTGTGTATCTATATTTGCGTGTATATGGTAATGTTTGTGTGTGTCTGCTTGTGGACGTGTGTTTGTACATGTGCTCGCCTGAACATTAAATGCCACATGTTTTGTCCTGACCTGCCATCTCGGCTTCAGTAATATTTCAGTTATAATGGAGAATCTCTGTATCTTTTCTATAAACACTCCCATTGCATTTGTTCTTATAAACTTTCCTCTCGTACCCAGATTTATGAATTTAAGCTCAGGACTAGATTGTCGGCAAGTTCTCAGTATTTTACTGCTGAAATGGATAGATGTAACTGTAAATTCTATGCTATCCGATTCTGCAATCGCATTCGTCGCTTCTGAAATCTCTTCCAGCTTCTTGTATTCCAGTCAAATTTGATCTTCAAAAATGTAAATGCAATGTTATCTTCTATTTATTAGTTCTTGTTAGTTTATTGTTCTCTTTCCTCAATAATACTTTTTTCTCATATTCTCTCACAATCAATAACCCCTTGAGCATTAATGGCTTTTTTGTCTTGCTTGGGATGAAACGATATAAGAAGAAAAGCGTATGCATGTCAATCACAGCATAAGAGAATAATACCCATATTTTATACACAAAGTTGAGTGTATATGTTTTTGTATGTGTGTGTGTCCAAGCAAAACCTCCATTCTCACTGATCCAATTTCAATGATTCATAACTTATTCAAATATCCTAGAAAATGTAAGCGAAGGGAACGATTTTTGTTGAGCTCAAATTCAGGGTTGCCAGATTATACGATGTTAATATATATATATATATATATATATATATATATATATATATATATATATATATGTTCATGAATCATTCATACAAAAAACAATAGAGGTTAATGATTTAAATAGAGAGAATACATCATCGCAAACAATAAATAAGATACATCAACCTGAATATGAATGATATGATCCCTGTTTATAAATTCCAGTTGCATAAGGTTTTTTAATTTTTTACAAGCTTTCGTCTGTTCCTACAGTCATCATCAGGTATGGAAGTAGATTTTGTTCTTGTTTTTACTTCTCGGTAATAAGAGGACAACGAAAATAGAGATGTAATCCAACAAATGCTATGAGAAATGTGTTATTGTTTTGGAACGTGCGGTTGCAACGCTGAGTTTGAATTTAAATTTTAAGGTTGTGCGTTTTTGTACAAATATAGCAATAAGTTAATTCTTTTTACTGGTAGATTTTATAAATTATAATTGCACCTTTTAATTGAAATTAAAATAACTGATCCAACGTGCAACTTTCGGATAATAAGTGTGACATTACTGTAATTATTGAACAATATAGTTCATGCAATATTCACGGAAAATCTACCAGTAAAAAAAGAATTGTGAAAAGCTTGTAAAAAATTAAAAAGACCTTATGCAACTGGAATTTATAAACGGGGATCATATCATTCATGTACAGGTTCGGGGTTGATGTATCTTATTTATATTGCTTGCGACGATGTATTCTCGCCATTCAAATCATTAACCTCTATATTTGTTTTTTGTACGAATGATTCATGAATTTATAAATTATAATTGCACCTTTTAATTGAAATATATATATATATATATATCATACTAGCCGTTATCGTAGCTTTCATGGTTCTAGGGAAGTAACTCTTATTTTCATTTTGTATCCAAAATTGGAGCTAACTTAAAATTTTAAGCTAGTTTAAAAGCCGTCCTAGCTCGTGTAGAGGACTCTTTGTTTGACCATCATCACAATAGCTAGGGAGGATTAGATGCTTTGGCACCAATAAACTACAGCAGCACTCAAAATTCATCGCTGCATTGTAGTATTGATTTAATGTTTATGCGTAACTTTTCAACGATAATTCTTCTGCTGCCACTTAATTTAAAAGTGATTTGATGTTTGTAGATACTTATTTTCCGTATAAATATTTATTTTTATTTCATGGGTGACAGAACAGGGGAGAATTTAAAAGAAAAATTAATGTAATGTAAAGATGGGAAAACAGAAATTAGAATTTGTTATATGCTCAACATTTGAAGAAGTATAAAGACATAATCGCTAAGTAAAATCTATATAACGGAATCTAAATTGGAACTCATTTCTACCACGAATTCTGAGATTAAAAGCCCCAGCTCTAATTTATGAAAGGACACCTCAATATCTGTATCATATATTATCTACTTCTAGGCAATATCACTATTCAGGTTTAACTAATTTGCATAATAATTTTCAAAAAATTTTATTTCACTAATTAACTGTCCTTCATTACTGTTATTTTAGTCGAGTCTTCATTTTAATATCAAAAATATTTCTGTTTAAAAATATATTCTTATCTAGTGCAAAAAATGTTTGAAATTTGCATTTTTACTTGAGCATCAAGTTTGCATCTATTTGAAAAACTTTCCTTTACTATAGCAAGCCAATTTTTGAATGAAAATTTCATTTCAAATTTTTGTTTCAAAGATTTCAAGTAGTGAATATATCTTACTTTGCAAAGCGATAACGAGAGGGCGAAGCCTGTTTGTATATTATATAAGCGCATGCTATTTCACATGCTGTCTTCGATGGACGATTAGTAAACTATTCTGTAATAAAATAGAATAGGATTTTGACTGAATTTGATTTCACAATAAGCATCCTATTTTAGTTAAATACCAGAGTAACCAAACTTTTTAATTGGGACAGTTTATTACGGGTTGCCCTATAGAAAGATCAATGTTTACTTTGCCTAATGAATCTTTAATATATTTAAAATGACAAACCTTGTAAAAATGTTTTTTGTTTCAATATTTTGCATTTAAAACAAATTAAAATGTAAACGAAAAGCAATATGAAATATATGAAGCATTAGCAAAAGTTGCTTTATTATTTGAAAGAAGTTGTGTACGATTTCAGTTTGAAAATTGGTTAAATAAATAAATGTATCATTCACCTGTCTTAACAAATGGCTTTGAAACTAAAGCAGTAAATTTGAAAATCAACTTTTAAAACTATCCAACAATTTCATCTGAGCAGAACTGAAAGATACTACGTAGGATGCAAGTAAGAATTTCAAATGTATTAATTTGATGATTGATTGTTGACAATTTAATGAGTGTACAACAAAGCGACTGAAATGCATAAAAAATCGCATAAATCATGATATCCATAATTATTCAAATATTTTTAAGAATGTCGTAGGATCTTTTCTATTTATTTATCCACAAAATATTAATTCGCCACCAAAATAAAAAGACTTTATATTTACTACAATTCAGACGAACATTCTCCCAGGATGAGGACCTTCCATTTCATTCCTGTTAAGTTAAGTAGACCTTTGCTATCGCCCCAATTGTGGGCGACTTGCGTTCGCTATTTCTAAGTATGGAATCTCCATTTACCAAAAATAGTTGTTTCTTTTTATTTTGCTTTGTGTTGCTTTTTTAAATTCTAGAAAATTCCTTGTTACGCAATATGAATAACTCACGCATTTTGGGTATTTTCTTTCATTCTGGTGGTTGGATTTTTTGCAGAAACCTAAGCAAATTTTGATTTAAAATTTATAATTTCAAAAGAGTGCCAAAAATTTTCTAAAATACAAAGAAACTTTGATTTAAAATTTATAATTTCTTGGGATAAATTAATATTTTTGATAAGTAATTTTACAATATTTGGGATGAATTAACAGAAAAATATCTCTGATAATTTACCAGGTTTCATTTTTACCAAAAAAATTTTATGCTTGCAAAATTTGAAATATATCAAAAAATCACTTATTTTAAACATAAAAATTTGAATAATTCAAAGAATAAATTTCTCACAGGTCCATAATAGTTGGGCATGGTCAGATATTTAAAGTTTGTTTTCAAACTCATCAATGTTATTACACATGTACAGCTTATTTTATTTTCTATTATTTTTCAGCATGTTTGTTTATTCCATCCAATTCATTACTTCGGCACTCAGTGTAAGCTTGTCTTACTAAATCAATTGCAACTGAAGGGTGATTGTGATTCTCACTAGGTGTCCTATGCTTTCAGCCTAATATCACATATTAGCTACATTTAAAAAAAAATCACCGAAATTCGGATATCATTTCGTACCTTTTTTATCTGATTAATAATTAATATTCATTAAATTTTTCAATCTACATTTCTATCTTGGATTTAAGCCTACCGTGTCGTATTATTCTTTAATGTGTGAATGCCACGAAAATGTCAAGACTGGGAAAATGCTTTATTAGAATGTGATATTCCTGGAACCACTACGCATTACCGAATATGACTGTAAACGATAACAGTCGAATTCTTGGATCTTTTTCTGATAATTCATTGCAAAATATTAATTCATCCCATAATAATAATAATAATAAATTATATTTAGTAAACTTCACACGAAATAATTCCAGAGCGAGACACTTTCTTTACACTGCGGTTGCAATCTGATGCCTTATTTCTAAGTACGGGGTCTCCATTTGCGCTCACTCCGATAAATAAGCCAAAAACAATTTTTTTTTAATGGAAAATTCATTGTAAGTTTCTTGGCAATATCATTTGCACTTATGAAAAGTGATAATCTCCCTGATGTATAGTAATATTTCATTTTGAGCGTTGGAGTAGTTGCTAGGCAAGCTAAACAAATTTTGATTTAAAATTTCTAATTTCAAAAGTGCGCCAGAAATTTAATAAAAAACAAACTATGAGTTAAAATATATAATTTATCGTGGTGAATTAATATTTGGGGTAAGTAACTTTACATTATCGGAAAGAATTAACAGAAAAACGTGAACAGCAACCAAACGGTAAGTTTGTTTTCTTTTCACCTGGCCCTTTTTGTCCTTCCAGCCAATTACAAGACATGGCACCGTTTCAGTTTGGGACATAGATGTATACAGACCGTTTAAATCCTAAAAATGTCTTCTCCAGGTTAGGAGTAGCTACAAATAATATGGAATGTATTTTCCTTTTTGTTCCCACTTAGTCTTTGCTTTTCTTTACTATGTAAATATGTGATATGTATTTCTCCACATAGGACACTTGTATACATACATACTTTACACACACACACACACATATATATATATATATATATATATATATATATATATATATATATATATATATATATATATAATATAAAGAAAGAAAGAAGAGTAAGATATATAATCCGGTGTTCTTATAGATATTTTTATTTTTAAAAAATAGTCCTCAATGTAAACTTACAGAGCATTAATATTATAAATTAATTGATTTAAAATATGTCATTTTCGCTACACATTTCTAACCATGTTTCAAAAATGGAAGCTGAAAGATGAAAGCTCCAAATTTAATTTTGTAATTAAATTAAAGACATTAGTTCCATTTCATCCTCAAGCTTGAGGATGAAATGGAACTAATTAATTTATAATATATATATATATATATATATATATATATATATATATATATATATATAGAAAGAGAGAGAGAGAGAGAGAGAGAGAGATGGCCCGACAATTTATTTATTAAAGACATTTTTATGTTTAACGTTCTTTTTATAGATACAAGTATTTGAGTAAATGCTCTGTTTATAATAAACAGTATTAAATAAAATTTACCGGCCTGAATTTCCGAGAAATTTTCATAGAAAATATCCTGTCCAAGGACGAATATTTTCTATGAAAATTTCTAGGACATTCAGGTCGGTAAATGTTATTTAATATAATTATAAACAGAGCATTTACTCAAATACTTGTATCTATAAAAAGAACGTTAAACATAAAAATGTCTTTAATATATATATATATATATATATATATATATAATGACGCAATAATGTCGTTTTTTGACGTATTTTTAACGTCAAAAAACGACATTATTACGTCATTATTTTTGCACCAACCTAATATATATATTAACTAATTAATTTATAATATATATATATATATATATATATATATATATATATATATATATATATATATATATATATATGTAATGAAAAACAAACCACTTTAAGGTACCATTACGATAATTTATTTCACCCCAAATCCTTTTTTAAGGATTCAGGATCATCAGGTAAAACTTCCAACAACGAATTGAGAGTAAAAATGGGATTAGAAATTGGTGGGTAGTGTAATTTTTGTAATTTAATAGAGGGGGATGAGAGTGGCAGTTAAACAGACAATATAAAGTATAGGGAGGGGTTAATTTTATATCTCTCTTAAGTATGTTTTATATTGGAGTAGGAGGAGTGACAGAACCATGACCTATTTAGATGGTTAAAAAAACGGAAGTGAAATGTAGAAAATGTATACAAGTGAGTCTTATGGTAAAGAGAGAGATATGGGGTGAAAGAGAGATGGAGTTGTTATAATTTTGTTTTAACAAAATTATGTAAAAGATAGCTTACAATGTTTGATAGAAAATTCGATGTCTGAAAAAAAATTTGTTATTAACTTAAATCTTTAATTTTTTAAGTAAATAGTTTCGGAACTAAATATAACTATTATTGTAATAAACATATTTATCTAGGACATAAAGAAATATTTAAAATTTTAATAGTTTATTCACCCGACTAATTGTATTTCCACAATATATAAAGAAAAACAGTAACAATAACTTCTATTTTAATATTTAAAATTAATTTATGAATGTAATTTTTATTTATTATATTGGTAAACTAAATTAAAGATTAGGTTTCATTATTTAATAGTATTTTAGGGTAATATTAATTTTCATTTATTCATATATGTCTCACAAATGTATTCATGTGAATCCCTACATACATACGATCATTAACAAGTCCAAAAAACACATAGAAACACATGAGATAATTTACACAAAAATTCATTTTTCCTCGTACATAAACTATATATACATTTTACAATCTTTATATTTTAATATTTGAAATATATATAGATTTTAGTTTGATTCCATAGTTAAAATTTACTTTTAGGTGATTTCGGAAGTGTCTCATTTTAAAGGAATTCAGCTAATATTATTACTATTATTAATTGTTAAAGAATGGTATATTTAAATTTAAATTATCAATTTTGAAATGAAACTCCCTTCAGAAGATAACAAAATTTAAATTATAGAATATTACAAGAGAAGGATATTACAAATTAAGAATAATAAATTTAAAATGTCATTAGAAAGACCCAATGTTTCATTTAAAATCAATTCATGCACGTATGCACATATATACATACACACACACACACACACACACACACATATATATATATATACATATATACATATACATACATACAGAATTCATATATCTATATACAAATCTATATATCAAAAAAATTATCTAACCATTTAATCATCTATATATATATACATATATAAAGACTCATATACACATATACATCCATTAATACATATACATTCATATACAAGCACAAAACACCTACATACATAAAAGATATAAAACGAATATATATATATGTATATGTATATATATATATATATATATATATATATATATATATATATATATATATACACACACAATTATATATATAAAAAGAATATTTTCTAAAATTATTCACACATGCATGTATATATATATTACATTGTTATATACTCATTTACATACATATATATATATATATATATATATATATATATATATATATATATATATATATATTTTCCAAATATTAATTCTAAGGTAATTACGTCTATATACATATATAGATTACAAGTATTTAAATCTATAAAAATACACATATTTAAGTACATGTACACACACACATATCCGTACATATACATATAATATACATATACATACAAAACAAACATAAAAAACATTTATACATATACATCCACACCCATGCAGAATACACGTTAAAAAAAAAATTCAGTATTCAAACATGCCTCATACTAGTATATTTATACCCACACATGTGTATATCTATTTATACATATATAACCATACTATCATACATAAGTTCACATATAAAAATTTTATAAGTTCAACAACACATATATCAAAGAGCACAGTGTCAGTATTTTCATATATTCATTTAAAACAATTTATATTTTCTATTTATATATCTACACATACTTTGTTAAAATGAGGTGATTTTTATGCCTACATTTACAATTCAACTCGTTATGTCTGTTCAATGGTATGTCCGGATCCTTATGTTTTATTATTAATATTTTTCCATAATGCACAAATTGCATCTGTCTCTGAAATTAATCGGAGTTTTGGCTCTTGAGACGATTTTCCATTTTATTTGTGGGGTTAATTTGTTTTCCAATAACTCCCAATAGTGCTTTGAAAGTGCAGTTTGGTGTTTTTTTGATTCATTATAAAAGGATTTGTGATGGTTGTAAAATCGTTGTTTCCAACTTCCCGCCGAAATTCCAATGTAGATCTTCTTATGTTCAATATTTTCTTTGGTGAAAATCGTAGCTTCGTATACTATGTTTTCGGACAAATATACTCCTTCTACTGGACAGACAGTTCCTTCCCTGCAGTTACAGGTAGATTTGGTCTTTGGGCTTGTATTAGGATCTTTTTGAAGTTGATTATGAAATGCATTTAAAATTTTCCTATTATGGCAGCTAATAATTTTTTCCATGTTGTTCATGCAGGAATAACTAATTTTTAAATTCATTCTATTGAACAACTTTTTTAATAGCTTATCTTTCTTAAAATGTTTATCTATTAGTTTAAGAAAATATTTTCCTATATTAATGTTCGACAGCTTACAGAAGGGTGAGTTGAACCATATAATTTTCCTATTTCTATTTCTAGATTTAGAAGACGTGTCGCTAGTAGATTTATCTATATGAGTGTTTGTTTGAATTTGCTTTTTAATAGGGCTTGATTGTATGTTGATTTATTTTGATCAAAGATACTTTTCCTAGAGGATAGTTTATTTATTCTAGTATTTACAGTGTTAGGGATCTGTTTTATAATTGCTATAGGGTGGTTTGAGTTGATATTTATGTATATGAGCGATTGGTTCTTCTTTTGGAATGGTTTATAAGTGTTATTTTCAAGATCAAATGTTACGTCTAGAAAATTTACTATTTTCAGGTTAGATGATATTTCTATTTTAAAACCTATATATTTGAAAGCCTTAATTATTTTCTTCTGGAGTTGAGATGTAAGAGGTCCATTAGAGTTAGGTATAATAATGAGACCATCATCCCTGTAAAGCCCTACATTTTGTGGGTTAAGGAATCTGCTCAGAATATCTAAAATATACATCCCTATTAGGTCCGCGATTTGAGCAGAATCAAATGCTCCCATTGGGACATCGAAATTGTCTCTGTTATTTTTAAACCAAGTAGTGTCATAAAGTTTAAGTACAGATTTTCTGGAATCCATGATGATTTTGATTTCCACGTCAGTGATTTCAGTATAGTTTCTAGCAAAATTTAGGCTATTTTCTAATAAATCTTTAGAAATGGAGGGGTAAAAATCGATAATGTCTAATTGGATAAAAGTGGCTTTATTTTTAGATTTTATATTTTTGAACCACTTAATGGTGTCAGATGAATCTTTCCAAAGGTTTAAGGGATAATTTTCTGATGTAGATGCGTTTATTCTTTTAAGAATGTCTCTAGAAATTAATCCTAACTCTGATTTGGAGGGATTTAATAGTCTGGACTGTATATTATTTTGAAAGTTAGGTTTATGGTCATTAAAAAGTAGGAAGGCATCTTTTAAGTGAGTAGTGCCCATTCTATCAGCAATATTGTTTTTAAATGCAAATTTAGCGGTTTCTCTATGTATGGAGGATAAGAGTTTAGAGTTATTATCTTTTTTATAAGAGTTAGATACTTTGTTCAGAATCAGATGATTATATTCCGATGGATTAATCTTGTAAATGTTCTTGGATTTATCAGCTCTGATCCATAGTTTTTTAGATTTTTTAATGTTATTGATGTCCTTTTTAAGATTGGATTGGAAAGAGTTGTATTTTTTTCTAAAAGATATTATGTTTATTAGATTAATTAAGTCCTTTTCAAATGGTTCCAATAATTTATTGCAGGGAGGTGTATTTGGGGATTTTAAGTAAAAATTGTCATTAAGATTTGTAGGTTTATTTTGGGGATTAAAATAGAAGTAAGTTTACCATCTCATCCGTTTGATGAGGTCAATAATTTTTTCCGTTAACGATATGGTGAAAGATTCAACAGAAGGGTAAGGAATATTTTTGAGTGAGTAATCCGGTGTAAATTTTTCCATTTTGTGTTGGAAGTGAAGGTACTTATAGTAATCCGATGGGAGGTAATCCAAAGAGAGCTCAACTTATATATATATATATATATATATATATATATATATATATATATATAATTTTGTTGATGCTGTAGTATCTAAAAATCTCTATGAGACGAAGCATGTTTGTGATACCTTTTCATTGAAGCCATTCCGTTGAGTGCTATCAATGAGCTACGTTCTTGTTATACCGCGGATATAACAATATCAATACCGAGAAAAACGGAAATCGGAGAATAAATCTTTCATTCAAGCGCTCTCGTTACATGTTCTTCTGTGTTTCGTATCCTTTCAGGGCCTAACTTTGATTCGGTCTTCAACTATCCAGATTTCTTGTTGTTTAGCAAATGCTAAATGTTTGGATTTCATGCAAACTGTTAGTCGATTTTGAATGTTTTCAAATCAAACCCTAATCTCAGACGACCTGAAACTGCCATAGAATTTTCTTGTATACCATTTTGTAGTAACGCAACGTGTAACATCTAACAAGGACTTGTTGGAGATCGTGTAGCAATTTGCTTCATCAAACAGTCATCTCTAGGACTGGTTTTAAATTAGACATCCACTTCTCCCCTTTTTCGTTACATACACCTGAATTTTGGAAATTCACGTGAGCAGTGCACATAGCCGTTTCGCTAAAACTAACCTTACAACTTTGTAATAATGCCACGTTCAGAACAGGTTTCATTCCATTAAAGCACAATTTTGATGCTGGTGAGGATTTTTTCCCATACTTTATAGCTTAAATTATTACACAAATTATCACAAAGGCTGCTAATTTGCCTATGAAAAATCTTTATAGCATAAATCTTGTGCCAATAATGGCTGATCATGTATACATGGCACAGTGGATAAAGATGTTGGTTAGACCCTGTGAGTTGTGAGTTCAATACCAGACTACAGCAGTGGTGAACAAAAAAACTTGGAGAGTTTAGTTAGAGGGAAATAACTAAGACATCCGGAAGTGGCATGGCACGTGGAACTACAAAAATGTACGAAATAAATGGTTCGGTTCGAAATCCAATCACCTATTAATTCACTGCAAAATAATAATAATAATAATAATAAATTATATTTAGTAAACTTCACACCAAATTATTCCAGAGCTAGACAATTCCTTTGCACTGTGGTTGCAATCTGATACCTTATTTCTAAGTATTGGGTCTCCATTTGCGCTCACTCCGATAAATAAGCAAAAAACAGCCAAAAAGCGCATAAAACAATTACTACGATTACTTTAACTTCGAAGAAAACAGTGATATGAAGCTTTGTCAATGTAGCTATTACCATCGATTTCCTTAAAATTATCACAATCGATATTGCCCCTA
Organism: Acanthosepion lycidas; assembly: GCA_963932145.1. Taxonomy (NCBI): domain Eukaryota; kingdom Metazoa; phylum Mollusca; class Cephalopoda; order Sepiida; family Sepiidae; genus Acanthosepion; species Acanthosepion lycidas. Next base: position 73,381,522 of record OZ010592.1, on the reverse strand, counting down.
CATTTCGATTCTCCGCAGCAATATAAAATATTTTAAAAATAATTTGCCATATTTTATTAGCATGTCATTTTCTCACAATATATATATATATATATATATATATATATATATATATATATATATATATATATATATATATATATATATATATATATATATATATATATATATATAAAGAAAGAGGTTGTAGTGGTTCCAACAAGAGAAAAGTATGTATATTATAAAGAAGAGAAGAGAGGTGCCGCAAACATTTTTGGTTGTAATGTGGATGTATTTAGAAAAAAATACTATGCTTTGTTTTCCATAATTTTACTACACGGGTTTCTGGTCTCGCGACCGTCTTCAGGTTAAAGCCGAGATTTCCACATATTATTAAAAATAATTATTTTTTTCCTTATGTTTTTCAATGTTAAATATTCTGGATATGAGACATTGAAACAAAGCATATTTTTTTCTAAATAAATCCACATTACAACCAAAAACGTTTGCTGCACCTCTCTTCTCTTCTTTTTAATATATATATATATATATATATATATATATATATATATATATATATATATATATATATATATATATACATACACTGCGTGCCTTTTTGAATAGGTTAATGAGGATAACAGTCTGAATAATGTAAATAGTCATAATACCTCATGTCAGATATATAGACAGATATATTTATTGATGCATTATCAAAAGGATATATCATCATGCAATCTCATGATACAAGGTGATTACAAAGAAAATAATAACCATTAAACCATTGGTCTTAATCTTTTATTTATGAATGTAAGATATAAATCAACAATGTACTTAAGTAAATACATTATTTTACCTTTTATATAAATTTATGTGAAAGGGCGAATGTTTATTTTTCAACAAAATGTCTTTCCTTATCAATGAAATTAATTCAATGTTGAATATCAGTTACTTCACAAGAATATTAGAAATTTTAAATCTGGGAACGCACATCTGTATCTGCATTATGTTGTCTGCTTATTATTTAATGCCGAAATATAATTATTTTGATGGCACTTACTTTGTGGGTGGGGGAAATAATCATGGTTCTGTGATACAAGACTTACTATTTAATCCATAGCTGGAGGGAGAAGAGTGGATTCGTACCCTTTGCAAAGATATTTGTCCGTAAGTGAATATAACGAACACAGCGGGAATTAAAACTCGGTTGTCTCCGATTAACAATTCCCAGCCATTATCCATTACACCCCTCCCCCAGGCATCCAAGCTTACCGCAACTGGTATTCTCAATCGGTCAGCCATCTAAGTACTGACCAGGCTCGACGTTACCTCGGTGATCGTACGGGAACAGGTGCTTCAACGTAATGTGGTTGTAAGCCCTACATGTTAAGCTACGAGTTATTGATATATTCACGTGGACCTAAGAACCGTATAACGTGTTACGCTTTTACTTCTAGCTCGCAAACTGCAGTGTCAACCAACAATTTTTGATATATAAATGAAGAATAAATATATAAAAATTTTCTACTGTTTAAAGTAAAAAGAACGTCTCTCAAAAAATAAAATTTTCGGAAACAGTGAATCGCTGTGTGAGCGTATGTGTGTTTGTGTGTAGGAGTGTTCGCAAGTGCTTGGTATATGCGGTAAAATTGCTTATATGCTAGGAAGCGCTCTTCTTTTTATACCAGTTACTTTAATATATGTATAAGGGAGGTAATCAACTTACGCCGCATATGACTGTTTTATTTATTTATATATGGCTTGTGGTTTTCGTCTCCACAAACCTTAATTGATGCCATGATACAAGTTCATATACTTTGAAATCTCTAAACATTCAAGTAACAATCTTAATTTTTACTTTTGTGATTCGTTGTAATTGTATATTATTATTATTCTATATGCCGGGTCACTTCAGGATGTAAGCAATCATGGCTTCCCACAATTTTCTATTCTTTTTAGCTTGTAGCAATATTTCTCTTTTATAGTAATTGCTCCCATTCCGACATCCATTTATACAGGCTAGATTACTAACTCTTTTCTTCTGCCCCGCTTATTTTTATTATGGTGGTTTTCTAAACGTAACTAAAGTATGGCACAAGACCGGATATATGTGGCACCCAGTGAGGATCGAACACACTATTCCCCCTCTTACCTTTACTATATCCTGTAAGCCTCCAAAGCCTCTAGCCTTCTCTTATGACGCGTCTCATTTCAATTATCTCTTTCTAATTATACGTATGTATAATGTTCTTCATATTTTTTTTGCTTCAAACTTCCACATTAGCCGCCCATAGTATTATCAAAATCCTTGTTGAAAATAACATCTCTGTTGTCATCAGTTTCCTCTTCATCCTTAAGGAAATTATCCAAATGACCAAATGATATTGCTGCAGAATTTAAACTTTGCATAGATGTTGGAAAATTTTTTTTGTAGATTCCTCAAAAGGTAACTTGTAAATTTAGAAATACTTGGCCTTCTAAATATACATTATCAGAAAATAATAATAACTACTAAGAAAATGTTTGAACGGGTTTTGATCATCGAAAGTAGTGGTTCTTAATTTAAAAAAATATGAAAAGAAACCGTATACCGTTAAAGCATATTTTGGCAACTTAAGAAAATGTATTCGCATACGAGTTCGAAATTTTTCAGCTGTAGCACTTCGTAAGACGTTGTGAAAACTTTGGGGATGAGGCGTCAGTTTCGTATCAGGAAAACAGTTAATTGCACCCTTACAGTATCGTCGCCACAGTATCTGTAACCTACACGATTATCGTTAGCTGGGTTTCTTGCTACATCAAAGGATTGATATTAAATAGCAGTTCGGAACGCCTTTTCTTATTGTTGAGGAAATCTTCCTAATTCTTAATACTTTTCAGTTGTTGGAATGCATCTTCGGCTTTCGGTGCCATATTTTCAGCCATCTCTTAAAACACTTACCGGATATTTAAACTTCTGCACTTATACCATTTTAACTTATCCAATGCGTAGCGACCAAGATTTTATACCTTTACAAACAAATTAAAGTTATCTCCGTCGAAAAAATAAAATATGTGATGGGCGAGAGAGGACAAAATTCTGTGCTCCGGCAGATATCCGAATGGATACATTTGACTATTCGTTAAACAGATATGGGAAATTTGGCATTTTCAGACCCAAACACGAGATAGCATAGCAAGTTAACTTCTATCTCTGCCCTCAAGTATGTTAAAATGTGTACATATAATTAAAATTTCGTTTTATTTATATGGATAGTGGATGTGCATATGTTTTAATTTCAGTTAATGAGTTTAAGTTCCATCGTTGAGCTGAGATGGAATTCTAACCAATCTGTTGCTTGACTTTCGAACTAATGCATTTGGAAAATGCATGAATCCATTGTCCCCTCACTGTCGGTTATATAGCAGGGAGGCATCCAGTCATTGAGAATTAGAATCTTGTAATTCAAAACCGAACTGAAAAAAAATGGGCTTCATCGGTCAAATAATGTCACGGATACAACCACTCTTGCTAAGGCTACAATACACGTGTTGTTTCTACACTTCTACGTAACGAGATTTGTGATTTGAATAAGAATAGATTTGTTGCATTTTAAAATATGTGGAACTTACAAAGTATTTTATTGTTTACAGTAGAAAGGGTGTTATTATTATCAATTGTGTATGTTATCATTCCTACTTTGTTTCCTTTAGAGCCGGGTCCAGACTATGATTCTTAGGCCCTGTAGGAAAATTGCCATTTAATTGATAGCACGTTTCTTAGTATATGAGCTGTTCTAAATAAGGCGATTTGTATGTTGATGTTACCTGGGACACTGTCAGTAAAATTGTACATTTCTTTTCTCAAGAAGCCCAGAGTTTTGATTACTAATGGTACAGTCTCAGTCTTCATTCTCAACATCCTTTTAATCTCGACCTTCAGATTCTTTATTTTGGCAATTTATTGATAATTTTCATGGAGGTGTTCCTCTCAGATGGTACTGTTCAGCTACACTTGTTACCGGGATATCAATGTCCTAACCCGTTCCTATGCCTGATACTCCTACTCATTATTATTATTATTAGTAGTAGTAGTCGTAGTCGTAGTAGTATTGTTGATATTGTTATTTTCATTTTAATTCTCATGGTATAAACAACATATTCTTAAGGTAGTAGATATTCTCAAAATTTGTTCTATTACTGCCTCCTGTCGATAATCACAGGCGGTATGCTATTTGAAAGGCTCTTCCTCTTTTCATTTGATATTTGATTGAAGATTGTATTGAAATGATCATAACTTCCTATCTGTAAGATTACTTGTTAATATGTTTATTGCATGTTTGTTTCAGTTCCTTGTTTGGGCCCTTTTTTATTGTTTGCGAGACGAATATAACACGAGACATGAAATCATTATACTTTTCATTCCCTCAACAAAATCTGCCTCATTAAACTAAATATTAATATCTTCAATGAAGAAAAATACAAATAATTTTTAAAGTTCATTTTCCTTGGAAACTTAATGATTTAATAGCTGCATGAGATAGGACAAATGAAGCAATGGCTATTCTATAGAAAAATAAGATGTTATCATATGTTGCAGATCGTTAAAGAGATGTAAATATTTAATCTCATAAAAAATTAAGAAAAAACGTACATCTTGCTTACCATTGCAAAAGAAGCAATTTCTTTTTGCAACTTTGTTAAAACAGTTTCAAATGAGGATGAAATGGAACACATGCCCAACCAATTTTCTCCTTTTCTTTATTAAAATTCAATTTTATATTTTCTGACATAATGAGATAAATAACAGATCTATCTATATATATATATATATTTTCCCACTGCAAACATCAAAAGAAACTGAAAACTATAGTAAATACATTGCGCACAAAAATATATACCAGGACACGTCCCCTTGGTAAAATACCCAATGTCAAAATAGATGCCGCCTTATGTCGCAGGGGAACATAGAAAATGATCAATAATTATTAAATTAGAAACTTATTTAAACTGTCGCATAAAACGATTAGTACGATTCCCTTAACTTCGAAGAAAACAGTGATATGAAGTTTTGCCAATGTAGCTATTACCATCGATTTCCTTAAAATTATCACAATCGATATTGCCCCCTACATTTATCATTATATTTAAGCTCGATTCTCCCCAGAAATATAAAATATTTTTAAAATAATTAGCTATATTTTATTAGCAAGTCATTTTCTCACATATATACATATATATATATATATATATATATATATATATATATATATATATATATATATATATATATATGCAGAAGTATGCAGAAAGCACTGAACGGCCGTTTGGCCCTATTTTTTGGGACTCATTAGTAGTGGGCATCCACTAGTGATAATCGAACGTGGAACTTTACGATATGACGCAAGCGTCATACCCACTGTACCAAGGTGTATCTGTAACAGAAAGGTGACAAACAAAACTACATATATATGAGGAAAATATATAACAAAGCGGGAAAAATTTTCTTGTAAATCGTTTCGTGCTTTAGAATGTTATAAGACTAATGTTGTTACGTTGATGAGACCATATATGGGAGCAAACGAGAGATGCTTGGAATTTTAAACTTATGTTTATATTTTTTCCTTTTTATAAACTCTAGACGATTTCATTTTGATTATTTTTCTTTTACTTTCGATCACTTTTGTTTTAAGATATCCCACACTGTGATAATAGAAGATCTGACATGAATGGTCAAATATTGAAGAGTCCGTAAAGCAAATTTTCAGAGGTTAACCTTGCGATCAAGGCACTCTGTAGACAATTCCGTCTTAGGGAATAGTTTTCTCCTTTAAGCAGAGTAGCATTTCTTTTCCAGAATCGTAGTATGACAAGATCGTTTGACGCTTTTCGTCAGTTAGGACTTCATCGCTCAATGTTTCTATATGTATACAGCTGTTTCGCTATGTGTGCGTACGCGCGCGTGTGTGCCTCTGTAATATTTTAGGAATAAGGCGAACATTGCTGTCTAATGATTCCGTTATTCAACATCTGTGAATTCTCGTGATGTTTTGGAAAGTTAGTGGAATGATCTTTCATTGTCTTCTCTATGGTTTTATTTCTTCTCCTATACTGGCTACAATCCAAAGCTAGATAACTACCTTGGTAACTAATCCATAGCTGTAGCTATTGCTGATTCATACATTTTATAGGGTATATTTAAGAAAGTAAATTCAAGTCAACAATGAAATTAGAACTCAGCTCGATGAGGCTATTTCCTACAGCAATATACCACTGGAGTATCAGTCTATTCTCTATTCTCTTAAAAATATTGATGAAAAAATATTTTGTGTGTTTTAGTATTTATGAGTCAAATAGCCCAATATATTTTATCTATAATTAAATCTGACTGAAATATAATTTTGAGAACCACAGTACCTTACATGAAAGAATAAATTAATATTTTATATGTGAATACGATGTGTAGGTGATGAAATGGTTAAACGTTCGGAACGAGAAATCGGCCAGCTGAATTCGTTCACTTTTCTGCAAATTCCATTTGAAAAGGTATAAGTTCATCTCTACTACACCCAGCTTTAGGTTAAATAGCAAGTTTAACCAGACCCTGAACAGAGATTGACAAGTATCAGAGAAGGACATCTCTGGATTCAAATGTTTATATAGCATTGATGTTGCCATAATATGCATTCATCGAAAAATTTGTGTTCACAATTACTGCATAATCCCAACATACGTCTGTGTCTATGGTTTATTATTATTATTATTATTATTATTATTATTATTATTATTATTATTATTTGTATAATATTTCCAGCTTTGTGTCCTGTAGAGCCGTGTTCAAACTATGGGTCTTAGGCACTATATGAGAATTGTCATTTAATTGATAGGAATTTTCTTTGTATCTGGGATGTTCCTAGAAGTACGACCTTCTGGAAAATGTAACCTGGTACAATTTTCGTAAAATTTTTCATTCCTTTTCTCACGAGGGCCAGAGCTCCGATTACTATTAGTACAGCGTCAATCTTCATTTCCGACTTAATCGATAATTATCATGAAGGTGTTTCTCACAGATACGACTGCTATGTCAGTAAGAAGACACTTCCTTAATTTCTTACGTTTTTTTGATAATAAAACGTATGTTAGCTCCTATTTCACTATCTGTTTGAATTGTCATGTCTAAAAATATAGTTGTATCGTATTTTAGTAAACTCTGTCAGGTTTGTGCTCATACAATCTCTCAGTAGTTTCGATTTTGCGCTTCTTGCATATCTTCCGGTGCACACATATTGCAAGCTTGTTATGTCTGTGGGTATATTCATTTTTTTGCTAGTTTCAAACATCCTGTGACAATATGGCCGACAGTTTCATCATATTTTCCGCAGATCGCGCATTTTGAGTTAATTCCAACCTTTAATATACGAGAGTGATAAGATCTTGGTCTTGAGCTGCAATAACTAAGCCTTCCGTCTCAACTTTCAACCCGGTCAACATGTCTTTTTTGCTGCTCCACATTTGCTTCTTTCCGTTCTTTATACGTATTTGCTATGTAACGTCTTGTCCTCACAGTTCGTTTGTAATTTAATTTGGCCATGTTGTTTGATTTCTATTTCACTCGTTTGACTTAAATTGTTGTTGGTAGGATTTCAGGTATATTAATTTGTTTCTTGAAGATTTCTACTTTTTTGTTAATGGAATGGATTTTGTGCTTTACTAATTGTAAAAGAGTGTTATTGTATTTGTTAGGGATGCTTCCAATTATTATTATTATTATTATTATTATCATTATTATTATTATTATTATTATTATTATTATCGTCGTCGACCTCATCATTATTATTATATCCGTTTATCTTTGTTGTATAGATATTTCCTTCCAGGACCCAACCAGAGACCGATGATCAGAAATGGCTTCGTGACATTTTCGACAAATCATTTATGTAAAAAAAAAATGATCACACACATTTTAAACGGATAAAGGTCTTTGTAATATCTGAGCCGTACGTATGTGTACAATCGTTTGTATTTCTTTGAGGCATGGGCTACCAAAAATCTCTTCAGTTAGTCTACTGAAACATTTTCCAGTCAATCTGAGGGCTCTAACTACAGCTGGAATTATTGGTGGCATATGAGGTCACCAATATATTTTATATATTCTCTTCAAGATCATTGTATTTTGATAGTTTTTGGGAAGATCTTTAAAGGTAAATTGCAATCTTCACTAAATGCGATGTCCATAAGAAAGCACACTGTGTTCTTGTGGTCTTTGATCATGATGTCTAGCTGATTAATGTTGATTGTTCTGTCTGTGTGTATTGTAAAGTCCAGTAACGTCCTATATCTGTAACCGGATCTGGGTTATGCTCATACCAGATTATGCAGTTTCCATCCCGTAAAAGTTGCATAGTTTTTACAGCAGATATTGGCCCATTCTGTCATACCGATTTTCAGTTGGTCCAACCTGTTACAAGATAGTCATTTGTTTCTGGATATTTATCACAGCATCTGCATTTGAATCTAACAGATTTTTCAGTATGTGTTCTTGGTAATTTCTAGTTAGTAAGCATTGTTCCTGTGCATAAGGAATAAACCTTCGGTTTCAGCATTTAACCCTGCACTACTTACGTGTACGGAGTTTTCTATATCAGCTTGTTTGGTACGGGCAGAGTAATGACAATGAAGAGGCTTATCTCGCCATCGTTTCTTCATTTGGTAGTTTACAATTGCTCTTGCTTTCTTTTTCATTTTCTTTGCCTCTGCGGTATGTGTATTATGCTTTATTTGCAATCCACCTACGTTTTTGAATTTGTTAGCTTCCTTTATTATTCAATAAGGTTACTTGTATATTTCGTGTTCTTTGACAAAACCTTCATCCAATCTTCTATAGTTTTCAGGTAACCTTGAAGAGCGAGTATTGTAGTTTTATAAGACATATCTAGTTGAACTAATTCTTCAGATTTGGGCACATACAGATGATAAATATCCGCATTAGGATGATGCATACCGTGGAAGTTGAGAAGTTTTCTCGTCTTGGCGTCCATTAGCTTAACGACAAGTATGGTTCAGTTAAGAATGTTAAAACTGTATTGCCCTACAGGGACAGCCACATTTGTTTTATTATTATTTTTATTATTTCAAACTCACGTTATTATTTAACACAAGATACACACGCTTGTAGTATTTTTCTTACTTTTTTCTTCATTTGGATTTGTTGCATTCTATCCCCTTCGCTGACTCCTACGTATTAATAGGATTCATCTTGTTCCATTTCCTTAATGTTTGTGACAAATTCTGGATCTGTTGATTGTGTTTTTGTAATTCTCCCTTTCATGAATGTTCGATTTGCACATTTATCTAATCCGATTATCCATACCGATACCATCACTGACACATTTTACACTATTGTGTATACATTTCAACTCATTTTTGTTGTTGGCAAAAAGTTAGATATCATCCATGTAGAATAGATCTGTAACCACTTTTTCTTTTATTTTGAATCAATAGTTGTTACTGTTTACTTCATGTGAAAGGGAGATTAAAGACAGACAGAACAGAAGGGCAACAGGGAGTTTCCTTGAAAGATACTTCGTCGGATATTCAAACAATTAGAAGTAACTTTGGTATGATATATATGATTTCCCACAGTTTTATGCTATATTTAAGTAAAAATTAACTGTCAGCGAGGAGACTTTCTCCATTTCCAAAGCCTTAAGGATTCAAATGTGTGACGCATTATCAAGGGCTATATTAATAATAATAATAATAATAATAATAATAATAATAATAATAATAATAATTCCCCCTTATAATTCCCTTATAATCTGAATATAATCCTCCTACATCATCTCATGGTTAGGCTGAGCACTTTGGTGTTAGTCGACAGTCGTCCTAGAGCTGGTAACTTGAAAAAAAGCTATTCTTGGCGGTCAAGGTGAAAACGCAAATAATTACAAATCTCAATGATTTCGAACATGTTTTCATGTTCAACAAGGGCCGCGTACCTCAGAAAGGAAGAAGTCTGGGACCAAAAAAAAATGTCATTGGAACAAACTCTTCCAGCAACGAAGAGACACTTGGTTACTAAACCCAGACTATTTCCAACTTTGTACCAAGTGACTCAATGAAAATCAACTAATAAAAAGAAAGTGAACAAAATGGCCACGCGAAGAGTATCAACAAATCATGACATCTTTTTTCGCCGCACTCGAAAATCCACCGATGAGCACCACGAATCAGATATACCAAATATGGTAAACTATGGCAGACCTTAATCCAGACATACTCAATAATGTCCGCACTGACATCGTTCGAAACACAAATATCTCAAATGCAGATAAGATGAACTAATATATAAGACAAAATAAAATAATCCATCACCAAATAAAGATGAAAAGAGTTGAAAGTAGAAATAAATAATATGACAGAGGATGAGTTAAAAACTAAAATAAATTAGATATGAAATTGTGGTAGCTTATCTACAGACGATAATGGCTATGCCTTCATTCCCATAAATACAGTAGTGAATACTGTATGAGGTATAGGGTTGGAGACTTGTCTCCAATTGTGCTGGTCGGGCTCTCTGCTCCCATGTCAGGCGGGTTCCGCGGACGCGGCTGTGTCGGGGGTGGGGAGTCTCGTCTCAGAAGCCAGCTGCCCAGCCCGGTTTTACACGGTGTCGACTAAGGTTTCGGGTACCCCACATTAAATTCGGCCTTGTGCCACATCTGACCGCGTTGGGCGGTCGGCAGCCATCCTAGATTTGGAGATTTGTCTCCAGCTGAGCTGGTCAAATACTCTGCCTCCGGGCATAGAGGATCCCAGAAAACGATATGTAGTAGAGTAGAGTAGAGTCTCGGGAAACAGCTACCCGACCATGTTTTGGCTCGGATACACCACATTAAATTCGGCTTTGTGTCACATCTGACGGAGTGGGGGGAGTTGGTAGATATCCTAGATATCTTAGAATTGGAGATATTAGGTTGGTGCAAAAATAATGACGTAATAATGTCGTTTTTTGACGTTAAAAATACGTCAAAAAACGACATTATTACGTCATTATTTTTGCACCAACCTTTTACATTGGGAAATTCAATTGACTCACTTTTATCAGTTGACTACTTCTTTTACGTGCCGCTGGCGAATCTTATAAGTGTTTTTCTTGTCCTAATTATTATCGTTCATTACCAACCTTCAGTGACATTCCCTAGGTTAAAACAGAAATAACCTCCGAGGAAGTAAAACCGAAGAATCTACCTGTAACATAACCTGGAGTTATCCAGACGTTGTCATTGAAGATCAGTCCAACTACATTAGAGTAGAATTCCTTGAAAACCATAGAGGTGAAAACATCGAAGCGAAAAACCACATCATACAAGTACTCAGCAGAGTACCTCTCACAAAAATATCAGAAAGAGACTAACTCCCAAAAATCCATATGGAAAATTCCAATAAGCATATTGTGCAAATATACAACGCTGCACCGGAAAAAAAAAACTGTTAAGTGGGAAACATCACTGAAGTTAACAATTTCATATACGCAACAGATTTAGTAGCTACAGGGAAGTTTGGATTCAAGAAAAAGAAAAAAGATCAAACAACGGACAAAAAATATCAACTTGGAAGCCAAACGTGATGCGAAAAGTAAAGGAAATCAGATGTGAGATTTCGATATTGGTTTTGCTTAATAGAAACCCAAATGTCTCAACACACAAATGCAGGAACATCAAATGGAACTATAAAATTATTTTATTAAATGAAATTCCATCAATCAAGTAAATGCTAAAACAGAAAGTGCAGTTAAATGCAGACAGAAGACGATACGAGAAACAATGTAGTTTCTATCGTCAAAATAAAATATTTCAAACGGACCATAAAAAATCTGACTCTTTATTGAGATGGCAGTCTCTACAGATTGTAATTTACCTTTGAAGATCTTCCAAACGACTTTCAAAATACAAGTACCTTGAAATCGAAATCTCAAAACTGTGGCACATGAGAACATTAACAATGCCAGTTGTAGTTGGAACCATCGGAGTAATAGGAAAAGAGTCCAAGAGACACATTGAAGGAATCTCTAGTAGCCTATGTTTTAAAGAAATACAAAAAATGTCACTCATACGTACAACCAACATCTTATGTAGGGATTTACATATATCTACATCTATAATATGCGTGATTTTTTTCAACACAGTTCAGTGGAAAATGTCATAATTCCATTTCTGACCTTAGGTCTTTGGAAAGAAATGAGTATTAACCAGAAACCAAAACAACAACAACAACAACAATAATAATAATAATAATATTAAAGACCACAAAGAAAAAAAAAGTGCCTCCTTATTGATATGGGAGTCCCCGCAGACTGCAATGTACCTTTGAAGATATTCAAAAAGCTGGCAAAATACAAGGACCTTGAAATAGAAATCTCAAAAATGTGGCATATGGGAACATCAACAATCCCTGTTGTAGTTGGAGCCCTAGGACTCGTTGGAAAAGATTGCAGTAGACTAATTGAAGGGATTCCTGGAAATCCATGCCTCAAGGAGTTACAAAAAATTGTTCTGACAAGTACAGCCCACACTTTACGAATGGCTTTATCTATGGATTTTCTTTTTTTTTTTTTTTTGTCAGTGGAAAGTGTCATGATGCCATTTCTAAACTTAGGTCCCTGGGCGGGACCCAGAAATAAATGTGTAAACGCCAGAAATCAAAGAAAATATAAATGATAATAATAATATGTGCTACCTGGCATTTTATAAATTTCATTTATGTTTTCAGCAGTGATTATTTTAAACTTGTTTTGATTCAAGTTAATAGTGCTTGCATTATCTTTTTACAATGATTTTCATTATTTGAATATTTTTTTCGAATTTTAATAATGTGTCAGAATTTTTCTGTTATCCGAAGAAGCTAAGAGATGTTCCATGACTTTGGTAACTTGTATACCTCTGTTTTTAGTTTTTCAGAAGAAAGCTATTATTACCTGTTTTAACCTGCGTCACAAAAATGCCCGTCGCCTTGGCAAACATGGAAACTGAGGATTTTAGCTTTCTATACCACGTACCAAAAGAATCTACGAATAAAATTCAACGGCCCTACTGTACGAGGGCAATCTAGTGATAATAATGGGGGGGTATACCGATGACAGTTATTCATAGTTGTGTTAAAAGTGATCTTGAACAAAAATCAACCTACTCTGTCAAGTGTACCATAAAATAGGTTTAAATAGAAAGTATTCTAAAACAGCAACTTGATCATGAAAATACCGAATGTGAACTTGCTTAAATACTAATCACTTCAAATACATCGGTGAATTGATCAGTTATAACAAATGTAATGGAATAACTATGTATACTTTTGCATATAAAGAACAGTATTAGGGAACTTGTATGACAAAGTAGAAAAAATATATTTGTGGCTTGTCTCGTCCTTCCGGACTTCATCGGACTAAATTACATGCGAACGACAAAGGGATGCTGGACGTTTTAGATTTTTTATTTTATCGAACAGATTTATTTCGAGTTTTTTTTTTTCTTTCCTTTCCATCACTTTTGTAAGTAGTTATTCCACACTTTGATATTAGAAGAACTGCCAGGAATGGTGAAATGTTGTAAGAGCCAGAGTGCAAGTATACTGTAGATAGCCTTGCGATTAAGGCTCACTCTAAACATTTATGTCATATTGAATTATATTCTCCTATGATCAGAGTAACGTTTTCCTCTTTGTCATACAATATCTTCAACAAATATAGTACGGGAGATAAGGTAAAAAAATATAAGTATGCTGTGTTAGAGGTAGTTCGGCCCAGCACTGTAGATGACTAGAAAACCAAAGCATTAAATTCAGTCATGATTTTAAACACCATCAAGAATTTCATATGACTTCCACACATAGCACTACACGTGTTCAGAAATATCTAAACTATAAACTGTACACAAACGCTTTCTAAGATTAATGCTTAAAATACCTTTGAGCGAGTGAAGGTTATGGTTATAGATGTCCGCACTTCTTCGAACATTGTGTATTGACGCTATATATTCACAAACAAATAAAAGGACCAAATAACAGAAAAGTTACACTTGTGGTATTTCAATAGAATCAAAATGTAAAATGAACATCACATATATTTCGAAGAGAAAACAATGACATAATCGACATTTTGGCATTCCACATTACTTTATATAATAGATTAGGAAGGAAATCTCCATCACTACTGGAAAGAGTGATAATTTTTAATGGATTTGAGTGACCTTTTTCCCTGGCATATTTTTTTTAAGAGAATGATTTTATAAATTTCAACCGACAGCTGTACAGTGTGCTCGGCCAATGAATGACAAATATTTCCTTATAATTCAAACGGTTATCATTACCATTCCAATTCTTATTTCAAAATTGTAGAAACCTATAATTTTACTGCTTATACTACTGTTTATGGACGCATCGTCAATTAGTCAGAACACTAAACTTCTGTCAATGAAACTAGGTTTCAAATCTCACCAAATTTCACTCTCCTGTCCCGACTTAACAACCTGCGACTTTTTTTCTTTGGGCTTGGTTAAAGGAACGAGTCTACTATACCAAATCAATAACCAATACAGGAAGTTATGTCTTCCATAACACAAGAGATCCTGGTTAAATCAGTTGACGCGATTCTTGGGCGGCTTGTGATATTGTAAATGCATAATAAACAAAGAATTGATGTATAGCTCGAATTTTCTCTGAAACAAATAAAACATATTCCAGAAAAAAATAAAAATATATATAAGTGCGCAGGTATGCAGAAAATAGAAAAGAACATAATCCGGAGTTCCTTAGTATTTTTGTTTTTATTTTTAAGAAGACAGTGCTCCATACAGAAGTAGAGCAATATTCCTGGCATCTAAAAAAAAACTAATAAAACACCAAAAGTAAAATGGAAAATAGTAAATAGAACAAGAACTTGTAAAACCTGGGATGACCCATGCCCTTTATGCCTACACGAAAAACTACAGATCATTAAGTTTCTAAATAATGAAAAATTATTAAACCATAGGCAGGAGTTAACGGTATTTTCCCGACATCAACAAATTGTCGCATTAAATAATTAGCATAAAAAAATCCCATAGTTTAATAAAAGTCTTAAAAGCTTAGCCAAATCCTTAAATAGGAAAAACCCTTTCTGTAGTCGTTAAAAAACAAATTGAAATTCAGTGTAATCCGGTTTTTTTTATAAAACACCCACTTGAATAAACAAATAAATAAATAGATAATCAGATAGACAATAAAAAAACAATTCTCCCGACACATAACGACTTGTAGGCGTGCCATAAAAATATCCCTCACTGGGAACAAACTGACCGCCAACATTAGCCTTGAAATAGATACCCTACCCAACCTTAGCAAAACCTCTCAGAAGATGATGAATCTATAGATACGAATTAACTCTCTGACCACTTAAGGAAGTCTAGTCTAGCCACTCCCAAAATAACGAATATTATAACGGACCATGCCTAAAAACACACGTAAACCAAGAGATAGCTTATTCCTAAAAATTCGCTTGAAGATGAAACGGGACTAAACACCTCAATTCAACTTAAATTTAATAATTATTTGGATGGTTTCGGCTCTCGTTTTTGAAACATGAGAACTCTTATGTAGCGAAGGAATCATTTTTAAACAAAAAATGTTATATATATATATATATATATATATATATATATATAGTATAATTAAATATTGTAAATGCATAATAAACAAAGAATCGATGTATACCATGGATTATCTTAGAAAAAAGTAAAATATTATGTATAGTATAATTAGATATTGAAAATGCATAATAAACAAAGAAAAATATAGCAAAAATAATTGATCTTAACGTTTATTTAGGTACCTCCACGAAAATGTAAACAAACAGAGATAGCATGATGAAAAAGACGCCGAACTTGACGAAAACAATTTTTTATCGTCTAATGTTCATATTATTATTAAAGAGGAAAGATCAAATTATTTTTGGGGTATTTTTTTACATTTTTTAATCGTTCCTAGCATGTCCGAAATTTTCGTTACAAATTTTGTTTTTTTTTGTCACCAAAAAAGGACAGATAATCAATCATTTTCAATCATTTGTTAAAAAGATGAAAATCTGACTTTGATATTCTTTTAAAAATCAATTATCATTTTTTTCAAAACTGATTTTAATAAAATCAGAAATTATAATGTTTATTTAAAACATTTTGAACCAAGCTTAACTTAGCTTCTGCGCCGAAAAAATGTAATTTGAAAATAAAACAAAGCAGGTCATAACCTTTCGCCTCGTTGACAGCTGTTGACAGCTGTTGACAGCTATGATTTATGACGTTTAGATAACTTACGGGAGGATAATTCTTTCTACGGATGGAAGGAAGTGAAATTATTTAGATTTAAATGAACAAATTATTTACCTCGTTACTTTTAAGAAAAACTTTCAGCGCTCTAATTTTTCATTTTTTTTTTTTTTTTGTACTTAGCTTTCATCTTTACGTTTACGATGCTTTATGGAAAATATAAAGAAATTAAAAAATAAGACTGTTAAGAGTGAGATTAAATTTCATAAGAAAGAGGTATCTATTATTTATACGTAAATTATGAATTTTTATCAGAAGTGTACATAAAATACTATAATTTTATATATAATTATATTTTTCCATACGTGTTTCGCAAAAGTAAAGGCCTTAAGAGCGGAGAACAATGCTGAACTCAAATAATGCAACTAAATTGTATCCTGGTTGATCTTCCGTACTTTATAATTAACGCTCTATTATAAGCATAAATGTTACATTTTTAATTACGTTGGCTAATCCGATTGGTCCAAACGATACAATTTTCAAAGCGCTAGACAATGGCGGTCTCATCTGGACACAATTGAAAGCTTGGCACTGCTTTTAACTAATTTTATAATATTTTTAAATACTTAATGTAAAAATCTATTATAATTAAAAGAAATAACAAATAATTGTATTAAAAATTCAATTTTCATTGGAAAAAGTTTTTGCTTTCAGAAAATATTGTCCATATTCATAAAAACAAATAGAAGCAAATAAAAGCATTTGAAATTAAATAATATAATTGTTTTATTGAGTTTTGTATGTTACAATTCAGAGCTGATTTTCAGGTACGTTGGCCACAATTAAAAAAAAAATACATGATTTGCATTCTTCAAAGCCTTGTGCTTTTAACTATTGCAATTTGTAGGGGGCGGCAAGATCTAATTTCTAGAGTTTTTCATAAAATTAGTTATGGGGTGTTAATAAAAATGAACAAAAAATTATTTCTGCCATGACTTTTATAAAAAACAACATATTTATAATAATTTCCATCATCTGTGAATAGTTTCTGAAACTTTCATTAACATCTGACAATTATTTTTATTTTTACAAGATTTTCAAAATTAATGTGTGTAAATACAAAAAAAACGCGCTAAAATTATCTATGTTATTTACTACCCCTTTTTGCAACAAAGATAAACAAAGTTTTTAAAACAAAATTTAGAATATTCTAAAAAGATGGAAAAAATTTTGAAAAATAATTAAAAAAAAAATTGGTCTATCCTCTTCATAAAAACATAAGCATTTAGACGATAAAATTTTGTTTTCATAAAGTTTGGCGTCTTTTTCATCAGACTATGCTCTTTTTTTAGCGATTTCGTAGAGGTACCTACGTTTATTCCAACTTAATTTCAATAAAAAACAAAATAAATAGAATGACATATGTATTTTTTTTCTTTTTTCCTCAGTAATTTTATAATTTTAAACTTAATATAGCTTAATTTAATATAAGCTTAATTTTAATTTATTATAATATAAGCTTAATTTAAAGCGTAATGTAACTTAATTTAACTTAAGTTTTAAAATGGGTAATTTTTAATTTTTAATTTCAAATTTTATCGTATAATTTAATATTTATCTCTTAGAATAAATTCTATTTTCGTCTAATCCCAACATTAAAGCATTAAATAATTATAATAATCTTAGTTCGAATCAAGTTTTTTGAATTCTCGTATACTTGTATTTTGAGTGGTCATTCAGGCTTACGTTACAGCTTTTCCCTTTAGCGAGAGGTGTTTGATTGATTTGAACTTTTTTCAAACCCTTTATTCTACATTCACAATAAAGGATTATATTTGTTAACAGCACTAAGATAATACACCATGAATATATATATATATATATATATATATATATATATATATATATATATATATATATATATATATATATATATATTAATGTGAATGTGAACAGAAATGTGTTTTTAGATATATGTAATAGAACTTCTATCCGAAATTTGAAATGTAAGACATGTTGATAATGTAGTTTTCAAACGAACATATGTACTTACTTTTTGTCAGAAATACAATCTCCTAAAGGATATCTAAGTAGTATATATGCCACGTTCCTTGAGGCAATGCGATTATGGCTGCCCGCAATTTCTTATCTCAGGTAACTCTACAACATATATTTTTTTTTTGATAAAGCTCCCTACTTCCGTCATTCATTCATACATGCTCGTCCCGTAATTGAACCCTTGCTTCC
>OZ010592.1:73333022-73353022 GCA_963932145.1 Acanthosepion lycidas | reverse complement strand
AGACCTACACCCTCGTATTTTTGTAATTATGCTTATATTGGTTGTAATATAGAGGACTTTCAATTCTCATAAAATACAATTAAAATAATCGCCATAGCTAGCCTAAACTACTACCCATAGCAAGCCCATCTATTTATCTGTAAATCATGAAGCTATTGTAAGTATTATAAAGCTTTAATACTAGATTCCATAGATAAGGTATCAAATTACATAAGTCGATGAAGACAGACGCTTATATGTCTCCGGTATAATACATTAGCAAATATATCGATAGTTTGCCGTGACGAAACATGCAAAATATTGCTGATATATGTATATATATATATATATATATATATATATATATATATATATATATATATATATATATATATGTTTATATATATATATATATATATATATATTTATATATCCTTGTGCAGGTATGCAGAAAATAGAAAAGAACACATTGGGTGCATAATCCGGGGTTCCTTAGTATTTTTGTTTTTATTTTTAAAAAAACAGTGCTCCATACAGAAGTAGAGCTTATATTATAATAATATTTTTTGTTTAAAAATATGATTCCTTCGCTACATAAGAGTTCTCATGTTTCAAAAACGGGAGTCGAAATCATCCAAATAATTAATAAAATTAAGTTGGATTGAGGTGTTTAGTCACGTTTCATCTTCAAGCGAAATTTTAGGAATAAGCTATCTCTCGGTTTACGTGTATTTTTACAGAATTTGTTATTGTGGGAGTGGCTATACTATTTTCCTTCTTTGAGTGGTCAGGGAGTTAATTCTTATCAGTAGATTCATCATCCTCTGAGAGGTTTTGCTAAGGTTGGGTAGGGTATCTATTTCAAGGCTAATGTTTACGGTCATCCTTTAGTTGGTTCCCAGTGAAGGATATTTTTATGGCGCGCCTACAGTCGTTATGTGTCTGGAGAATTGTCTTTTATTATTGTCTATCTGATTATCTATTTATTTATTTGTTTATTTAAGTGGGTGTTTAATATACAGATCACTTTTCATTGAATTTCAGTTTGTTTTTTTAGTTTTTTTGACGACGACAAAAAGGGTTTTTCCTATTTAAGGGTTTGGTTGAGCTTTTTAGAATTTTACTTAGCTATGTTTTTTTTTTTTTGTTTTTTTTTTATGCTAATTATCTAATGCGAAAGTCTGTTGATGTCGGCAAAAAACCGTTAACTCCTGCCTATGGTTTAATAATTTTTCATTATTTAGGAATTTAATGATGTGTAGTTTTTCCTGTAAGCATAAGAGGCATGGGTCATCCCAGGTTCTACAGGTTCTTGTTCTATTTACTATTTTCCATTTTACTTTTGGTGTTTTATTCGTTTCCTTTAGATGCCAGAAATATTGGGATAGAGATGTCTGATTTCTATTTTGAATATTGTTGAAAGAGCTCTTGTGTTGTCTCCATCTAATTTTAAAACTATTCTTTGTTGATCCTATGTATATCCTATCAGTGTTAGGGCTCTCAATGGATGAGATAGTGCATTGGTATACCACGGATTTTGTGAGGCATTTATTTTCCAAAGGGCAGTTTTTAGGGTTTCTACAAACGCATAATTTTTCGTTATTTTTATCTAGTTTTAGTTTATGTGTTTTATTACTGTTTTGGTATGCGTGTTTTTCTAGGATTTTCTTATTGTGTCTTTTTATGATTCTTTCTATATTTTCAGTGCAGCTGTAACTCAGTTTCAATGTGTTTTTGTTAAAGATGTTGCTAAGTTTGCTATTAGTGGGAAAGTGCTTTTCAATTAAAGCTAGGAACTTATGGCCTAGTTTGGTGCTGACCATTTGGTTGTACGGTGGGGTATACCAGATGATTTTTCTTTTCCTGTTTCTCTTATTATTGGTACTAACGTTTCTATAGGTTATGTCAAAGTTTTTGTATCCGCTGTTTTTCAGGGCTGTGTTGTAAAAACTACTGTGCTGTTGGAATATTTCTTTATTTGCTGAGTTCATACTTATTCTTTTCTCTATTGATGTGGGTATATGCTTAATTATAGATGGGGGGTGGTTTGACTTAGGATGTACGTACAAGGGATTAGTGTTAGGTTTTCTGTAAGGTAGGTGAACGTTGTTAGTTAAGTCTAGGGTTACGTCTAGGAAGTTTACTTTTTTTAATTTAGTGTTGACTATTGTTTTTAAATTTAGTTTCCCGAATTCATTGTAAATTGCCTTTCTAATTTTCTCTGTTTTAAAGCTTGTGGAGCTCCTCACTACCATGAGCCCGTCATCTCTGTACAGCCCGATGTCCCCCACGTCCAGTTCACGGTGTGCGGTTAGGTTGTACAGTATAAATAGACCGACTAGGTCCGAAGATTCTGCAGAGTCTAGAGATCCCATGGTAATGTCAAAGTTGTCATTGGTGTTTTTTATCCACTGGTCCCCATTATGGATGAGGACAGATTTCTTTGCATTGAGAATAATGTTTGTTTCTTCTTCAGTTAAGTCTGTATATACCGTAGCAAACTCCAGGGCAGTCGTGAAGATGTCTTTTGATATTGACTGGTAGTAATCGACAATATCGAACTGGATTAGGGTGCATTCGGGCTTATTTTCGATGTTGGTAAACCAGTTTATGACTTCTTTGGTGTTAATCCAGAGCGTTAATCCAAGTTGTTTTTTAATTTGGCTAGTGATCCTTTCCAGGATTTTTTTGCTTATCTTTCCTATGTTGGGTCTAGTAGGGTTTATCATTCTGGTAGTAGGGTCTTCCTCAAAACCGTATTTGTGGTCCTTAAGGGTGATGTAGCACTCTTTCTCGGCCAGTTTGCCTACTCTATCACTTATTTTTAATTTATCAGTAATCATTTTACTTGTTCTATTGATACTGTCAACCATAAACGTGACTAAACACCTCAATCCAACTTAATTTTATTAATTTTTTATTAATTATTTTATTAATTATTTGGATGATTTCGACTCCCGTTTTTGAAACATGAGAACTCTTATGTAGCGAAGGAATCATATTTTCAAAACAAAAAATATTATTATAATATAAGCTCTACTTCTGTATGGAGCACTGTTTTTTAAAAATAAAAACAAAAATACTAAGGAACCCCGGATTATGCACCCAATGTGTTCTTTTCTATTTTCTGCATACCTGCACAAGGATACATACTAGCTCCCATAACGAGGTCGAGCACTATGAACCTTTATTTTTAAAATGAACTTTAAAAATATGGAAAAAATAAATTTCAACATTTCTCTGAAGAACATTCCACACACAAACAAACGGAATTACTTCATCAAACTTTTACAAAAAACAGAGGAATTAATAAGAAGAATGAGAGGGAAAGCATTCTTCTTCCTACGAGGGAATAACCTAACAAAAAAAGAGCACGAGGTTTACGGATTTAAATGCAAGAAAGTAGCACCATACAACAAAAACCTACAGGAATTCGAAAAGGACCTACTAAATATAATCAACAATATTTCCTTTCAGGAAAAGAAAAACAACTTCCAGAAACGTCTGGACAAAATAGTCAAAACCATAAACGACAGCGACAAAATACTAGTTAAATCCGATAAGACGGGAAACTTTTACAAATTAACGACTGACGACTACAACAAATTAATTAAAAAAAACTTAACGAAGACTTATAAAAAAGCCCAGAATAACAATATAAATATGGTTGACAGTATCAATAGAACAAGTAAAATGATTACTGATAAATTAAAAATAAGTGATAGAGTAGGCAAACTGGCCGAAAAAGAGTGCTACATCACCCTTAAGGACCACAAATACGGTTTTGAGGAAGACCCCACTATCAGAATGATAAACCCTACTAGACCCAACATAGGAAAGATAAGCAAAAAAATCCTGGAAAGGATCACTAGCCAAATTAAAAAACAACTTGGATTAACGCTCTGGATTAACACCAAAGAAGTCATAAACTGGTTTACCAACATCGAAAATAAGCCCGAATGCACCCTAATCCAGTTCGATATTGTCGATTACTACCAGTCAATATCAAAAGACCTCTTCACGACTGCCCTGGAGTTTGCTACGGTATATACAGACTTAACTGAAGAAGAAACAAACATTATTCTCAATGCAAAGAAATCTGTCCTCATCCATAATGGGGACCAGTGATCCACTGGTCCCCATTATGGATGAGGACAGATGAGGACAAAAAACACCAATGACAACTTTGACATTACAACGGGATCTCTAGACTCTGCAGAATCTTCGGAACTAGTCGGTCTATTTATACTGTACAACCTAACCGCCCACCGTGAACTGGACGTGGGGGACATCGGGCTGTACAGAGATGACGGGCTCATGGTAGTGAGGAGCTCCACAAGCTTTAAAACAGAGAAAATTAGAAAGGCAATTTACAATGAATTCGGGAAACTAAATTTAAAAACAATAGTCAACACTAAATTAAAAAAAGTAAACTTCCTAGACGTAACCCTAGACTTAACTAACAACGTTCACCTACCTTACAGAAAACCTAACACTAATCCCTTGTACGTACATCCTAAGTCAAACCACCCCCCATCTATAATTAAGCATATACCCACATCAATAGAGAAAAGAATAAGTATGAACTCAGCAAATAAAGAAATATTCCAACAGCACAGTAGTTTTTACAACACAGCCCTGAAAAACAGCGGATACAAAAACTTTGACATAACCTATAGAAACGTTAGTACCAATAATAAGAGAAACAGGAAAAGAAAAATCATCTGGTATACCCCACCGTACAACCAAATGGTCAGCACCAAACTAGGCCATAAGTTCCTAGCTTTAATTGAAAAGCACTTTCCCACTAATAGCAAACTTAGCAACATCTTTAACAAAAACACATTGAAACGAAGTTACAGCTGCACTGAAAATATAGAAAGAATCATAAAAAGACACAATAAGAAAATCCTAGAAAAACACGCATACCAAAACAGTAATAAAACACATAAACTATAACTAGATAAAAATAACGAAAAATTATGCAATTGTAGAAACCCTAAAAACTGCCCTTTGGAAAATAAATGCCTCACAAAATCCGTGGTATACCAATGCACTATCTCATCCATTGAGAGCCCTAACACTGATAGGATATACATAGGATCAACAAAGAATAGTTTTAAAATTAGATGGAGACAACACAAGAGCTCTTTCAACAATATTCAAAATAGAAATCAGACATCTCTATCCCAATATTTCTGGCATCTAAAGGAAACGAATAAAACACCAAAAGTAAAATGGAAAATAGTAAATAGAACAAGAACCTGTAGAACCTGGGATGACCCATGCCTCTTATGCTTACAGGAAAAACTACACATCATTAAATTCCTAAATAATGAAAAATTATTAAACCATAGGCAGGAGTTAACGGTTTTTTGCCGACATCAACAGACTTTCGCATTAGATAATTAGCATAAAAAAAAAAAAAAAAAAAAAAAAAAACATAGCTAAGTAAAATTCTAAAAAGCTCAACCAAACCCTTAAATAGGAAAAACCCTTTTTGTCGTCGTCAAAAAAACTAAAAAAACAAACTGAAATTCAATGAAATGCGATCTGTATATTAAACACCCACTTAAATAAACAAATAAATAAATAGATAATCAGATAGACAATAATAAAAGACAATTCTCCAGACACATAACGACTGTAGGCGCGCCATAAATATATCCTTCACTGGGAACCAACTAAAGGATGACCGTAAACATTAGCCTTGAAATAGATACCCTACCCAACCTTAGCAAAACCTCTCAGAGGATGATAAATCTACTGATAAGAATTAACTCCCTGACCACTCAAAGAAGGAAAATAGTATAGCCACTCCCACAATAACAAATTCTGTAAAAATACACGTAAACCGAGAGATAGCTTATTCCTAAAATTTCGCTTGAAGATGAAACGTGACTAAACACCTCAATCCAACTTAATTTTATTAATTATTTGGATGATTTCGACTCCCGTTTTTGAAACATGAGAGCTCTTATGTAGCGAAGGAATCATATTTTTAAACAAAAAATATTATTATATTATATATATTTATATATATATATATATTTATATATATATATATATTTATATATATATATATATATATATTTATATATATATATTTATATATATATATATATATATATATATTTATATATATATATTTATATATATATATATTTATATATATATATTTATATATATATATATATATATATATATATTATATATATATATTTATATATATATATTTATATATATATTTATATATATATATAAACAAAAAAACATCAAACATATCGGTAATAACACAGACGACTATCAATGAAAGCAAGTCTATAATGCTTATAAAATCCAATTAAAATATTAATCATAGCGTACCTAAGGTACTACCTGTAAATATAATGCTTGAGCCAATGGCAAAATTTGGCAAATAGGTAATAAATTAAATTAATCCTTCATGTAATGTAAAGAATATAGTTCCGGTACTGTTAGCCAACCATTTAGTTTTGAACCGAGGATAGATAAAATTAGCCTTAATGGGATATTTTTCCTGTGGCTACTTCGTAAACGCTGTAACAGAGGCCGTACAGAATCAACAGTTCTAACGGCCACAGGAAAAAGCTCATCTTTTAAAAGAGTGTGCAAAGACTTTGGGAATTTAAATTAAATGGCTTCATTTTTGTCTTCTTTTTTGTGTATGACACCCGGTTCCAATTGTATATGTCTGTCAGCGTCTCCTAAAATCATCATTTTTTTTTTCACATAATCTTTTGCAGATTAATAACAGCAAGCTTTTAGCTGTCAGTTTTATTAATGATGATAGATTTATCGCGATATAACATTTTAAGAACACAAAAGTTTTCCCGTCGTCAATAAAATTCAGCACGATCCTTTAGAGTCGTAGCAGAAGCAGGGGTTCAGTCCTGAACGTACTTTCAAATAAATGTGAATTCTTACCCGGTCTTTTTTTAACGCTGATACATACACACACACATATATATATATATATATATATATATATATATATATATATATATATATATATATATATATATAAGGTTGGTGCAAAAATAATGACGTAATAATGTCATTTTTTGACGTTAAAAAACACGTCGAAAAACGACATTATTACGTCATTATTTTTGCACCAACCTAATATATGTAACGCTCATATATATATATATATATATATATATATATTTGGATTGACGTGAGTTTGTGACCCTGAGTTTCACGAATTTATATATATATATATATATATATATATATATATATATATATATATATATATATATATATATATATATGTTTATTATAAAATTATAATAATTTACTTAAATACTTGTATCTATAAAAAGAACGTTAAACATAAAAAATGTCTTTAATAAATAAATTGTCGGACTTTGTCAATTTCATAATATATATATACATATATATATATATATATATATATATATATATATATATATATATATATATATATATGGTAAGTGCAAAAATAATGTCGGTTTTGGACGTTTAAAAATACTTCCAAAACCGGCATTATTTTTGCACCAACCTAATATATATATATATATATATATATATATATATATATATATATATATATACATACATATATATACATATATATATATATACATATATATACATATATATATATATTCAAGCTATGGGTAAAATAGCAGGACAGACTGGGTTCTATAGCCTTGGATGGCAATTGGTCTAGGAGAAGGACAACTCTGAATTCAAAACCTGCGGAGGGTCGTTTGGGAACCTTGTGGCATTCGGTGCACCAGGTCTCTGTATTCGTCCCTCCAAAAAATGTGGATGGTCCTGCACGAGGCCTTCACCACTATAATCAAATCTCATGTGCCGGTGTCGGGCTGTCGGTTTCCTGGAAACTGATCTGCTTGATCCTCATACGTCGAATCTCGACGGGAGAGTCGATCATATATATATATATATATATATATATATATATATATATATATATATATACGTGCTTATTTTATATATATATATATATATATATATATATATATATATATATATATATATATATATATGTATGTATGTATGTATGTGTCTGTGTGTGTGTATCTGTTTTATCCCACATGAAAAATATCGTTTCTTGAGGGCGCTCCTTAACACTATAAAAGCGCGTATCTTTTTCTCCACTCTTTTCTTTTTTTTACACCTTCTGGCTATAAGATGCAGGCGCACGTGGGGAAATATCTCCCCTATTGGAGCACCTTAATTTTCACGGTTTTACTTTCCTTTCTTGATTTTTGTACTCTTTTACACACGTGTCAATAACGTGCTCCCACATAACTTCCAAACACAAACACGCACATTTCCTAGTTTAAATGTTTTCAATGAAATTAGACTTTAACTCTTACTCTTCTTTTATTAAAATTGTAATTCCTTTTATCAATGCCCGAAATTATCGCTTAATTTTATTATGTTTTGTATTAATCTTTTTTTTTTTGGGTGGGGGTACTCGTATTGAGACCGGCAATATTGCTTGCGTGTTATTAGGTTGGTGCAAACACAATGTCGTTTTCTCACATATGTCACTATGTGAGTAAACGACATTATTTTTGCACCAACCTAATAAATTTCCCAGAAGCGGGTAAATATTTATTATCCAAAGTGATGATGACTGCAATATAACGGTGACTAAATATTTTCATTAGCATAACAGCGATCTCGCAACCTATGTCTATATACTGTTTTCTTGGTCAATCCAAATTCATAAATAATTATATTGGATATACCACAACATGTCTAACATGAAGAATCACATTACATCTGTCGTAAAAAATTTCAATTAGGTCTCATATAATTACACATGGAGACATACCAAACACTCTCCAGAACATATTCTTTGATAATATATATATAATAGTCTCATCCACGTGTAAAAATAGCTAAATAATGGAATAATTATTAATAGATAAGAAAAGCAAAAAACGAATAATATCAGATAAGCACACGGCCACAATGTACTGACTTTTTGGCAAATAAAATATTCCTATAAATACGTATATAAAAAAATACATACAGTTAAAAGTAAAAATAAAATCATCCTTGATAACGGACAAAAGTATAGCTGAATGCAAAACGTGTGTGTTTCTGTGTGTGCTCGTGTGTGTTTGATGGTAGAAAAAGCGAATACGAAACGTTTATCCATCTAACAGGTTTTTATTTTATTTAGCTTTATCAATCCAAAAATGAGATATGAATATCTCATTCTCTGATGAATCTTTAATAAAAGTGAAATGTGTTAGATTGACTTTTTTTTTTCCTTTGTGTCTCCCAAAATGAAATAACGAGATCTTCTCAAAGATAAAGAGGAGACTTGAAACAAAATTCATGTAAGCGATTCCAGAGAAGGATGCTGAGGATACCGGAAACCGAACATATGACCAACGACGAAGTTTTGGAGAAATAAAAGAAACTACTACTTCACATCAGGAAGAGGCCTTTTGAGGTTTTTGGGGCTCATAATGAGGAAGAGGTTTTAGTAAATCTGATAATTACAGGACAGATTAAGGACAATAGGAACAGAGGAACCAATGAATAACTTGCTTTTTGAGCTTGGGTAAGTTGGATGGCAGAACAAGGTTTAGGATAAATGACACAAAGATAAAATTTAAGTGCTAAAGGAGATTGAAAGTTGTGGATAGCATAATTACCTACGTCCTTAAGGGAAACCTCACGTAAAGAAAAGAAGAAGCCCCTTTTCCATCAGGTAAACTATTCATATAAACGATTTGATCAGGGTCTTGATTTTGAAACGAACGTAGGTTCACATGATTATATTTTGACTAAGGAATAAATTTTTTCCGTCACCTGACTAAAATGATCGTACATTAGAAAGGAAACTTAACACGTGTACGCCTATATAGAAGCAAACTTTATTGATGTCGTGTTGTCTCATTCTGATGGGAAAGACTTTTCGAATTTATAATTGTTTTTTTTTTTTCTTTTCAGTTGGATTATGAAAGTATTTATTTATTTTTTACTGCCGAACAAAATATTTCTTAAATTAGAAGGGGTGCTATGTATTTACATTATGTGTTACCATCAAGTCTTGATCTGTATCCGATCAAAAATCTATGGTCAATTGTGAAGATAAAATTATATGAACTTCACAAGCAATATAAAAGCAAAACAAACCTATCGGAAGCAATTAAAATTACCATGTTGGAAATTGAACCTGTTGAAGTAAAAAAAAAAATGACTAAATTAACAGATAATATATTACTCGCTTTTATTGAGAATAAATTAAAAGGATTCAAAGACTTATAATATGTATTTTTTTTTAATTGTTCTCTTATAGGTCTTGATCAATTCTTGATTTTATTACCTTTTTATTGAAGTGAAATATGTTTATTTGGTTTACTTAATAACTTCAGATGGTAGGTTTTTTTTTTTTAGAATACATCAATTTACATCAATAAAACATATTGGTACTATCTAAAATTTTAAACTCTGGCTTGGGTTTGACATCTGAATTGATTGTTTAAAATTTGATATTTTTTTCAAACGAAATTGAATTATTGAATTTTATATGATTTGCTTAATAACTTCAGACAGGTTGTAGCATGAATAATATCAAATCTATCACTTTCATATCACCATGGTGTCCGTTTTCTTCATCAATGTATTTATTATGCAATATATCATTACCCCTCTTTCTTTAGCTTGATGAATTGTAGATTATATATCAGACTTCAACAGCATTCAACGAGTTCTTAAAATTTTCTTCTTCTCTTTTTTTTTACATTTTTTTCTTTTTTTTTCTTGTTCTTATTTTTTCATTTTGCAATTTTCTTTTTCATGGACCTCATTTCTTATAATTTTATATCTTTTTTCCTTTCTTCTTATTTTCTTTTTTTTTTTTCAGCTTCTTTTCGTTCTTCTTCTTCTTCCTTTTCTCTTACTTTAATTCCTTGTTTTTTCTTCCTTTACTTTTTTCTTTCTTTCCTTTTTCTCCTTTTCCTTATTTTCTTCTTTTTTTTCACTCTCATTCCTTATAATTTTCTCGGCTTCTCATTTTATTTTCTTACTGTTTTCATTATCCTCTAATTTCATTTCCGTCTTATCTCTTCTTTACTCTTTTTTTTCTTCTTCAGCTTATTTTTCATCATCATCTCTTGATTGTCTTCTTTTTCACCCTCATTTCTTAAAGATTTTCGTTTTTTTTTACTTCTTATTTCCTTCTCAGGAAGGAAGAAAATAAAAATAAAAAGTAGATAACGCGGAACAGTTCTTCATTTACTTTTTTATCTTCTTATTTTCTTATATTCCTTCTTTTTTTCCCTTTTCTTCTGATTTTCTTCTCCTCTTTCTTTTTTTATTCTTCCTTTTTCTAATTCAATTTCTTTTGATATACTGATTGTTACAGTTCCTCATCAACTTTCACCTTTGACATGGATTGGATTGAAAGCGCATTCTTAAGCAATACTCATTAGCCCAAACTTTTAACTTGAGATTAAAACTGATTCCTCTGATTATATCAATGTGTGTATGAATATTTCACTTAATCATTCCGAGCGCTCCTATTACTACTGGAAAAACGGATGTACATAAATCTTTAGGAAATCCTTATGCTTAAATATCGGTATGATTATTCTTATGGGATAGCTTGTAATATATTTGAAATCTTTTATGAAGATGATTTTTAAGGTTGTAGAATAATACGTCTATACAATGGTAAATTCAGCGTGCAAAATAAAGATGACGCTTTCTAGAACTGATGAAAATTTGATTATAGTTTATTTTTCTTTACTAGAAATGTTTGTCAAACTTTAACGACTGTTGAACTCCTTATTGTATTTAGTGTTGTGGAGGTTATCGCTAATATACATATATATATATATATTTTTTTTTTTTTGACATTTTAAAAACTCGTTTCGTTCAATTTCGCAAACCAATCGATGAAATTTGAATAACCTGATTTGTTTAGAAAAATACTTTGACAAAAAAAAAAAAACAAAAAAAAAAAACTTTTTTGAGATTTAATAATTTCTTAATTGAATTTTATAAGACTTCATGGTAAACAAAATTTTTTTAATAAAATTTTGTTTTCCTTTTTTGACAGCGGAGAATAAATTCTTAGGATTTCTTAAATTTGAGCATGAAACATACCATACGTAAATATTTCTTTCTGGAGCCAAATTCCAACTTTTGAAGCGTTTGTTTCTGTTAATTATATTGAAACTGCAGCTAGTTAAGTAAAATAAATATAGCCTTGGAAATGACTTACGAAAGACAATATCCCTTTGTTGTAAGATGTGTATGGGGGGTGATTGAATTATGTTTGTGGCTGTAGTTAAGTCATTTGATATGTTTCTCCAGTGTAGTAGTCAGAGAAAGAATGACGACGTAGTGAATTATGAATCTTAATTAATACAACTTTTTCCCTCAAAAAATAATGAGCATTTATTGTACCAAGCTACGAATAATAGTAAACCAAGCGTACTTTGTACTCACTTACCTTTTTTACACTTCTCTCCAAAACTTGCTTTCGGTCGATAAATCTATGGCTATATTAGTGGATGTGACGGACGGAAGTCATAGAATTTTATATATAGATTGACAAGGTTATAATGTTCGCGTACCTTCCAGTAGAGCACTACTCTCTTATACGTAAATCAATGCGATATTACGATACAACATCCAGATATTAGAAGGATTACGGCTCACAGTTCCCGTACGATCACCGAAGAGAAGCAACGTTAAGCCTGGTAAGTGAGCTAGATGGGTGACCGCATGGGAATAGAAGGTTCTATAAGCTTACACGGGTGGTTTAAATGATAATGTCTCGGAATTGTTAATCGAAGAGCTGAGTTTCAATTTGGATGCGTTTTTGGTCACATGCGCAAAAAACATTGGGAAATCTATGGATTTTATGATGTCGTCTGCAGACTATCAGTTACTACAGTGTACATTTTCAAAGTTAAATATGATAAAAACAAGATTAAGAAACTCGGTGTCTGGGGTGAATTTAGAATTATTCATGCTGTTATCCATTGAAATGGAATTGAAAGCGGCAGCAATTATTGATAGATTCCAATTATCATTGAGTGAACACAATGGATTGCTCTTAATATAGTGGAGGGCATGCACTGTTCTGTTGTACTTTTGACCTATCTGGTAATGTCTGAATCGTGAAGTAAGCTATTTATAAGTATCAACCAATTACTTAAAAAAGAAATACAAAATACAGTTGTAATATTCCATATTTACATTTACTATGTCCTGTCACTAAAACATAAAGGCACACTGTAATTACTAAGAAATGTACAATTTTTTCAATAAAAAAATTAATTGTAACTTTTTGTTTTTCATGTGTATGTTTTGAAAATGTTATTGATTTATTATGAAAATTAAATGAAAGCTTTGCATTTATGGGTGCGAATATTTTGTCTCTCGGCAACAAATATTTTTAGACCAGGTCCGAAACTGGGTATTAGATATCTGTATTTTTGTTCACGTGTTTTTGATTATGTTCAAAGAGACACCGTTGATACGTTGGATGTTTCAATATTGAGAAGATTTATGCATATCCTCCCGCCAGTTATCGGTTAGATATTAGGAGTAGTATCTGGAAAATAAGCTAATTTACTAGAAATTGTTAAAGCAATATTCATTCGAAAAAGAGAGATACTCCCAATCCAAAATATATTTCAGTTTAATATTTTTGAATCCTTTCATATTCAAGTAAGATAGCATGGGAGTTACTGAGAGGGGAAAAATAAGAAAAAAAACATTGATAAAGAGCAAGGACAATAAAAGAAGTGTAATAAAGAACACAGTAGATAACTATTAACATTGTCTTTACAATTTTGAAGATATAAGTTGACTAGAAAGAGTGAAGTCAGAAGAGAGATTCCACAAGCGAGTAGTACGAAAGAAGAAACTGTTGAATCTAACCAAGTCAACTGTGTGTGTGTGTATATATATATATATATATATATATATATATATATATATATATATATATATATATATATATATATATATATATAGAGAGAGAGAGAGAGAGAGAGAGAGAGAGAGAGAGAGATAGTGTGTATGTGTGCATGCATAGGGTACCTCGATGTGATGTAATGATTAGCAAGCTTGTCTCGCTAGAACAACTGCGACTAAGTAGTGAGTTCGATCCTCATTAGATGCTCCAAACTTTCGGGCTTGTGCCACATCTGTGCTAAGATTGAAAAATCATTATATATATATATATTATTTATATATATATATATATATATATATATATATATATATATTATTTATATATGCGCGGCACTAATTAGAAAGCGCTCAATATCAGTGATAGAACATATTTGGTAAGATTGATGTGAGTTTGTGACCCTGGGTTTCACGCTTTTTGCGATCGTCAGACAAACATTTGTCAGACGATTTCAAATAGCGTGAAAACCAGTTTAACAAACTCACATCAATTCAACTATGTATATATATATATATATATATATATATATATATATATATATATATATATATATATATATATATATATGTGTGTGTGTGTGTGTGTGTGTGTGTGTGTGTGTGTGTGTAATATATAGAATAGGGACAGGCAGAACAATTACTGTGTTGGAAAGTGACTGAATCGGAAATATCTTGTCAGGACAAGTAACATTGTGGATTCGTCTTTCGATTTTATTAAGAATTTCTAAATATATAGCAAGGGCACCAGATTACATATGGCCGCAATATTCAAGGCATGAACGAATGTTGGACTTCTAAACATGTAAATATTATGGAGAGAAAGTTGTCTAACAGACTTAGCAATCGATCTAATATAATCTTTCCATTTCATGTCAATAGAGAAGATCATCACGAGAAGGCGAACGATTCATTTTAGTAGAGGTTAGCATCTGCCATGTTGATGGAAGCCAGAAAGTGATCTATAAGAAGATTAATAATTGTTTTTGATGTGTTAAAATTAAAAACCAATTCCTTGCACGAGTTAACAATAGATTGTAGGTAAATTCTTTTTAAATCAGCTGTGAATTTAAGTAGATCGAGCCTAACCTACAGGAAGATAAACCGTAAAAATATCATTGAGATCTAAGTAAATCAATTTTTCTAAGCATAAATATGTGAGTAATAGTCATTAACACTATTTTCTGTATGCAGAAAAATTGTATGCTTGTATAATCACTTTGTCATCCTCTGTATTCCATTATCATCTTGTGTTCTTTTAGGGTGGGTAGATGTTGTTTGAGGTGCACTTTATTTGGAATCGACCGCTGCCAATTCTCAATATTTGGAGAAACAGTACAAGTAACATTTCTTTCCTCAGGTACCAACATTTTGTAAACAGTACGAAAGCCAGTGCGTATTGAAGTTTTCCCTCGTTTCTATTAATCAATGTTCCTTTTTATCCTTTCTTGCAAGTACTGTTTATGATTCTACTTTTATTATGATGTATATTATTACGAGAAAATCTAATTATATAACACTTCATATATAGAGACTTAAAATAATTGAACAGGTTTATTTTCCTTGTTAAATATGTTTGTTTTTATTTACGTTTAATCAGTTGAAATATGATGAAGAATAAAATGATTTATAATACCCATATATTATGATTATCAATTCGGACTGAATTATTTTATTGGTTACAATATAGTCTGTAAAGATATCATCAATGACAGCAATCTCTCCCCCGCCCCGGCACTCACTCAATATTCAAACCACCAGCTATGACATTTGAGAGTTCAAATCTCATGTATTTACATTTCTGAAAATGTAAAAAAAAAGGGGGGATTATATTGTAGAACTAGGTTCGGTTCAATAACCATAAAGACCTATAAGACAACAATAATATTATTGTCGCTGCATGCTTGAACCAAACGTTACATATCATAGATGACATCTAATACGTGTTTTAGAGTATTCATTCAACAGATCTAATACAAAAGATCGATGATGCTATTGCTACTACTTATGAGGCTAAGCTACAGCGAACATGGCAAGAAATCGAGAACCATGTTGATGTCCTTCGCGCTACTAATGGTGCCCGTATAGAGGTTTATTAAATATCTACTAATTTTGTAACAATTTGCGTTCATTTGCGATAGTAGTAACGTTTCTTACATTATAAAGATACATTACTGATACGCTGCATATATGATAAAATGAAGATATGTTCAGTCATTCTAAACATCTTTCTCTAGATGCTCTTTTCTACTATTTCAATTCTCTTGTTCAGTTTCGATGAGATTTCTAACATTCACTGCCGTATAGGTCACAAATATTACAGATCATTTCCGAACTCTTATATAAAAAGAAGTATTTTATTTTATTTATTTATTAATCTGACAACTTTTATCGATGTAAACGACATTTTAGTAGATACCCATATTCCATTATTTATTATTAAATAGTATATTTTTTTATCTATTCGATAAATGTTATTAAACAAAAATATTAGCTCGACGGTAGAATTACAATCTGGGACACACTTTATAGGAATAAACGTCGTTAACTCTGTCTTACCCAAGATCGACTAAGCCACAGGATACGTCGCTGATGAGGAAAACCTGAATCTTTCCCGGGCTCTCGAATGTTCATATCTACGCGGTTTCGTAACCGTATGTAAACAAAGCAATTCTAAAGAAGTAATGCATTTTGAATTTATTTTAATTGACGCTCCGTTTATTTATTAAATAATATATTTATTTACGTCAAATTATTTATTTATATTAAGTCGAATATTCAAGAAATCGTTTTAAATATTAAAAGAGTATCTCCCCCTCTCTTTTTCTAATATGATTTCTCGAATATTCCGGTAAATACACTGTTTAATGAATAAGCGGAGCGACGACTCAAATATGGCTATAAACTAAAATAAAGTTAAATTGACAATATCTATCTATCTATCTATCTATCTCTATATATATGTATACATATATATATATATATGTAAAACACACACACACACACACACATATATATATATATATATATATATATATATATATATATATATACTTTAAAAATTAGGGGGTCAGTTGAAACTGCCAAAAGGAAAAATTAGCGATAATGAAATTTCCGGATCCAAAGAACATTTCAAAGCAGAAATCCGAAGTATTAAGTCATATCAGAAATTTTTTCTTAAATGCCTATGAGGCTGGCTAAAAAAGGTATTTTACATCCCGCCACATACACGCACACCAATACATATACAATACATTTGCTTTTCTTCACTTTCCTCCTTCTCCTTCTTCGCATCCTCCTCCTCCCTATCTATTACACTTAACGTCGTGCCTTTCTTTCTTTATTTTTCAAAATAATAATGTAATGTTCTTTAGTTTAAAAAAACAAAAAAAAAACAGCCTTAAGTAGTCATTTGGTAAAAATCGCCTGAGCATGGAATAAGTTTAAAATAGCGGACAGCGGATTCAACTGACCTCAAGATTTTTTTTAAAGTTAAAAGCCTTACATTTTACTTTATCTTTTGTTTTTTCATACGTGTATTGAGCACTTTTTTAGTACTGCTGTCTCTTGGTCTGTTACAACTCTGAACCTTAACTATATATATATATATATATATATATATATATATATATATATATATATATATATATATATATATCGAGATAGATAGATCCTGGACAGGAATCCGACAAAATGAACAGATAAAGAACAAGTAGGAAATACTTAAATATTCTTCACTTGCCGTCAGATTTATTTTTACTCCATTGGCAGTGGAAATTTTTGGGGTTGTTGGCCCTCGTTCGATGGCGTTTCTTCGGAGGGTTGACGGGATCGTGTGTCTCGATTAAGGGACGAGCCTCGTGAAACGAAGTGGTTCTTGCAGGATGTCTCATTTGCAGTGGTGAAGGGTAATGCTTTTATTGATACTTTCAGAGGATAGTAAAAAAAACTTGAATAAACCATTCTAAATACTGTTTGTCGATATACATTCTTTTATCAAATCTTCGTCCGGAATCAAAATAGAAATGCTAAAAGTGATAAAAAAGCACACACGTAAATTAATGGCATGTTGTGTCTGGTTATTCTTTATTGGTTAGATAAATGCCACGTGTTATGAAGTACGAGATAATATTCAAATATATGTGAGAAACATTCGGTACGCTAGAGAGTGTAAAAGTTAGTGAGACTCAGTAGGATGTTTTGAATGGTTATTTCTTATTGGTTAGATACGTTTGACGTGTAATGATGTAAGACATAATATTCAAATATACATAAGTAAACATTCTGAATGCTAAAGTGTGTAAAAGTTAGCGAGACTCTGCAGGATGTGTTGAATATATATATATATATATATATATATATTAATTGATTCATCGAGTCTGATAGAAACCTCAGGAAGCACTGGACTACATTTGGGACTCATCAGCAGTGCGTATCCACTACCGAGAGAATCGAAACCCCGACAGTTAGGTTGGCAAGCGAACACTATACCAACTGCTCCGCCGGGCCTCGGTGACGAAGAGATTGCAAATCAGACTCTAAG
The DNA here is from genome assembly GCA_963932145.1 of Acanthosepion lycidas. Classification (NCBI taxonomy): domain Eukaryota; kingdom Metazoa; phylum Mollusca; class Cephalopoda; order Sepiida; family Sepiidae; genus Acanthosepion; species Acanthosepion lycidas. Next base: position 73,334,535 of record OZ010592.1, on the reverse strand, counting down.
AAGCGCCGCTCACTCTCACATTCCGTGGTGGAACTCAACTGAGATTCTCTCTGACCATAGGACTGAGCCTCCTGGAGCCACGACTACTCTCACCGAGCCGCTCCAACTGGAGCATTAGAAGCTGGTTCAAGCGATGATAAACACACATAGTAATGAGGAGGATTTGATAATTATATTAATTGATTCATCGAGTCTGATAGAAACCTCAGGAAGCACTGGACGGCCGTTTCGTCCTATATTTGGGACTCATCAGCAGTGCGCATCCACTAGTGTTCGCTTGCCAACCTAACTGTCGGGGTTTCGATTCCCTCGGTAGTGGATGCGCACTGCTGATGAGTCCCAAATATAGGACGAAACGGCCGTCTAGTGCTTCCTGAGGTTTCTATCAGACTCGATGAATCAATTAATATAATTATCAAATCCTCCTCATTACTATATATATATATATATATATATATATATATATATATATATATATATATATATATATATATATATTTCTCAACTGGTTATATCCAGTGACAGGACACAGAGTTTTGTGAGTTCAATAGCGAGTTGAGGCAGTGAAGAACTTGGAGAGGGGAATTAATAGGAAATTACTGATAACTGAAGAAGGATGGAGCGTACGACGGCCGAAACATTATGATAAATATGCCAAAAAAATGGGGACAATAGTTCGAATATTGTAAAACATGTACATAATACGTCATCTCAGAAATATAGACAGATACTAAATTGACTTTTGTGACGTCAACGAACACTTGTTGCCACTTTAGTAATGCCAACGAATATTCATTGTCACTTTCGTAATGCTCATTGTAGTAGTGCCTTTATAATCGCAGATACAACTATAGTATACTGTTGAGCAATGCTGGTGTCAGACGCCTTTGAATAGCAGTTGCACTAATAGAACTTGCTCGATAACACTCGCTCAAATAGTAATCGGTATAGTGATCTGAATAGAGAAATAGTTTAGTGCATAAAGTAGAGAATAGCGGTCCGTTTAGTGATGGAGTAGAAATAGTGATCCGTATAGTAATAGAGGATAGACTAGAAATGGTGATCATTTAGACGTCATGTGACTGCCTTTATATGTGTTTCTCCCATTGTCAACTGATCCACTTTATTCAATAATGGGATCGCCTGTGTTTGTTCATTGACAATCTATGTTCAAATTCACTTTAGTCCTATATGACATTAAAAAAAACAAACTTACAGGCATTAACATCAACGTATGATTTAAGTACAGATAAAAAGCATTGTTGGTCATTGAACTATAAATAGAATTTGTTGCTATTAGGTTGGTGCAAAAATAATGACGTAATAATGTCGTTTTTTGACGTATTTTTAACGTCAAAAAACGACATTATTAGGTCATTATTTTTGCACCAACCTAATAATTATTTTATTAGGTTGGTGCAAAAGTAATGGCGGTTTTTGACGTATTTTTAACGTCAAAAACTTATTATTTTTGCACCAACCTAATAATAGATAAATGTATTGTAGGATATTT
>OZ010592.1:73280522-73323022 GCA_963932145.1 Acanthosepion lycidas | reverse complement strand
ATGCTGTCTAGAATATTCATAATGGTGCAAAATTTCCAACTCATAAATTAAACGTGTCGGTTCAAATAAGCATTACGTCGGGCAAATTTATATAAGTTTAATAAACGTGGAACAGAATAATGCTACCGCGGATGAAATTATTGCCGTTCGGAATTAGCCCTTTCCTAATGTAAATTGATTGATTGTTTTTTTACTGCTTGTCAACCTCTTACCAATTATTTAAAGTCCGAAAATATGTTTTGATTGTACAAATGTTTGGGGCTAATAATGATTTACTGATCCAATTCTCACTCGTAGCTGAGAGGTGAAGAGGGGAATTCATACATTTTCCAAGCTCATTTGCAAGTAAGGGAATAGGATGAACCCAACTGGAATTGGAACTCGGCTCTCCGATTTCTAGCTGTTATCAATAATAATAACTAGCAGCATGCCCGGCGTTGCCCGTGCTTGATTTAAAAATCGTACGACTCATACAGCAATCTCTATCACTTGACTTAAAATATGTTTGCCCTTCCTTGCCTTTAAAGTAGTGTCTTTGCCTTGCTAATGTTGCTACATACCTTACTTCTTGCCTATCTCACACTGCGATTTTTTTTCGAAGCTCAATACTAAACATTAAATCTGTTACGAAAAAGAACTAAACAAAATCAACACAAAACGATCAGCTTTAAAAAAGGACTCGTAACTGGAAATACCGAATGAAAAAAGAATGTTAACAACAAATACTTTTTCACACCCAACCTAGTTCTGCGGAATCAGAATCAACGTTGAGTTTAATCAAGCGAATGGGCCAATTGGAGTAAAGTGCCATGCAGATTTAAATTTTTCCCACTTGTGACGAATGCAGCTATCGATTTTTTTTGCAGGTTAGCATGCTAGTTAACATTCATGTCAATCAGCTGTTGGCTCTCACGCTGGCCAATAGAATATTCTTGCCTATTCATGGCAGCCAGCTATAGGCTCTCACTCTGGCCAATACAAAATGGCCGCAAACTATTAGGTTGGTGCAAAAATAATTTCGTTTTCTAATATATGTTACTATGTGAGAAAACGAAATTATTTTTGCACCAACCTAATACATGAAAAGTGCCGTAGAAGCATGAAAAAATCGATTATTTTCACTATCGATGTGAGTTGGGAAATGCAAGATCGGTCTTGGCTGTTTCACTAACTTGGAGCATGTGCATGTAAATTTTGGTGCAAATCCGTCGAAAGTTGCGGCCGTGCATTCGTTACATACACACACACACACACACACACTGCCTTTTATAGATAGAGATAATGAAGATGAAAACAACAGCAACAAATTACACCACTAGCACGTAAAAGCTTAAAACACTTGATATTCTCAAGTGGTTACACATCTAGGTACTGACTACGCTCGACGTTGTTTAACTTGGGTGATCGTACGAGGACTGGTGTTACAACTTCATATGGTAGCAAGTCTTCCAGATGTAAACACCGTATAATACAAGTATCATATTTAATACCAGAAATTAGTTAAAATGAATACGTAGAATTTCTGGTTTGTATTACCCCAAGTTTTCGGGATTGCATTAAACAGAAAAAAAAAAATATAATAATAATAATAATAATAATAATAATAATATTAGGTTGGTGCAAAAATAATGACGTAATAATGTCGTTTTTTTTCATTAAAAACTACGTCAAAAACGACATTATTACGTCATTATTTTTGCACCAACCTAATAATAATAATAATAATAATAATAAATTAGGATTTAACAGGAAGAGGTCTAGCCCCCTAAAAGTGATGGCCCACCATGTTATGGATATGCTCTGGCGCCCACGAAACAGCACAGACGTATGGGTAAATACGAACTCACTATATTGCTGACACAACCCAAATATTGTTAAACCGCATTGGTCGTCACAGGGGTCAAAACAGACCGCAATCCCTAATGAGGATCCAGACTAGGGTCGAAAAGTCTGCAACTGGAACAAACTCTACCCAAAGAGAACTTAAGAAAACCACCCAAAGGCTATTCCTGACAGAGGCCCTCGGTATTCATTAAAACAAAATCGCACAAAAAGAACAATAAAGAAATGTTTTAGGGTGAAATATATTGAAGTAATGATAGCATTTTACACTGCTACGATAAATCCGAAAACAACGACCACACCCGCCTATAATGTCAGGCAAGAAAAACAGCCGACAAAAAGACGAAACATCGATGCCAACAAACTAGCCAATATCAAGCCTGACATCATCAGAAAAAAAAAAGATTACCTTATATAGAATTCGAAAACATCGGAGAAATCATCATGAATAGAATAAACGTTAACATCGAGGACTAAATGCCAACAACCCAGAGGAGACACATGCAGGAGAATAACTAGAGTCCTCTTGTAATAATCCCTCTGAGGTACACCAGGAAACGGAGGATGATAATTACGAATATGAGATGACAATATGTTCCGATATAAATCGGAGTATGGTAAATGCTATTTGAAAAATGACCAACAATTCTACAAGTAAGAAACGTCAATTGAAGGATAACATCAAAATCACTACGCAAGCATAAAAAGACCAGTGAACCTGACAAAAAATGATCAACTTACGAAAGCGGACTCGGTAACGATCGCAAAAGCAATAAGAGAAAAAGTAAAAACACAATGTAACCGAAATTAATGCAAGTCTGGAAAAATAGACATCGAAATAAATAAACTACGAGGACAACTGTCACTTTTAAATGAAGTGGACAAGAAAGAAAGAAAGAAAGAAAGAAAGAAAGAAAGAAAGAAAAAGGTGACAACTGAAACTAACGCTGGACGTAAAGAATAAGACTGATGGACAGCTTGAAAAACTGGAAGATCACACGAAACCACTACCAGGAAGAAATGTTATTGACATCGAGAGAGACCAATCAACATAAAAAAATCGGATCTTCTAAGGAGATTCATTGTCCCCAATACGCTTCTGCATTACATGCGCGCCACTCAACTGCCTAATGTGCTCCAGCATCTACGATTACAAGTCACAGAATGAAAAAATTAAATCATCTATTCTATAAGTTTGCCAAAGATGACAACCAGCAGAAAAATCTCTTCACCATTGCCACAACCTCCAACGAATACGTTAGGATGGAGTTCGGAATCCACAAATGTGCCAAAGCCACCTTCAAAGGAGATAAACTAACGAAAACCACAGATTTAGAGCTTCATATCAACAAAAAGATTAAGGAACTAGAACAAGATGGTACATACAGATAATAGAAATTATCGAAGGAGGCGGAATACAACATTCGGTTATGAAGAAAAAAGGATCCTAAAAGAATATTATATGTGAGTGTGTTTGATAATAGAAAATAAAATGAAGGATGGCACCCTTACTTATACCTATAGTAATATACACTTCCAGCATGATTAAATGGAAGGTGAATTACATCAAAATATTGAACACCAAAACCTAAAAAAATGCTTACCCAAAATGCACCACCCGAAATCAGATGTTGATAGGCTGTATATGCCAAGAGTTTTAGTAGGCTGAGGTCTAATTCAACTTGAAACAATTCTAAAAACTATAAAAATTATAGAATTGGAATCATACCTGATAAAAAGACTATGATAAATCGTAAAACACTAAATCCACACCATCAACAAAGCCACACTCTTCAAGAAATACTACCAACAAAAAACGAAGGGAATATCATCTACGCCAAACGAGTAAAACAAAAAGCAAATCATTCTGGCCAAAAAGAATTTACAAAAAAAAAAAAAAAAAAATGGTAGGACAAGTCGTTGCATGGCAAATAACTAAAAAGAACGAAAGAAGCATATGTCGACCAGCAGAACACGCATTATTTGAAGATCAAAGACGCAAAGCAAGAAGTCTTGTTGCACAAATGGGCGAGAAAAAACTGATAACATAGATCTGTCGGCTGCATATAGCAATTTCAACCTATTAAAAAGACGAGACCTAACATCCAATCTAGGACTGCTTATAAATTCGTAAATTTTAGTTATCAAGGATGAAATAACAAGAGAAAAATTACCATATTTCTATTTATAGAAAGGGTATAGGGAGTCTATGTTTCAATGTTGGGGAAGTGACTAAAATCTAGATTCCAAGTCAGGAGAACATCGCAGAATATTCTCTGGATTTCATCAAAAATCTATAAATGCATAGACAAGATATGAATGCAATATTCAAAGCATAGTTGAATGGTAGACTTATAAATGCATTGGATATATTCTGGTGAGAAAAATCGTCTAGCCGGTCACAGTTAACCAAATTTCGTAGCAGCAGGCCTGGCAATTGGTTCAACATAATCCTTCCACTTCATGGTAGTTGAATATGTTATTCAGAGAAAGTTCAATGAATCACTCCCCTGAGAATTAGTATCAGCCATGCTGATCCGGGTAAAAAGTTCTCTAAGTCGATTAAAAGTGATTACTTCCGTTTTGGAGGTGTTCAGATTAACAGGGCATTTCTTGCTCGAATTAACATCATATTGTAGGTCAATTTTGAGATAAGGTGCCAATTTGAGCTTATTGAACCGACCAAACTTACCATTAATACAAAAGGAAATAGTTGTGTCATCAATATAAATATCGAGTTAGGAATTGTAGCAGACATAATGAACCAGAACCAGAGTCGAATGGTAGAAATGGTGACCAAGACTTGCCTTATTCTCGACAAAAGACAGTTCGTGTCTGTCTGGCATGTAGGACTTCAATTTGAGAGAAGGCGAATGTGTCGTTCCGTCAAAAGTGACCATACTTTGTTTTCCCACAAGAAATTAGTAACTTTACGTACTATTAACGTAGCTGGACGGAATCGGAGCGAGGCATCCGGGTATCGTAGTGCTTCATTCTGGTGTGCCCTTATGTTAGACGGGTAAATGATTGGTGATTATAAGTAGAAATCGTCGAGATGAGAGGTGTCTTCCGTCGGCGCACATCGTACGATACGTGCTGTTGTGGTAGGAACGAACGAATGACAAAGCGAATACAGGGGAGAGAGCAACGATAAATACTATGAAACCGGTGTAGAGGGAAAAAAACGCCCAATCTGAAATTTCGTCCCAAAACAGAGTCGCCATTTTTTTTTTTTTTTTTGACCACTGGAACTGATGATATTGGTAATGTCATTGAAGAAAGGCATGAACTGACAACATTTTTTTTTCTTTTAAATGAACCAAACATTTTTAGAGCTAGTTTTCATAATGTAGTAAATAAATATTCAGCTTTCGCTCAAATAAAGAGGAGGAAATTATACATAACAAATATGAATATCGGAATTTGAATTTATTTTAATAATAAACAGATTAATTGTGATACACAGTGTAATATTATAATCTGTCGTAAGCAGAGGCAACTAGAGATTATGTTAATCATCCTGTCTCTATTTTCTGCCTTCTTATTTCCTTTTCTTTAATTGTTTTCTCTCCGTAATAATGTTTTTTTTTTCATATTCTCTTACTTTCAGTAACCCCCTGCGTCTTAGCGGCTTCATTGCATTGTTTCAGGTGAGATGATTAAAAACCCAAATCCTTTTTTTTTTTTTTTTTTTGTAGACTTTAATTAGAATGTCTTGCCTCTGAATTGGGATTGTAATCTCCAAATAATAGTTAGCTCGGGGCATTGTATGATTGTATAAGAGTGAAGTACTTACAATTTTTTTCATAAAATCCAGTAAATATATTGTCCAATTTATGACGATCTTTGTATTCCTTTGATATCAATATTGGACAGCCAGACATTAAGAGTTCAATATTCTCAACATGTCCTCATAATGTACATATTGGGTTTGCATCAGTGTATATTAAGTTTGCCTGGAAATTACTTTTGCCATTTGCTGCTATTATATATGCCTCCATCTTTACTTTCATCTCTTTACTCTTTAGCCACTGATGGGTTTTCAGTTTATCAGGCCAAAGAGCCCATCAAGGTAGGGTGTTACTGTGTCGTGTTGTATAGGCGCAAGTAAAGGCAAGAAGTAAAGTTCATTTGACTATACAGGAAAGGCAACTGTTAACCCTGTACTGAAAAAGTCAAGAACATCGTGATTTTGAAACAATTGTTGTACAAGTGGAACTTATTTCTTACAAATCGAATACAAAGGAAATGGGGATGATTCCCATTTGTGTAAGTGGCGTGGTGGGTCCCGGCTGCAAATATTAGCACTGATGGGACCAAGGAATACAGCTCGTCAGGACACACGTCATTATTCCAATTAGCGATAGATCAGTGTGAGACACGCGATGTTTCGTCCGTGGACAAATCGTGGAAACTAATTCAGCAGCCACATTTGCGCGTAGACACATTTGAATTTAGGTAAGTGAAAACTGGGCAATTTTTGCCGAGATATGACAGCAACATTCCATTTTTGGTCTGCTGTAGCTTTTGTAAATAATGAGTATGGTAGATCCAGATCTTTACTTTTGAGACCCTGGGATCAAAACCCGCTGCATGACGTGGGCGCTTTTGATCTGAGGCATTTTAAAATTGTTTTGCCTTTGTCTCTTGATATCTTCTTTTTTTTTGGGGGGGGGGGTTATACTTTTAGTTTCATTTGTTCGCTGTGTATTTCTAATTCTTTCGTTCACAGTGATGGTGAGTTCAATTAGAAATTTATTATTATCTTTATAAATAGAGACTTATTTATATTTTTCAATACTGTTAACTATTCGTATTATTCAGTCACATTCGTTTTCTAGTTATTAATATTATTAGTAGCATTAGCACTAATAGTAGTATTACTAGTGCTAGCACTAGTACATATATATTTTCTACAATTTTATGTATTTCTAAGGGACCTATTCTAGTAAAAGGATTATTGCTCAAACATTGCACCCCCAAATAAAAGAGAAATAAACGAAAAAAAATGAGAATAAATACGAAAGAAAGAGGAAATAAACGAATACAAATGTCGGAAGTGAAATTAAAAATACTTTATACTCTCTGCAAATCAATAACCCAGAAAAAGATCAAATGATTAGTAGACACGCACACAAATGGAAAACTAAATGTATGATGTAGTCAAAATCTTGTAAAGATCTTGGAGAATAAAGAAAGAAAAATACAAAAAAAGGGGAAAAATAAAGGAGAATAGATTGTGGATAGACGTATGTAATCGTTTGGTTTATTTTATTTTACGGCATATAAGAATCTATAGGCTATTTAATGCCGATAACATTTTTATGATAGGTTCGTATTCGGTTGGTGCAAAAATAACGTCGGTTTTTGACGTATTTTTAACGTAAAAAACCGACATTATTTTTGCACCAACCTAATATGAATAGAATATTTATTCTTTGTAAGAAATCTCTTTGTAGATCAGGTTTCCTTGACGTTATTTTTTATTTATTTATTTTATTTTATTTATTTATTTATTTTTTGTAAAGAGGGTTTTTGACGAGGATCAAATGTATTGCTGTTAATATAAAAAATGTATTGCTAGTATTTTCATATTAAATATATGTTATACTTTTATGGTGTTTTAATCAAGTTTGGAGTTAACTATTTGCCCATAACTGCTACCAACCAGGGTCAGAATTGATGTGGGAAGAACAGCAATTAAGGTGTGGCTCAACGCCCCTGAAAACCTCCCGATTGGAAGCCTTGATGCCGGGTGTAGTTTATCGTCATACCCATCACGGAATATAATGAAAATACATACACTTTCCTATGCAAACACTCTACATTCTTCCAGTTTTATGCGTATATGGCATATTCTATGTTTCTGTGAAAACTGATATCAATTCATTGCGGTTCTAAAAAATCTCCGTCAAACCTGTGATCACGGATTTGTGACAATGCTTATCTTGCCTGAAGTATAAACGCAATACACAACGTATATATATATATATATATATATATATATATATATATATATATATATATATATATATATATATATATATACATACAAGGAATGTAGGCCCAAACACACACACCTATGTATACATTCTGTATATACTTATATTCGAACAAATATGGATTTTTTTCCGACAGAAAGAATTAATTTAGAATTTAGCAGGCAAATATCTTATTATAATTAAACTTGTCCCTTCCCTTAGATAATTAGTTAGCACGTCCGTACGTTACGCCCTTCCAATAAAGTTATATCAGAGATGCTATTTAGGTTCACTGAGAAACATGAAAGAAAAAAAGAAAGATAAGTCGATAAAACTATTATGTTTTAACGCTTGTTTCAGTTAAATGGAAAAAAAAAGTTTTCAATTTCAAACCTTTTCATTTTTACGTCTTTAAATAACGACAGCCATCCACATTTAAGATTGCTATTGCAATATTTTGTAATATTTAGCGATGTGATAGAAGACTTTTGACGAATACTGCATTCTCGTAGAACTCGACAAGAATTTATTCAATCGTTAACTTAAGAATTAATATTGATCAGAAAATTCAAATAAGAAAGCTGAAATTTTCTGTGTTTCCTTATTGATATTGTCGTCTTTGATCGCAATGTCTGGGCGATTTGCTTCGATTGATCTCTTTGTGTGTATTATAAAGTCCCATAGAATATTTACAGGTTCTATCTCTGTTACCAGGCATCGGGGGTGTTATAGAGTACCAATTCCATGCAGCTTTCATACCGTAAAATTCTGCAGATTTTCCAGTACAGGCATTTTGTGACAAAATCGCTAACTATTGAGCATTTTTTTTTTTTAGTATTTCTACCCTTCTTTAATGTTACTTTTGAACATTTATCCAATCCGAAATCCATACCGATATCCTCACTGAAAAGTATACTCTTCAATGTATTGCCATCTTTGGCAAATAGTCTGATATCATCCAGGTAGTGTTAGTGAATAAACACTTTCATTTTTATTTTGTATCTATCGTTATTGCTGTTATGTTCATGCGAAAGGGGGCTTAGGGACAGACAGAGGAGAAGGAGCGACAGGGAGTCTACTTGACAGATTATTCGTTGGATATGCATACAATTGGAAGTGGCAGTAACTTTGGTGTGATATGGCTATAATGTGTTTTTTTTCACATTTCCTAGCTGTGTTTAGGGAGATTTTCTCTCGCTGATGAGACTTTGTACATTTCCAAAGCCTTAAGAATACAAGAGTGCGGCAAACTATCAAAGGGTTTACATTAATCTATCCATGCTCTGCTGAGATTTCTTCCTCTTTTCCTGTAATTTCCTAAGATCATTTTGCTTATCAATAGTTGATATTTGCAACTGTATGAACCTCTTCGACATTCCTTTTGTTCCAGGGGAAGAATATTGTTTTAATCGAGAAAAGAGTAAGTTTCGTCGGGACAGACAAGAACAATTTTTATCTTATTGGCCATTATTTTTTTTTAATCATCTATTTCATCCGTTTTTGGTAGAAGTTATTTTATCCCTTCAGTGATCCATTCTTGAATTTCATTGGGGTTATTAATTAGATTTGATAAATATTACGTAAGAATTCTAAGGATTGATGACACATGATAGAGACAAAAGTTGTGTAACTTTTCATTTCCTGGGGATTTCCATTTTTGTGATACTCTTGGTTACATTTACCATTCTTCCACAGATTGATTCTTCATTGTTTCTTCATTGTTTCTTGTTCTCGTTCGATCCAATCTGCATTGGAATCATATTCCTTTCGGATGCTTCAAATATTCTCTGAATTTTTTGCACTTCTTCAATAGATGACAGGTTTTTTAATTTTTTTCATTTTATGACTTCTTTCCATATTTCACTGTAAAATGTCTTGAGGTCCGTTTGAAATACCTTATTTTGTGGATAGAACCTTCAAGTTTTTTTATGCTGTCCTGTTCTCTGTGCCTTTAACTGCAGATTCTGTTTAAGTATTCCCTTGATTGTTGTAATTTCATTTACTACTTTCATTGTTATATTTCCGCTTGATCGTCCTGCTTTTTCAAACAGAAACATTTGAATTTCGTCAAATCTATTCTAATATCGATAATTTACATCTGATTTCCTTAATATTTTGCTTTAATTTGCCTTCGAAGTAGGCTCTTTTTCTTGTTGTTTTATCTTTCTTTTTCTTGACATTAACTTTTCTAGAAGCTGCTAAAGCTGTTGCATAAATAACATTATTTACTTCTGTGATGTTTTTCAGTGGTTTGTCCGTTAACAATGTTTGCAATGCAAATTATGTTTTTGGATTTCGTCATATGAAATTATGGAAGCCGGTCTCTTTCTGATATTTGCGTGCCAGTTACTTTGCTGAATATTTGAATGATGTGTTTTTTCGCTTCAGTGATTTCACTCAGTTGATTTCAAGAAATTTTGCTCGAATATAGTTTGATTCATCTCCATCTGGGACATAATCTGAATCAGTGCAATTTTTGATATCGAAGCTAAATTATTCCGTTTTATTCCTGAGAGACCATTATTTCGTATCTCATTTATTTTTCTTTGTACCCCATCTTCCGGCATTTTATCTATTTTCTACTCTTGCCTCACCTTTGCTTGCGTTATGGCTTATTGTACTTTGTCTTGTATTTATTTATGTATAATCTATTTCTGCATTTGAGAATATTTTATATCACATGATCTACCTATGTATATTGGGAAGCATATTTGGGAGGAGATAGGGTCTTATTTCCTTTCCTACTATATATCACCACATTTGGTATGCCTGATTTATAATGTTCTTTAGCGGATTTTCAGGTACTGTGAAAAATCATCATCATCATCATCATCATCATCATTATTATTATTATTATTATTATTATTATTATTATTATTATTATTAATATTATTATTTCATTTTTCTGATGTATACTCATTTCCTTCCGGAGATCTAAGGTCAGAAATGACATCATAACATTTTCTACGGAGCATGTTTTTAAGAAACAAAACTATGGCCACACATTTTTTACATAGATAATAACATCCGTAAGGTGTGGTCTGTACTTGTGAGTACAATGTTTGTATTTATTTACGGCTTCGGCTACCAGGAATTCCTTCAATGAATCTAACGGAACATTTTCCAATAAATCCGAGGGCTCCAACTACAACTATAATGAATGATGTCCTGATATATCACATATTTTAGATTTCTATTTCAGCGTCCTTATATTTTGGTAGTTTTTTGAAGATCTTCAATGATACATTACATTCTGCAGGACTGCCATATCAATAAGGGGACACTTTCGTTTAGCGATCTCTAATCACGGTGTCAGGGCGATTAGCTTTCATTGTTCTATCTCTGTGCATTGTAAAGTCCCATAAAATTGTCACAGGCCCTATCTCCGCAATTTGTATTGATGGTATTCATAAAAATTTCTTGCACTTTCCTTTCCGACAAATTTGAAGATTTTCCAGTGAAGATTTTGGCCCACTCTATCACAGCGAGTTTTATATTCAGTGGCTGCCAGTGCTGTGCAACCTGATAAAAGATGGTCATTTGTTTCTGGCTATTTATCATAGAATCTGAATTTTGGGGTAAAGCCATTTTTCGGTATGTGGGCTTGGTTATTTATAGTTAGAAAGCATTGGTCCTGTGCAGCAAAAATAAAATCTTCGGTTTCAGCATTTACCACAACACTACATAGCAACTGATGGGTACTGAGTTTGTCTAAATTTGGTATGGGCTAAATATTCACCGTGAAGTACTTTATGAAGACATCGTTTCTGTAGCTGGCCAACTGCATTTCCTTTCTTTTTTAAGGTTTTTGCGGCTACAGTTGTTGTATTATATTTTACTTTTATTTCTTCATCTACACAAAATGACATTTTGATTTGCTGGCTTCCTTTATTACTGAATACAGTTTCTTAATTCTTTCATGTTCTTTGACAAAGATCATCATAAAATCTTCTGCAGTTTCTAGGTCTCTTTGCTGGCCGATGGTTGTTGTCTTGTAAGACAGTTCTAGTGGAACTAATCCGCTGTCTTCTTCAGCTCTGGGCACATACATAGGACGAACATCATCTTTGGAATGTTGCATGCAATGGTATGTGTGAAGCCTTCTCTTTTTGGTGTCCATTCGCTCAGTGTCAGAAATAATCCAGTTAAGTGGATTGAAACTGTATTTCACTACAGGTACAGCCAGTGGGTTTGCGGCTGATATTCTGTTATTTTGTTTGATACAACTAGGTATTCAATACCAGACATATGCGACTTTAGTATTTTTTTTTACTTTCTCCTTCATTTGGTTATGCTATCTCCTTTGCTAATTCCTAGGTACCTACAGGCTTCTTCTTGATGCACTTCTCTAATCTTTGTGACAACATCTATATCTACTGTGTGTATTTCTGTAATTCTGCCTTTCTTGGATGTTACTTTTGCACATTGATCTAAATCCGTACCAATGTCGTCACGGAAACATTTTACAGCATTGTGGAGACCCTTCAACTTATTTTGGACTTTGTTAAAGAGTTTGAGATCATCCATGTAGAATAGGTTGTTGTTTATTTTGTATCCATAGATATTATTGTCTATTCCACGCGAGAGTGAGATTAAGGACAGGCAAAAGTGAAGATAGTCTCCTTTAAAGATTACTTTGGATATTCAGGCGGTTGGAAGTGTCAATTCCTTTGATGAGATTTTGGTTATAATGTGTTTATCCACATTACCATGCTGTATTTAGGGACATTTAATATCGATGATGAGACTTTGTACATTTCAAAACCTTGTGGCTGCAAGAATGTGGCGCACTATCAAAGGGTTTATATTAATCTGTTTCTCCTTCTCAGATTTCGACGCAATTTCCGACAATTTTCCATGTTCATTTTCTTTATAAACCTTTGATCTTTGCAATATGTACTTATCCGACATCTCCAAGGGAAGAATGTTCCAAGGGAAGAATGTTGTTTTCTTTGAAAAAAAGAGTAAGTAAATTTCGTAAGGACAGACATCATCAATTTATATGCGTTGGACAGACATTTTATTGATCTATAATATTTTAAATCATCTGTTTCACCCGTTTTGGTAGGAGATATCTAATACCTTCAGTGATATGTTCTGTAGTTCACTGAGGTTATTATTAGGCTGGTGCAAAAATAATGACGTAATAATGTCGTTTTTTGACGTATTTTTAACGTCAAAAAACGACATTATCACGTCATTATTTTTGCACCAGCCTAATAATTAGCATTGATAAAGTTGTACAAGGGTTTTTTGAATTAATGAAAGATGATAGGGTCAAAAAGGGAGATTTGAATATAGTTTCATATTATTGAACCTAAGAGAGAAAGAACATAAGAAAATACCGTTGAAAATTGAAGTTATATCGGAGTGTGGTGAAGCACATCGTGTGTGTACTTGGGATCTTAACGCTTATAAAAAAGATCTTACCGTAGCAATAGTAAAAAAAAAAAAAATAAATAAATATACTTGCATAAAAATATAGTCGTGTCCCTCTGAATGTGATAGCCCACCATGGTATGGATATGCTTTAGCGCCCACAAGCCAGCTCCACATATGTGTAAATACGAACTAACTCTAATGCTGATACAACGAAAAATATTGCTAAATCGCATGTGTCGTCAGGCGGGTCAACAAGGAAAGCGATCCCTAGTGAGGAACAAGACTGGGATCGAAATGTCTGCAACTGGAACAAGCTCTACCCAATGAGAACTAGAAAAAAATACACCGCCGTAAGTCCTAACAGAAGCCTTCTATATTCATTGAAAGTAAATCCCACAAGAACAATAAATAAATGGTCTAAGGAAGAGTATATTGAAGCAATGATAGCATTTGACACGGCTACGTTAAATTCCATATCGACAATAATGACCAAAGATGCTTATAATATCTGGCGATAAAACCACCCCTTAAACAGTCTAAAAATAGATGACAATAAACTAGCCTATGTCAGGCGTGACATCATCAGGAAAAAAAAAAGAATGTCTTACATAGAACACCAAAGCATCAGTGAAAACATCATAAATAGATTAAACGTTAACATCGAGGTCTAAATGCCAACACTCGATAGGAGACACAAGCAGAGGAACAAATAGAAACCAGTTGTAATAATTCCTTTGTAGTACACAAGCAAATAAGGAAGATAATGACGAATATGAGAGAGAAACAGAGATGGTAAAAAATAATATAACAGATATAAATGAGAGAAATTAAAGGAGATATCGTTGGGGGCGGGAAAGGCCGATAATACCAAAAATAACAAAGAACAGTCAAGTGACAGAAACCATTAACATTGCTAACCAATACGATAGAAAAAAGAACGGAAAATGGAAAGACCGATGAACCTGACAGAAATTAATCATCATATATACGGGGCCTCGGCAAGGGTCTCAGAAACAATAGGCGAAAAAGTAAAAACCCAACGTAACGAAAAATAAATTCCGGTCTGTAAAAAAAAAAAAATAGAAATCAAAATAAATAAACTGCAAGGACAATTGTCACTTCTAAATGAAGTAGACAAGGGCTCTAAAATGAAAGAAAGAAAAAGGGAGACAACTGAAACTTAGACATGACACAAAGAATAATACTGATATACAAAAGTTAAACCTGAAACCAAAGCATTCAAACGAAGGCGCAGTGAATCAGACGTTATGAAAAAAGAAAAAAAAAAAAGAAACAGATTCTTCTGGCAAAAGAAGATCTTCAAAAAAGATGCCAAGAAACTATATCGAGAACTTAGAAAAAATAAATGACCCTTCTAATATCGAGGAAATCGAAGATTTCTAATGTAAGATTTTGGAAAACTTTCAAAATGCACAATGGAAGAGCCACATGGATCAAGCAACAACAGGAAAACACACACACACATACAGAATGCCAAAAATGGACGGATATCAATATTAAATAAAAGACGTTGCCCCCTGCAAAGCCAAAAAGTGGATAACAACAGGAATAGACCGAATAGCCAATTTTTGGATAAAGAACCTCTGACATTCCATTTGAATAGTTGGAGAATAAAGCTATTAGGGAAGCAGGAGTTTCAGAGACGGGAAATGCGAGACATGAAGCTATTGGTGTAGAAGACGCGGCTACATTTAGCTGTTTCAACGGTGAAAGGTGGGATTGGGATACTGACCTAGTAGCACGTTTAAATTCATGCAGTTCGGGAACTAGAGAAAGTAGCTCGTCGGAGCAGTTACAATGAAATTGTTTGTAGAAAAGACAGAGGGAAGCGACGGAACATCGCATATCCGTCTTTGGATGTTGTCGAGAACGCTCAGACGATCAGCTGGGGTTCCAGACCATATATGAGAGCAATTTTCCATGTAAGGACGAATGGTTGATGTATTGATGTGAAGGATGGACTCGGGCGACACAGAGAATCAAAAGACCGGAGGAACCTGTACATTATGCACACATTTACACCGATTCTCTCTAAAGCAGTGGTTGCCAAGCGTTTTTTTTTTTTTTATCTGAGGCAGATTTTCGCAATGAATATTTGCTAGAGCCTCACCATTTTTTGTGACAAAAAGTACATAGAAAAATAAACAAACAACAAAGTGTGTTAAAGGGATTTAACCGCGGATTCGAAGGGATTCTCTCCTCCAATACGAGGACACTATTTAGGATAATCTTAATCTTTGATATGCAAAATATGACAGGGAAAAAATTGTTTAAAATTATTTATAGCTATTTATACTGCGACTCATTCATCCATTTACAAATAACACAAAATATCTTAAATTTTGAAATTATATTTACTTTTGGCATATAATTTTTTTTAACTGGTTTTAAATATTGGATTGCCTTTCAAAAATTCCGCCTCAAATTATCACCTCTTCAGATGCAACTTTTAAGCTAGCGACAATGTTTGGGAGACCCTGCTCTAAAGAAATAGTAATTCACAATCCCCTATGTCATTTGGACTGCCTAACAATATAGCGTGTAAATAGATGACGGTGCACAGTTCGATTTCTAGATCTATGTTTGAAAATTGATTATACCGTTCCCTCAGTTATTTCTTTTAGTCTTTACTTCTTTCCTGTTTTATTATGACGTTTTTGCTGTTCTGATGTCGACCTGGGCTAATAACAAGTTAAGCGCAGACGAAAAACCAAGTCCATTAATGCTTTCTTTCTATTGGCTTGATTTCCCGCGAGACTAATAGAAATTCCACAGGATGTTATTATTCTTACGATGTCACTATATTCAATATGGAAGTAAAAATTTAATTTTACATTTGAGTAAATACATTTTGTAACAAATGATTTGATGTATTTAATATTATCCATTCTAGTGTACCCGGACATAATTGTTTATTTTAAAATTCATATATACCGGTGATACGAATATTTATTATCCCAATTTATATATCTGACTCACGCTGTTTCACTCTGTCAATCCCTCTCTTTCACTATATATATATATATATATATATATATATATATATATATATATATATATATATATATATATATATATATATATATAATCGCAGGTTGTTAATTTTACTGTTTAACAAAATAATTTTGCATAACAGCACAGGTGAAAGTAACCTGAAAGTATATAATATTTTAATAATAAAGAATATATATATATATATATATATATATATATATATATATATATTACATATATATATATATATATGTATATATATATATTAATATTATATATATGTTTATATATATATATATATATATGTATATATATATATATATTAATATTATATATATATGTTTATATATATATGTAAAATGTGTATGTATATAAATATGGATATATATATTTTTCATATTTATATATACATATGTTATATATATATATGAATATGAATATATATATAAAATAAGTATATATATATATATATATATATATATATATATATATATATATATATATATATATATATATATATATATATATACACTTATTGAAAATATTATAGTGATAGATTTTTAGTTGGATTGAAGTGAATTTGTGACACTGGGTTTCACGTTTTTGCGATTGTCTGACGATCGCGGTGAAAACTAGTTTCACAAACATACTTCAATCCAACTATATATATATATATATATATATATACATATATATATATATATATATATATATATATATATATATATATATATATATATATATAGAGAGAGAGAGAGAGAGAGAGAGAGAGAGAGTTTAAGTCAGGAAATCATATTTGTTTAACGAAACAGAATGTTAAATTCATTCTTGTGCCATATTTGCCGAGAGTTATTATTTTTGGCATGGAACCATCCAGGAAACATGGTGTTTGGGAAGAAAAAACTTGCCAGCTACAGTTATTGGCACAATGTCCAATTGTTTATCTCCTGTACCCCCTTAACTTTGTTTTTATCGTTATATTTCACCTTATATTTGTATCCAAAACTTTCCAAATGCATTTAGACTGGCCATTGCTGTTAGGACAATTACTCATTATTAAAGAGTTTATAGATGTTGTATCGCTGTTTATTCTGTGGAATCTATGATATATATATCATTTGAAACTACCCCTCAATATCTTGTATTAAAGTAAAAAGTAAAATGGAAATATGTAAATTTTTAAACTATTTTATTCATACTTGAAAATATGATCTGAGGATCAAGGAAAAATCCCTTTCCTGGTGAAATGAAATATAGTCAATGGGCACTTAATGTTGACTGATTTTTTTTTAAACTTATATTTGCATTGAGTTCTCTAGATTACATCCTCCTTGGCACATTACCTAACTAACTGACTAACTAACTAACTATATATATATATATATATATATATATATATATATATATATATGCCCAATTCGCACAAAATATTCTTAAACAATAAAACTTGTACATGATAAAGTATATATAAGCAGTGTAAGCAAGAAGTGCAAAATGCACTCAGAAACATGAAAGAATCCTGGTGGATTGTTAAGGCTGTGGAAATCCAGGCGGCAGAGAGAGAAAAGATCCCAAAGCATTCTATGATGCCTTAAAAAGGTGTAAAAGAAAATGGAATTTCACCTGTTATGTCGTCTGACATTAACACTCTCCACACGGACAAGTAGGAAAGTATATCACAATGGAAAGAATGTGGATTTAATTTCACCACTGTCATGGCTGACATCGTCATTACTTCAATTTATCAACGACCAGTTAACTCTTGAGCTACGCATCAAGGAAATCCAGAATTCAAGCAATTGTCTTCGAACAGAAATTTTAAAATATGTTGTAAAGACTCTGGTTAAGAAATCCAATGTGTTTTTGTCATATGGAAGGTTGGTTCTGTTCCACAAAGATACTTGCTTAAAACATCTGTTCAAGAACAAAGGCAAAAAAGTTTGTATGTGATGATTTCCGTGGCATTGCACTTCTAAATATCGCTAGCAAAATGCTCGCTTTTGTTATTCTCAACAGAATAATCAAATATCTCATTGACAACATCTATCCCGAATCTCACTGTGGTTTTCGTTCAGATTTTGGAACCATTGATTAGATTTTTTCACTTCATCAGGTTCCTGAGAAAGTTCGTGAGAAGAACCATGAACTCTATACCGTTTTATCGATCTGACCAAAGCATTTGACATTCTAAGCAGGAGTGCCCTCTGGAAAAAATGTTATCATCTCGTGTCACGAAGGAATGAAAGCATCTGTTCTATCTAATGGAGAGTTTAATTAAACAAATGGCACAAAAAAAAGTTCTGTCATGGCTCCTGTACTTTTGGCTCTCTTCCTTTCGGTCATTCTACACCATGCTTTTAGGGATCTTGACATGAGTGTGAAATTTGAATTCCGCACATGTGGCGGCCTTTTTAATAATCAAAGTTTTTAAATCAAAATCGCTGACTCGAGCAATTATTATTCGTGATGTTTTGTTTGCTGATGGCACTGCAATCGAGGCCACCTCAATCGAAGAAACTTAAATACTTATCATTCGTTTTACCATCGCTTGCAACGTATTTGGATTAACTATAACTATAAAGAAAACTGAAAACTATTAACCAAGGCATGCACCTAAGCAGACGAAGTGTGTTAAACAAAAAACACCTGCACATACCTTTCCAATCGTTCCCATTACTGTTGTAAGCAACAACATGAAGTATATGAAACCATTCTTGTGCAGAAAAGTCAAAGCCTCTTTGGATGACGAAATCGTTAACCGAATATCAAAGGCAACCAATGTATTTGGGAAGATTAAGCATCGACTATGGGATGTTCCTTTGATTTCATGGAAACGAAAATCAGTGTCTATCGTGCGGTCATTCTCACATTTTTTATGGGTCAGAATCGTGGACGCCATACAGTACGCACATCAATCAACTTGATGCTTTCCATAAACGCTCTCTTTGTTCAATATACGGTTATATACCGCAGGACAAAATCTCTAACCCCGATCTTTTCATCAAATGTGGTGTTGGTGGGAGTGAATCCTTACTGATACATTCACAGTTCAGATCGGCTGGTCATCAGTATAATTGATGATCGGATGCCGAAAATTCTCATGTATAGCCAACATTTTCATGGTAAGCTTAATGTAATATAGGCTTCAAGGACAAACATAAATAGAGTTTAATTGCTGGAAGCATCCCTATAGAAGAGTTCGAGCTTGCTATTGAAAAAAGATAGACAGATAAAAAAATAAGTACAACTTTAAACATATATTTACACACAAAAACGTATCTAAAAATGCGCGGGCAACACTTAAGCAGAATTTAAAAATAATCATACAAGTAATGATAATTTATATATATATATATATATATATATATATATATATATATATATAGTAAAATAGTCATTCAAAGAATAAATCAATAAATTAATGGCGAATTCAATTCGTTCGCTAACAGTCTGAGACAAAATTGAATCTACGCCTGAATGTTATCAGCGAAAGTATTTGTGAATAATATGGATCGAACATGTAATCCATTGTACAATTAATAAAAATAAGGATCTTGTCGTTCAGCGAGTGGTCAGTAAGTTAATGCTTTCTTATTCTGTTAGCGAAGTGAATTCGCCATTAATTGTATTACCTTTTGTGATTTCTTCTTTGAATGACTATTTTGCGATATTAATTAAGCTGCATTGTTTATTAATTTGAGAATATATATATATATATATATACACACACACACACACACACACACACACACATATATATATATATATATATATATATATATATATATATATATATATATATAGATACATACATACACTAGCAGCATGGCCCGGCGTTGCCCGTGTTTGATTCAAAAATCGTACAGCAATCGCTATCACGTGATTAAAATATTTTTGCCTTTCCTTGCCTTTAAAGGAGTGCCCTTTGTCGTGTCGATGTTGCTACATGCCTTACTTCTTGCCTATCCCACACTGCGAATTTTTTCTAAGCTCTATACTAAACATTAAATCTGTTACGAAAAAAAGAACTAGACAAAACGAACACAAAACGATCAACTTTAAAAACGGACTCGTAACTGGAAAAACCGAATGAAAAAAGAATGTTAACAACAAATACTTTTTCACACCCAACCCAGTTCTGCGGAATCAGAAACAACGTTGAGTTTAAGCAAGCGAATGAACCAATTGGAGTAAAGTGCCATGCGGATTTAAATTTTTCCCAGTTGTGACGAATGCATTGATTTTTTTTTGCATGCTGGCATGCTAATTAACATTCGTGTCAATCAGCTGTTGGCTCTCACGCTGTCCAATAGAATCTTCCTGCCTATTCGTGGCAACCAGCTATAGGCTCTCACACTGGTCATAAAAATGTCCTCAAGCTACATGAAAACTGCCGAAGAAGCATGAAAACATCGATTATTTCCACTATCGATTGGCGTTTGGAAATGCAAAGTCGGTTTTGGCTTTTCCGCTAACTTGGAGCATGTGCATGTAAATTTTGGTACAAATACGTCGAAAATTGCGGCCGTGCATTCGTTACACACACACACACACACACACATACACACACACGCAAACACAAACATCCTGCCTTTTATATATATATTTTCCGACTATGCTCTTTTCCTTACCTGTTTAGCTAATTATTGTTGCAGCCTTCCGTTCAGGGATTTTTGTGTTACTTCAACATTTAAAGAGCCAACTTAATTGTTTATACAGTACTTATGCTGATCATACCTTAATTACATATTCTGGGAGAGACCAAATTTTGTGATGTGATCACTATTTTCAACAAGGTCACTAGGTTCAAACTATCAGTGAAGATGACTAGCTCAACCATCTCGTGCTAGCTCAACCATCAAGAGATTCCGAACAATTTCGTCAGCAAATTTTCACTCACAGGTCTTGGATCAAATAAAGATCTTTTACCAGTGGTGATGCACGCTGGAATGTCTTACTAGGTCGATATATATTCAAGCGCCGATATTCAAATTCTATTTTGCTTTCATAGTTCATGTACGCTACCACTTAAGCCTATTATTATAGAACTGATCGCATTCTGAATTTGTAGGCCTTACATTATCTTTCATTTTAAATTTCATACATTACTCTAAGGATTAATATTTATATAATTATACCGTCTCTACGCGAGATAATAGCTGAGGACATAGGATAAATTCTTCCTTCTATTTGAAGATAAGAGAATTAATCACTGGAACCAACGAGGGAATAATATTTCAGTGGGTGATAATTAAGAGAGTAGTAATCTGTGTGACAGTGATGAATTAAGAAGGGACTGCTGATTGAAAAACCGTTTCGTCTTCGGCTATCGGACATCAGATTTGTCCAAGAATAAATGATCTTATATTTGAAATAATCAATAGGAATGCAAAAACCATGCTAACCTAAATTTTAATGATAATGAAACATTAATCAGCAGACCAATGCCATTTTCCAGTTTGCACACACACACACGCGCATATATATATATATATATTGACGACAACGTGACCATGTTTAAAGGGAACGCTGATCATATAAAACTTTCAGTTAGCTGTTTGGATAAGTCTTGTTCTTATGTCCATCGTCTTTGTCATGTTGAATTGATAATGTTAATTATATTTTATGAATATATCCTGAAGATGGTTTATTAGACCGAAACGTCCGACGTTGACATTATATTAACATTAAAATAGCATAATTTCATATAAGGATTTTTGTTTGTTTTTTCCGTATATTTTTCTTCATACTGTCGGATCTATATCCATACATTTGCTTACATATATATATATATATATATATATATATATATATATATATATATATATATATATATATATATATATATATAACACTTGCGATTATTGGCGTTTTTCACTAGATTTCCTTCACACCAACTATTCACCCACCATTCTTTCTACCAGTTACCTCCCTTTTAATAACATTATGCAGATTTCTTGGACAGAAACTGAAATTAATTCCAGCCCATCATGAACAGGCAACAAGTTGTTATATACTTGGCAGAATATATATCTGACATAATATTGTCTTCTACAAAAAATATTTGTATATACACACACACACACACATATATATATATATATATATATATATATATATATATATATATATATATATATATATATATATATATATATATATACACTAGGCGAATTACCCGCGCCTTGCTTCGTGTGACACAGTTTTGGTAAGAAAATGATGATAGATTTTAAACCATTTTCATTTTTTGTGGAGAAAAATGATGCATTTCAAAATTACTCAATGTTCTTGCCGATGTGAATTCCATAATCTTGGATTTCTCATTCTATATTTTGGATAGGAGTCATTCCCTTCTTCAAATTTAAATTCAATTTAAAGTGAACATTTTTCAGTAGAGGGTTTATATGGCGGGTAATTTTTTATTAACTCAAGCAATAATCTCATGGGTAACATTTTAGATTTTGATGCTGTTTCTTATGTTGTAATTTTTAAACATTCTAAATGCAATTTAAAATTCTAAAATTCGAGCATTCTTAGACATTCGATTCAGGGATTATGGCAAATTTGTGCCAATTTTTCTTCATTATTTTTTTTATTTTTTTAGAATAATTTTTTTTTATTAAATACGTTTAATGTTTTTAGGAAATTATACATAATTTTTGAAAATATATTACTTGTTATAGTAATGAGTATAAAGTATTTCAAGGGGCATTTTTGACCTACTTAATATTTGGTGAAATAATATTTTAAAATGAGTATATGTCAATTTGCTATGATATGAATTTTGATTTCCAGCATTTTGCCTGAAGCAAGAAGTCTTTTTTATTTACCTTCAGGTGAATATATATATATATATATATATATATATATATATATATATATATATATATATATATATATATATATATATATATATATATATATATACACACACACAGACACACACACACACACACATATATATATATATATATATATATATATATATATATATATAGTGAGAGAGAGAAATTGATCGATAAATGTAGAAAAGATACAAACAATGGATTCGATCGAACATTTTTATTTATTACCTATCGAAATCTTCTAATCCATATTCTCAATAATTGTAGGGAACGAATAATTTCTATTATTGACCTTCTGTTTCAATAAACTGTTTTTCTCCAAACGATCAGACTTGCAGCGCATGCTCATATAACCAATGCCTGCACCATGGGTTTGCATGTTTTGCAAGGCATAATAAATAATTAATCCACTTTATTTTGTTCTTTTTCTTTACATTTATATCTTTTTTTTAATTTGTATAATTACTTGACAATACATACAAATCTCTTCACCTTTCAAAATGCTAAAGACCTAATTTTGCTTATGAAGGAAAACATTGCAATTATATTTATATTAATACATAAATGATACCAATTTCTTTACAGGCAGTATCATATATGATTATTATATTTCTTTGATAAATGTTTTTAATAATAATATTTTAGGGAACTACAGCAAAGCGGAAAGAAGCTTCCATGTGACGTGATTAATCCATTATGACTTTATTGGACGAAAGTAATATATACACTGGTGCGACTAGACATGCACTGGTAGGAGAGGGGACGTCATAATTTTAAATTATTTTCTTTTCACTATATTCTTCAGTTATATATTTTTTAACCATTTCCCACCAAGCAAGGCGGGAGTCTCACAAGTACGCACGGGTTAGAGAAAGTGAGAGTAAGAGAAAAGACTAAATATCGGGAGATGAGGAAAGTTAAAAAAAGAAGAACGAGTATCAAGGCATCACATTGACTTTGCTTTTAAATTTTTGATGATTGTAGTTAACAGGAAAGCAAGTAAGTGGAAGTCACTGGAGTTGAGATGCCAAAACAGGACCGACCATAAGGCAGATCCTTCGTTGCATATTAGCGATAACCTCGAGATGAACAGCGGTGTCACCAGATTATATATGGCGACAATATTCAATGCATGGCTAATGGTAGATTTGCAGATGTGTAGGATAAACACAGACGAGAAAAACCTTCTGGCGTGAAACAGAGAAGCACATTTCGTTGCGGTTGATGCTGCTATTAATTCAATGTATTTGCTCCACCTCAGGTCAGTGGAGAATATGAAACCAAGAAGGTGTAATGAGGCGCTATAGGTAGCAAGTAGGTTTTTTATGGTGTTTAAATGAGAACAGTTTCGTTTTGGAAGCATTAAAATTTACAAGCTATATCCCCAATAAACCACTGATTGGATGTCCTTTTCGCGACCAACGGCCAGGTTAGTTTTATTATTGTTATTTGATTTAATATTGAGACAGGAGTAAATTGTAGTGCCACCTGCATAGATACCTACTTGATAGCTGATAACATCAGGAATATCATTGATAAAGATTAGAAACAGTGTAGAACCCAGGAGAGAGCCTTGAGGAAAACACGTGTTCATTTGAGAGGAAGTAGAAGAGAACTCGTTCATGACGATCTTCACTTAATGTTTTAATATGAATGATTGAATTAAATCAAATAACTGTCCTGTAATAGCGTAGTCTTGACGTTTGCGTAGAAGGTCAACATGCCAAACCCTGCCAAAAGACTTCGAGTCATCTAGGGCCACAACTTGAGCTTCGCCGTTATTATCAATAGCTTGGTATGCATATTCAGTTATAGCCGTAACGATATCAGCGGTAGACCGTGGGATCGTAGCAGGTAAGATGCTTAAACATTTGACATTGATTAATGCCTCGATGACTTTACCGAAGAATGGTAGAAGACTGGCAGGTGTCGGAATCTTCAGAAGAGTCTTCAGAGTTCTTAAAAACAGGGACGACAGAAGAGGACTGCCAACAAAATTGAAAGCAAGAATCAGCGAAGCAATAATTCTATAGTTTGGAGATGACTGGAGCCAGCTCAGGAGTATATGCTTTAAAGAATACAGCTGGTCTTCCGTTAATTTCACTTACTTTATGAGAGTCTAATTTGGCGATGGTGCCCATGACCAACGACGGGTTTATGCCCATATCACACAGTAGAACCTCAGTTATAGGGGTAAATTTAGGTATGGGCTCTCCGGAAGAGTCGAGTGTCGAGTTTCATGATAATTTCTGAGCAAAGCATTCAGCCATATGAGATGCGGATGTTAGGACTTTGAATTGATTTAATACAGGAGAGATTGAAGATTTACTGTTGTTTCCTTCTAGTAACAGTAACTTATCTTCAATGAGGACACTATTGCACTCATTACGATCAAAGAGACGTCTCTTGCAATCAGATATGTCGCGCTGATATAGACGGAAGAAGTGTTTCATGTGGGCTATATCCTGAGCAAGCAGTCGAGAACCAAAGAGATGAGCGAGATTTAACTTGGTATTTCCTTGCTGGAATGAAAGCATTGATGCCGACTTTTATCCAGGAAGAGTCCTCAAACGCACATTTTTGAACGGGATGATTAAGAACTCTATTCCAAAGGACGTCGAGAAGGAAAACATATATAGATGCACATTCGTACGTATGAACACTTGACAGTGTATTATATGCTCTATGTATACGAATATGCATCTATATATGTACACGCTTTTCCTCTCAGTTTTCCCTTTATTTTATTAAACCCATTTTTGTTAACGACAGATTTCCAATTTTTTATCAGTATTTTTGTTCCTTCAATTTTCTTTATATTTCATTTTATTTAATAATATTTTGTTATTATATATTCCTATTTTCAACTCTTCTTTTCCTTTCTCTTTCTTTGTTTTCATCACATCATATTCTAACCTTATTACCTGTTTCAAAACTATACTACGTGGTTTGTTAAATTTTGGCACAACTTTTCTACAACTTGCTACATGCAAAACGTCTTTTCCCGTCCCCAGCCTATAACTCTCTTCATAAATGTTTACAATCTCACTCACCCAACAAGACACACACTAGTAACAATAGAACTGACTAACACTTTTGCACTTTTCATAAAAAAAGTTTTGAACATCGATGAATCAGACAGAGATCTGTTTTTTGTTAGAAATACGATTTCCTATGGAAAAAACCTCATCTAAAAAAACATCTGTCGGTTAGTAATTACCATTTCTCTGTTCGTTCCTCGGACGGTTGATGAAGAACACAGGCATGTTGGAAAATTTTGAACATACACACTTTCTCTCAGTTCTTCATTTTTGGCATATGGCTAATAATTAATGTTATTGGTACCTTTTCGCTTGTCCTTGTTTTAAAAAATAATCTATCTATTTTTATATATAAGATGAACACGTGGACCTCTTTTATTTTAATTATATATAAACAAGCAAATAAAATGCTCGCAACATCACGACCTAACATGCGCAAGTGAGATATTTGCGTGGTCGTATACAACGACTTTTACGAGCGCGTCAATAACGGCAAACGCGTTCAAGAAACTTTCATTGCAGATAGATTTTACTTAAAGGAACAATTAGTTAGCTTATCTTCATACCCTGCCTGGTGGCAAACGCTGCTGGTGGCGCCAGGTGGGGGCGGTCCCACCATAGCCACCGAAACCGTGATATCACCCCTGGTCGGCGGCTGATGAACACGCGTTGTATGTTATATATATATATATATATATATATATATAAGATAAAATCGATCCACAGGGAAGAACATCTTATTACGAAAAAATGATTTATTAATTTTTATATACCAAGAACACATTTAGAGGGAAACGTATGAAAGAACGTTAAAAGTTTTCGTGTTATGCGTTTCGTTCTTTAGGACTGGATTGGGCTACAGTGATGTTTATGCCGCTGCGACTTGACATGCGCACAAATGCGAGGAGACGCTGAGAATTTTATTTTAAAATTTTCATTTATATAATTTTTTATCAGCTTTTGTTTTGTTTTTTTTTTATATTAAATTTCCATACATTGTGATAATAGAACATCTGTCAAGAATAGCGAAATATTGAAAGAACATGGACGCAATTTCTAAACATTTTCATCAAATTAAAATTGTTTCTCTTCTAATCAAGATAAGCTGCTTTATATCACAATTACAATTAAAAAGAATTTATCTAAACGCAACATTAAATTAGTCACAACTACATCGAAAGCAATAAAATACTTAAATAATAGAAAACAATACTAAAACATGATGGTTGAAATATTACCTGTAATAATTGTCGCAAGTAATACAGAGAAACCTCAAGGGATTTGTTACTAAGAAGAAAATATTTAGAAATGGCTTTAATCATGAGATCATCCACAGTAAATTTTCAGTTTCTTACACAATTTCACCTTATTTGGCATATCCATTATCACAATGATAAAAATTGTTGTGGGAGAATAAACCACATGAAAGATAATATAAATTAAATTGGATAGATTGTATCCCTAGAACGTATATTAAAAAAAGAATGATTTAAATTTCTCAGCGGAACGATTCATTTGAAGAAGAATTGAGCACCATATTCTAGTGTGAAGACTTAAGCAAATTATTTGCTTCTTCTTATCTGTAATTATAAATGCTCTGTCGTGGATAAATTTAGTAGCACTGTATTTTAGAACACTTTATTTTTCCTTGAAATGGAAGCTCCTCTACCATGGTGCTATTCTTCCCCATGACGTTGGGCATTTTTTTGCTACAACGGTAAAACTGTTCTGGTGGAATTATATATATATATATATATATATATATATATATATATATATATATATATATATATATATTGATTTTCACCTATTTTGATCTTGGCCGGTTAGGTCAACCTACCCCTGGCGGGTTTGGTTGAATGACCATCTTGGAGTCGTTTGGTGATTGCGAGATAGCGAATGAAACTGGCAGTCGTGGTCGGTCACTGCCTACCTAAGATTTGACTTTAAAATATTTTCGCTCTGCCATTTCTTATAGCATTGAGCACTCGTTTACACTGTTCAATTTTAGGCAGACTTTTGGAAGATGCTTATCTTTACTTCTAATTATGTATACACACACACACATATATATATATATATATATATATATATATATATATATATATATATATATATATACACACACAAACACACACAAACACACATATATATATATATATATATATATATATATATATATATATATACACACACACACACACATATATATATATATATATATATATATATATATATATATATATATATATATATATATGGCTTCACTATAGAAATCCCCAGTGTTCTGATATTGATAGATTCAGAAACTGGCCTGATGGATATGCATCTGGTAAATCCTTCATTCAATGTGGATGTAATTTGACCCAGAACCGCTTGTCTGTTGTCGCATACAATTCTATCCAGACGCCTCAGCACATGACCTTTAAACGCTTTGGATCAAGTTATGTCGAACGACTATGCAATTTCGGAAAGGAAATGGCACTTCTGTCTTCGATAATTGATCTCATTGCCATAAGCAGTCTTGCCGACGTTCTGGTTCATACGTCATTGTACATTTCCATGGCATCAATATAACTTAGCTTCAGCTCACGTAAAATTTACCTACGGATGTCTCGTGAAATTAGTCGCGTTAATATAGGAATATTTTTTGTAAAAGTCAATATTAAGTCAGATATATATTCTGCCAAGTATATAACAACTTGTTGCCTGTTCATGATGGGCTGGAATTAATTTCAGCTTCTGTCCAAGAAATCTGCATAATGTTATTAAAAGGGAGGTAACTGGTAGAAAGAATGGTGGGGGAATAGTTGGTGTGAAGGAAATCTAGTGAAAAACGCCAATAATCGCAAGTGTTATATATATATATATATATATATATATATATATATATATATATATATATATATATATATCACATATCATCAATGTGGCTAGAGATCCGATTGCTTCAAGCTTGGATAGAAACCCGACCATTTAAGCATCAGTCAGAAATTATATCTCCTATCCCGAAAGTGATTTTTTAACGTTTTTGTCATGTGAAAGACGTCAGTAGCTCGGAGAGCTCCATTCGAGTAGAAGAGCATTGCATTAGTAGCAGCAGCCACTGTATATATAATCACCTCTTTCTCAATCAAATTATTTCGAGAGCATATATATATATATATATATATATATATATATATATATATATATATATATATATATATATATATACATAATCTAATTTCAAGTGGGCAAAGACTAGCCAAAAGTCCTAGTTTCATACTCTTTCACGCAATCATCAGGCACTTGGTGAGTATCGTGTGTGAAAATAGGGATCTTTGTACTCCCAAGCATGTTCAAGATTTTAAGAGTGTAACCGGTGCGGGCATATCATGCGCACACCAACTAAACTCGCCGCGGAAAGGGTAAATGATTAGCTGCGCGACAAATTGGTCTATATCATAGGGAAGCATAGGACCATGGTCAAGGAGCTTCCTGCTTCAAGTAAAATAATGATCGACAATGCCCGGCAGTTTAATTTGCTATGTATTGTCTTTGTTTTTGGTAGGTTATCCTCTCCCCGGTAATTTTTTTTTTGTCTTGTTTTTTACTCAGAACATCATTGACTAATCAAGTAAACAGTTTCCATTTTCTAACAAATGTCTCTCATCTTTCTTCAAACTTGTTCATGCCATTTTCATAGAAACATTGCAATTTTATTGAAAGAACTTTGTAAGTTAGTGTAAAGATTCGATTTTTTTTTGTATTGAAAATAATCTGTAGAAACGCGGAAAATATTAAAATCTGAAGGCGCCAAGTCAGTATATTATGCTGGTCATACAGGGTTTCACATTTCAAATCAGGAAGCTTCTGAAAGGTCTAATTAGCAGCATGCATACTTGAGTCGGTGTAGAGGATAATAACACCTATTCTATTTTTCCAAAATCTGCCGTTTTTATTTAACCTAAGTCTCTTCAAATGGTGAAAGGCTTTGTAGATATCGATTTCAAAACTCTGAGCAATATTTTTTTCCGTAGAAACCGCCGGTTTATTCTTCAAAGTGCCAAGCAAAGTGTTTTCATCGACGTTGGGTGGTCGCCCGGGACGTTGTTGATCGTTTAGGTTAAAATCAACCTGACGAAATCTGCCAAACCACTTTTTGACCGCCCGAAGTTCTTGAGCATGGTCCAAATAAAAATTATGAATGATTTTCTTGTTGATTCGACGCTTAGTTTTTTCTGAAATTTATAGAGAATAAATAGGCGAAAGTGCAACTTTTCACCCCCCATTTTTAGGACATTGATTTCTGGACGAAACGTCGACATTCAACAAAGTCTAACTCACAAATGAACGATATAACATTTCAATCTAGAAAAAATATAAGAAGAAAATCGGCACCGAAACAAAAGCCAGTCTCAAGTTATGATAATTTTATATTAACAATAACAATAAGGCACACTTTTTTGCTATGATCTGATTTATATATATTCGTAGCTTCAGAATCTGACCTGATGGATGTGCATCTGATAAGTCCTGAATTGAATGTGTATGTAAATTGATACAATGCCTATTTTCTGTTGTCCTATACAATTCTTGTCAGATGATTCACGATCTTAAGGTTTTACATTTCACTTTCCACGTCGGGTAGTAATGCTTTCTATCAGACACTTCATCCGTAAATCTTAAAGCAATTTATTTTTTAATATAGTAAATGGACATATAAAATATAATTCAATGAAACACACTTGCCTTTAACTATTTTTAAGAAAGTAAATTTAAAAATCCAAAGCAAAATGAAGCAGTTTTTTTTTGTTTTAATTATTTTTAATAAATTAAATCGTAATGTAAATAATTTTTTAATAAAATAAATAGGAATTCTATATTTTTATGTCAATTTACTTAATTAAAAACAAATTTAATTGCGATTTATTTTATTAAAATATTTTAAACCGAAAACTGGGCTATATTTTGCATAATGCTTTTTCAAGTCCTTTATTTGAAGAAAATATTCACTAATTAAGGTTTTAATCCTTAATAAATAACTTTTATTTGATTATAAAAATGTTACGTTTTTCTGGTGCTGAGTTGTTTTCGTTCTTGAGTTACTTCAGTCCTGAGTTGTCGTTATAGGTATTAAGATAAACTACATTCGCATCCTGGTTAAGACGATAAACTACATCCAACAGTGAGGACTCTGACGACTCCTTTATAAAAAAAGATCTACTACGATGACTACAATACATATTGTAATGAATTTAAATTATAAGAATAACAATGATTTCAGTCAGCTATACCCTCCTATTTAAGGGCGTTTCCCGCTTTGAGTTAGGTAAACAGCATTTGGAAAGATTTTTGACATTTTTAAATTTATTGGAATAAAAACTCTCAAAAGACATAAAAATAAGAAGATAATGTCGACGAGATTCAGGTAAAAACAAAACAAAAATGAATATTTATAAAAATAAATTAATAGCCGTCTTTAATGGTTAACATTTTCATTTATATTCTTCACGTAATTAGGAAATTTTATGCAGTTAAAACAAAATAATAATAATTTTTCATGGTTTGTTATAAAGAAAATATTACATCGGAAAATGAGCTAAACTTGTGGAAAAATGAAAACTGTAATCGGATTAGAATAAAGACCTAAGTGTTGTAGTATATCATAACATATATTGTATGAAAGAAGCAGTAGTCAAACATTTATAATTATCGTCAATGTCGTAATACATATGACATTACGGTTTTTTAAAAAAAGCGATTGCATTACTGCCGCATTTCGATGAAACACCGGTTCCCACACGATCACATAAAATAAGAAACGTCTAGCCTGGTAGATAGCTAAATGGGTAACCGCTGGGGATTATCTGGTACTGTAAGCTTGGATCAGATGATGCAATGGATAATGGTACGGATTTGTTAATCGAGAGCCGAGTTCAAAATACTTTTGGAAAATGAAAGATTCTCTGAAATAGGATTTAAAATTAATAAGTTTTTTTCATAGTTAATTCAAGAAGTCGCTATATATGGAAATAAGAATTTCTCCGTTGAACCTGATGCCAGGAAGAAATGCGTTATTGTAGGATACTTATGAAGTCTTCCTGAGACGTAGTTTTATCATTACGACCCAGACAACGAAAGACATGTTCTTAAGGATAAGTTATTCGAATTCACATTATGTGTGAGACTTGTTCTATAATTCTAATTCTCACTGTTTATTTAATGGCCGATGAATCATGATCTCACATTTGATGTAGAAAATGCAGTCAAAGAAATACTAGACAAGAATAAAAAAAATGATTTCCGTATGATATCAAACCAGACATAATAAATAGATTTGCTCTACAGTAAGAGGCACGTAAAAACTTTTACAGATTTATAGGGAGAATGTCTATGTCTATCATCATTCTTTTCGACAAAAACATGATTGAAATGGAAATTATGGAAGCTATGGATGTAAACATCGCAAATAGAAAGGAAATGAAAGTTCCAACGATTTAAATAATCGTTGGACCATAATAAAAAAAAATCTCCTTAACGTAATTATTAAGTAAATAGGTTTTAGGATAAAAATAGAGACAAGAAAATAAAAGCATGGGTCAATATCAACAAAATGTAGAGGGAACTGATTAATCTGCGGAAATAGTAGCATTATTGTCAGTAAAGAAAACGTACACGGTTTGTGTTGGCAGGGATAGACAGATATTAATACCACCAGCCTGAATATTATAAATCCTGTTCTTTTATTTCAGACAAACTCAAACACTATTACTGAGTTTCTTCCATTCTTCTCCGACTAACAATAGCTGTGTATGTATTTTTTTTTTTTTTTTTTCCTAGCCTGAATTTCCTCTGGGGAACACGTTTCTTTTTGACACGAGAGACGGGCTATGTGGCATGAAGAATTCAATTAACTAGTCATGATCTTTTACGATTGCTTAGCTCTTATATTGTAATACATAAAAGGGTCAGAGTTGAATCAGATCAGGAAACAGTAGTTTTTTAAAATATCAATATACGCGTGAAAAAATAGAATAAAAGTAACAAAAATAACAGGTAGAGCTTTAAACTTTTAAATCAGGAGGTCAGTTGTATCCGCTACCTTGGTTTCAACGTTAGGGTATCATCAGGCGATTTTTATCAAATGATCTCTTAATGCTTTATTAAAAAAAAAAAAAAAATAATGCACGGTATGTTATTATTTTCAATAATAGACAAACGCACAGCGTCGGGTGGAATAGAAAGGGAGGAGAAGGTCGTGAATAATAATAACAACAACAACTACAACAACAACAACAACAACAACAACAATAATAATAATAATAATATAAAAATGTGGCATATGGGAACATCAACAATCCCTGTTGTAGTTGGAGCCCTAGGACTGGTTGGAAAAGATTCCAGTAGACTAATTGAAGGGATTCCTGGAAGTCCATGCCTCAAAGAGATACAAAAAAAATGTTCTGACAAGTACAGCCCACACTTTACGAAGTGCTTTATCTATATATTTTTTTATTTTTTTATTTTTTTTCAGGGGAAAGTGTCATGATGCCATTTCTAAACTTAGGTACCTGAGCGGGACCCGGAAAAAAATGTGTAAACGCCAGAAGTCAAAGAAAATAATAATAATAATAATAATAATAATAATAATAATAATAATAATAATAATAATAATAAGAAGAAGAAGAAGAAGAAGAAGGAGGAGGAGGAGGAGGAGGAGGAGTTAAAAAAGAAGACGAAAAGCAAGTGCATTTTAAATGTATCAGTGGTGGTTAATTAAATTGTACATTACTTTTTTAATCCAGCCTTATATTCGCTTAAATTTTTTTTCTAACACTTTGTTTAAAATTTTCTTTGGATCCAGAAATCGTTTATTTTTCCTGTTGGCAGAAGTTACAAATATTGTTGTGGTTGCTATAAGGATTTGCCTTTACAATCGGATCCCTGTTTTTTTAATTTTTTATTTTAAATTCCACACGGGTTTAGCTAGCTTAGTCGAATACCTAAGATTTACTAGCTTAAACGAGGTCCTATGATTGTATCATCTATGTTTGAAAGTGTATTCCGTACATTCAATATACTTTTTATTATAGCCATTAATGACTGTTACTCCTGTTTTATAAATGATAGCTTCTGTTTTACAAGCTGCATTTAATGAACATCTATTCTTATTTCTGCAGTTGCATAAATTACTACCGGTATTTTGCTGACCTTTTGTCCATCATAAATTTCTAAATTACCAGTGCAGATGTAGCTTAATTTGACTATGTTTTTATTCAAATAATTCTAAATTTTGGGGAAGTTTTTAGCAAGTAACTTGAAAAATAATTTCTTTACTTTACATTTTACTCCTAAATTAAAAGTGTGTGTGTATGTGTGTGGGCGTGTTTAAACCAAATAATATATTTCCTTTCCTCGCATGTTTAATTTGAGGTTTCAATTCCAGTTTGGGTTTGTTACCTCTACCTTTAAGTTCTTCCCATATTCCTTCTTTTTATCCTCAAAAATTATTCTTCTACAGTGTAACCCGCATATAAGAGACCCTGGTATAAGAGAAACCTGGATATAAGAGAGGTTTTATCTGGTCCTAAATTAGAGCCATACTTATCTAAACAAAATGGACCAAACACGGATATAAGAGACTTATTCTCCGGTCCCGACAACTCTCTTATATCCGGGTTACACTGTATTAACATATTTTAAATTTGCGTTCGATTTCAAGTATGAGGCGACACTGCCAGCTGGAGGATTTAATTCTGCGACCAGATAGTTGACAACGTTTTTTTTATACATTTCGAATTCTATTTCAAAGCCGAGGCTTTTAAATAGTTTGAAACGCGATTTTCTTTTCTAATTGTTGTTTGGCGCTAGCATCAGACTGTCAACAGTATACAAACCGTGGTTTTCAAATGAACAATTTTTGTTAATTTTTAATATGTGTATATACATATATACATTATTTACATTATTCGGACTAGTGTCCTCATCTTTGTCGCCATATTTATCACAACGTTTCGGCCGTTGTACGCTCCGGTGGTTGGAATGTCGAACTGAACCCTTTATTTCGCTCACTGGGATAGACTGTTCTAGTTCCACGTGCCATGTTTGATGGATCTCAGTTATCAGTTTTATCTGCTAATTTCCCTCTGAAAGTTTATCTGCTAATTTCCCTCTGAAAGTTCTTCACTGCCTTAACCGGGTATTGAACTCAAACTCTTTGGGTCCTGTCACTGGATCTAACCAACGCCTTTATCCACTCTGCCGGTATGGCACAGTGGACAAAGACAATATCCGGTTAAGGCAGTGAAGAACTTTCAAAGAGAAAATTAACAAGAGATAACTGATAACTGACATCCATCAAACATGGCACGTGGAACTAGAACAGTCTACCCAGTGAGTAAAATAAAGGGTTCAGTTCGAAATTCCAACCAACTGAAGAAGGCCGGAGCGTACAACGGCCGAAACGTTGTGATAAATATGGCGACAAAGATGAGGACAATAGTCCGAATAATATAAATAATGTACATAATACCTCATCTCAGAAATATAGACAGACTCTGTATATATATATATATATATATATATATATAGATAGATAGATAGATATAGATATATAGATATATGTCTGATTGAATAAATTACAGATATTATGTCTGCTAATTATTAAAAAAATTCCGTTCATACTCACGAATAGCCTTCGTGTATTGATGTTAAAGCATGCGGGAAATGTGCTATAGCTGTTTAAATTTCTTTTATATTTATTTCCTTCAGCCAAAGCACAATTCTCTCATCCACTAACATCAATACACGTAAGGATATTAATGAATATCAACATATCGACATGCCTAAAGAGAATTTGCTGCCTAAATACAAAAATATATGTGTTTTTTGTATATGCTGTTATTCATAGACAGACGGTCTCGTTGAATCACAATTCATATTTCGCTCATCACTGTGGTTAGACATCACATTGCTTCAAGCCAGGAACGAAACCCGACAGATTTCGTATCAGTTCGGAGATCCCCCCCCCCTGAGCTAATAGCGCCCGGTTGAAAGAAAGCTGCATTTTAACTTCTACTGAGGAAAATAAATAAATAAAATAGTTGTTTTATACTGTACCTATGCACACTAATGGATATGACCCAATCCTCATAAATACGGTGGACTCGATTGTCAGACTACTAATATGTACAGTAAGGGGGCACCTCGAGGTAGTGTAATGGTTAGCAAGCTTGTCTCGCAATTACAACTGAGTAGT
Source organism: Acanthosepion lycidas (assembly GCA_963932145.1). Taxonomy (NCBI): domain Eukaryota; kingdom Metazoa; phylum Mollusca; class Cephalopoda; order Sepiida; family Sepiidae; genus Acanthosepion; species Acanthosepion lycidas. The sequence goes on along the minus strand of OZ010592.1, from coordinate 73,286,673 downwards.
GAGTTCGATTCTCACGGGTACCCCGTACTTTCGGCCTTGTGCCACATCTAAGCTACGATTGGTAAATCACTAATATGTGTAGTAAGGGGGCATCTTGAGGCGGTGTAATGGTTAGCAAGATTGGCTCGCTAGAACAATTACGACTGAGTAGTGAGTTTGATCCTCACTGGGTTCCCCCTAATTTCGGCCTTGTGCCACATCTATGCTACGCTATGTGCCGTAAGTAGTCCAACATTAGCAGTGGTTTACCTACTTCACGCCGCTGGCGAGTATTGTATTTTGTTGATGTTATAAAGATTACCATTCCATTTCCAACTGCCGTTTTCGTTATTTCTTCATTCGGTAACACTTGCTAGGTTACATCAGTAGTAAATAATGTTTCAGAGCTTAGGCGCAGACGTCTGTAGTATAGAATTGAAGTAGAATTTAGCAGTAATCGGAAACATAATTCTAAGCAGGAAACAAGCGGAAAAATTTTACTTATATTCAAAATGAAAAGTCAGTCATTATATTGTGCTTTCTTAATTTATATTTTATTTTTTCTCTCCTTAATAATGTTTTCAATGTCTAATATTATCTAACAACTTGCCTCTTATTGGTTTTATTGCTTTGCAGCGATTGAAATGCGTAAAATTAAAACGATATTATTCAGTAATAACTCTTTTTAGCAACCGTAATATCGAACCATATTATTCAACTTGATCTATACCGTTGTAATTGATTGTATTACTTAACATCCGTCTTCAAAAACTGCCAATCTAACAGATCTCTTGATACCTGTCTGTTTATATGGCTGGAGATCTGCTGCCCTGGTTCTGTAATTTGAGGTTTAATCTTTTATGTGTTACTTTTTGTTAGGTTTATACACATAGACAAGTGTGTTTATTGTATATGCAATTAAATAAAACTCATGCCAGTGTAATATTACGGTTTAGTTGATTGGTATATTTTTACGGCATATCATATGGGTTATCTAATACCGACAAGATTTTTAGGATAAACACGTATGAATAGAATATGTAATTTTTGTAAGAAATCAATTCGTCGATCAGCTCTCATTGACGTATTTTTGTAAAGAGGGGTTTTGTCGTGTGTCAAATTTATTTTTGGTAATTTTTTTTATAAAATTGTATTGCTGGTAATATTTTTTTTAAATGTTTTTTCTGGTAACTTTAATATAATATATATATATATATATATATATATATATATATATATATATATATATATATATATATATATATATATATATATATATATATTTATATTTTCAGAGTATTTTTTTTTTTTTTACTTCAGTTCAGGGGTTAACTATTTGCCCATAGCTGGGACCCTAACAGGTTCTATCAAACAAGGTCAAGAACAACAGCAATTAAGAAGCGGCTACACGCTCCTCAAAACATCCCAATCAGAGGCCCGGCTGTCGGGTGTAGTTTACCGTCATATCCAGGACTCGTAGCATTCCAGATCATAGGAGCCCGAAAAAAAAACCCACCACACCAAGGTACTTAATCATACTGTTAATCGTATGTCATTGAAGCAATCTATCTCAAAAAGGTTATAAAGTATTAGCTTGATTGAATATGGACGCTGATACTCAGGAATCTGATAAGATTTTGAGTTCCATCATATAAATAAATCATAGCAGCAAAAACTAGAAGGTATCGGAGATAATATGTAAAATTAAATATTTTGTAAATATTATATCCGTACTGCCCATTACACTCATTCAAAAAGAGCAGATCTAATGAAGAATTCCTAATTCATATATTTAGCTGTTGGTAGAAAACAACTGATAGACATAATTGAAAACTAGGAAAATACCAAGCGTGCACACATTGAAATAACGGATGACGGCTTGTACTGAGGAATCAGGAAACTCGAATTGCAGGCAAGTCCGTTACTTTGACTTACGTCCAAATACACTAAGAAAAGGTATTGATCCATCTCTTCTCCATTCAGCCAAAGGTTAATAGCAGGACATAACAGATTCTATAGCCTTGAGTTGGCAACCCGTCTAGGAGGACAACTCTGAATTCAAAACCTGAGTGGTTAAGTCGTCGTGGACTAAAGTTTCTCTGAAGAGAGTAAATCGAAATGAAGCAGCAGAAATATAAGATATATCAAAGGACGGATAAACTCTTCAGACTCGCCGTCTATCAGCACCAAGTACGGGTTAAGTTTTCTCGACAACTCGCATGTGTGCAAGCGTTATTACTACGGTTACATCCGCTGAAGACATGGTCAAGAATGAAGGGGTTCCTCTAATAGGAATGAAAACTATGGATTTGGAACTGTTAAACAATAATTAATGCTAAAAAAAATCATTTAAGTGTCAGGATTGTGAAGAATATGATGTGTATTTGTTTATTTATAAAATTTTAAACATTCGACATGCTGTCACTCAGTGCCCATACATTTAAATACAAACATTAGAATGCTAAAAATATAAAGAATAACAATATTTGCGCAATATTTAAGTGTTGATTTTCGTAGATGTCACAGAGAATACTTTCCCGCATTTTATGAGGAGAATAAAAAAGAAAATTCCAATATTATCCTCGGTTTCCTTCGAAATTACAATAAACTGTGTGTGTAGTTTTTACTTCTTTTTAGCTTTTTAATTGTTTACTGACTTTTAGCATGATCTTCGAATATTCTATTAATTCTGGAAACAGTTTTCACATTAATATTTCAAAGTTTGTATTAGGTTGGTGCAAAAATAATGTCGTAATAATCTCGTTTTTTGACGTTAAAAAATACGTCAAAAAAACTACATTATTACGTCATTATTTTTGCACCAACCTAATATTTATCTGTAAATTTTATTCATTTAGATGCATTTTTCTTATTATTCATAGTCATTAAAAATGCACCAGGGTATTTTTTACGTCAGCGTCTTGTCGTTTGTCCGAGAAATATTCCACCGATCGAAAATATGAGAGAAAAATCCGAATGCGCAATGGAAATTGGAAACATACCTTCAAAAATATTTTTAAAAAAAGTATTAAGAAACAGGCCGTCCTGGGTATGACGACAAACCACTTCCGGCAGCAAGGGCTCTGAACTTTAAGTTTGAGGAGACGGAAACACCTCTTAATTGCTCTTGTCTCAAGGTCCACCATGATCCGGCGGGTTAGCAGCTGTTAGGGTCCCAGATATGGGCAAATTTTTTAACCTTCAAACTGGGATCAAAACACTATGCAATTATAAAAATGTTTCTTGTAAAAATACCAGTGATACATTTTGATAGTAAAAAAATTACCAGCTATGCATTTTTATAAAACAACAAAAAAATATTAGCAATGCATTTTCGAAAAAAAAAAAGTTACTAGTGCTTAAATGTTGGCATAAAATGATCAATAAAGAGTTGATATGCCGCCAAACAAACATACTCAAATATAGTCAGCTATAAAAAAGGAACACGGATTTTGCTGTAAAGTAAGATTATCGGGCTCCACTGGTCTGTAACGTCAATCCTTTCATATGAAATTAAATACCGGATAATTTGCTTCCATATTATAAGGAAAGGTGATGGACGATGAGAATAATGTTGACGGAATTTGTGATGAACGAGGAAAATTGGCTACGAGACAAACAAACATTGCCGACATATGTCAATTTTTAAAAATAAAAATAAATTTTACAGATGAAAGATGCATTAAAATATGCTTTTAAACATTATTATGCAAATTAAATGTAACCACTTATGTTGTATACGGAATTTCTTAGTAATATATACGAGGCATGTAACGCTATGATTATGTTTATTCTTATATAAAACTATGAAATATAATCCTTCCGTCAAAATACGTATTTACCCAGGCAATGTCTGTTAATTTCTGTGATTTCAGTTATTTGGGTATTTAGGTCGTTTTGAATAGTTATTGATAGTGATCCCGCTTTCCATTTTATAAAGGACCTTTTTGCCATAATGTACTTTTATTCGTTTTGATATTTATGTTGCCAAATGAAATATTAACGTATTGTTTATTTGATCGAATCTTAATGCCATAGTGATTTGAAACAAGTATTTGAGCATTATATAATAATTACACAACAATTACATGTATGACTAAATATATATATATAATGACTTAACTTGTTGCATCAGTTTTAATTGGTAATATGAAATCTACTGGAATATTAAAAAAAAAAAGTTTTGTGCATTATCTAAATAAACACGAAGTCAATTGAGTGACAAATTTCTTCATTTCATTATCTATCAAGCATTAAACATTAGAAAGACTGAGAATGGAAATCACTCCCATTTACATTTCTTTTTATATTTTATAAATTTTCACCTTTGTAATATTTTGAAATAGGCATAGAGAATTATTTCTCATAACTTGATACATTCAGCCATATTTAAAGTATATAATGTCTGTTATTGACGCAGACTAATCTATATAATCCAACTCTTCTTTGATGTAAATTTTGATCAACTCAATAACACAGACTGGATTTCTAAAAAAAAAAAACATTTTGAAATAAGACGGTTCCACGCCAAAACAAAGACACAAGTCTGTATGTCGAACCCCCCCTAACTTTGTGTGTGTGTCTGTGACACGATTCATGTGCTGAGTTCAAATTGTAGTAAAATTCCTTATGTTCACTTCCTTTGGGAAAAGTATAGTTCTATACCTTCTCTTCATAGTTAATATCAGTTAGGGATCTCTAGTTTTTTTGTTTTTTTTTGGATAACTTGTCTAGGAGAATCAAAAGCTTTTTCTCAGATACGGCTGGCAAGTCAGAAAGTAGCTACGTGCTATATAAGCCACAAAACAATACACCATGTGCAGATTGTGACTTAATTCTTAATAGTGGAATTAATGAAACTGAGGATGTGATAATTACGCCATATCAAAATAAACACCTACAAATTTGGGGTAAAAATATAACATCAATTATCAAAGTGTTTATTGAAAATTTGAAGATAGACGTAAAGTAATAGTATTTAGAAGAAAGAGTAATAAAAAGAAAGCATTTACTTATTTTTTGAATTTGTTTCTTCAAGTTACAACAATATTTTAAAACTATAAACAGATAAAAAAGAAAGGAAATATGATGTTCCCAATGAATAATACTGTAACATTCGGAAATATTTTTTTCATTTTTTATTTTTTATATACCAGTTGCTGTATAAAATGGACGATGGTCGGATGAAAAGTTCATAGGCTGACCAAAATACTCACATGGAATGTGGCCAAATGAGGCATATTTCTCATCATAATACCCCATAGACAATTTTTTCATGGGAGTTGCAGTGCTTGGATCCAGTTGATGAAGAAATTTTCATCCTGTTGGTCAATAATTCGTTAAGAGTAGATATGACTTCATCATCACTGCGATAATTGTTTCCAGCCAATATTTTTTTTTTATGTTGGGGAACAGATAATAGTTAAATGGTAGCCAAATTAAAACAATAGGGAGGAGGATCAACCAGTTAAATCCAAAGTCCTGTACAGCAGAAATTTATACCAAGGAATTGTGTGTTGGAGCATTATCCTGATGAAAAAAGATCAGTTCGTCAGTTTTCCACTGGCGTTTGTTTTTGATATCTTTTGTCATCTGCCTCAACAAATTGGCATAGTACTCTTGATTGAATGTGTTGCCCTTTTGAATATAGTCAATAAATACAATGCTCTTTGCCTCCAAAATTGAGTATATCACCCTCCCTGAAGTTGAAATGACATTGATCTATTTGGAGCAGGTGATAAGGGGTGTTTCCACTTCTTGGATTTTCTCTTTGTCTTTGGCTAAAAAGTGATGAACCTATGACACATTCTAAAGGAGACCAGTTCGAAATGCCTCAAATAGTGTCTCATTTTGTCATGATGAGATAAGCCAGATGCCCTTTGATCAGTTGTCAGAAGAGATGGTATCCACCGAATAGAGACCGTCGTCATGTCATGTTCTCAACTCTCATAAGATATGATAATAGCTATGGCTATTTTATTTATAGTCAGTTTTGCGTCATCCATCACTATATTGGAAAACGTTCGCGGTGGTTGCAGCTGCAGGACGGCCAGTACTTGGATCATCATTATCATCGAGACCTTCCATTAAATTCAGCTGCCTACTTTTGCCCTGTTGATAAAGCTAGCGCGTTATCCATTAATGTACCAACCATGCCAGAATGAATGTCCTT
>OZ010592.1:73260522-73278022 GCA_963932145.1 Acanthosepion lycidas | reverse complement strand
TTAAACTAAAAAATACGAAAGAACTGAGCACCATCACTCTAACAGTTCTTTCGTATTATATCAATACATACACACATATATGTATACGCACGCTCTCGTGTGTGCGTGTGTATGTCTGTGTGTGTCTGTGTGCGTGTGCGTGTGTGTGTGTGCCCCTGGAGTTTCATATGTTGTTGCTATATACTTGCTAATGTCCCATAAGGGAAATCTAAAACGTTTCCTATTTCGGACATAGACTGTCCCATCTGTCAGCCTAAACACTCATAATTTGAAATGCCTAATTGTGCCCTGACTTTACTTCCCCTGTGTGTCAGAGCTAGTGTATCATAGGGACAGTTAACAACCAAGTTATTTTTATCAAATCGAATAGGAAGAATCAATAAACTCTATTCATATCACTACTTTTTGATACGTCCGTGTGTGTGTGTGCGTATATATATATATATATATATATATATATATATATATATATATATATATATATACGCAGTTGTAATTCTATTTCCGTGTCGAGACCGTAGCTTTTATATATGTAGCGATGTTCTTTTCAACCGAGGAGCAGGTAAGGATGTTCTTGACACTTTTCAGATCTACCGCCTGTGCCGTCAGAAGAAAAAAAAAACTTACACTTACTCTCACACACATGAAGACACGCAAATACACCCCTGCTTTTCTGACTCTTTCATCACCACTTTGGTTAAGCTGGATTCTATTTGTGGGCATGGTGATGATGATGTATTTTCAACGCTAACTGCTTATTGTACTCGATAAACATTAAGAAAGAACTAATCTTTAGACAATTTGTTTATTTTAGACAATATTTATTTTGGCGACCATACTGCGTACTCAAAAATCTTCCTTATTAAGTTTTTTTTTTTTTTTTTTTTTTTTTTTTTCCCGGAGCGTCTACTCAAATAGGGTTGCCCAATATAAATAACGTTTTAAGTAATGAATTAATTTAAATGTCATATTTTGTAGCTACATGTGTTTGAGAAGACATCCTGTTTCTTTTTTTCTTTTTTAAACTGTGTAAATTGCTCGATACATGCCTCTTCATTCGCTTGCCTGAATAAGAAAATGCGTTCACGGCTTTAGTTAAGATTTCTGAAAGTGCGCACATCAGGCGTGATCAGTCTATGAACAAGTTTAATAAACTCAACGCCTGGAGCTCGAAATCTTGAGATTTTCTGAACAAACTCTGACGTCTTACTAACAGTTTCTTCTAATAAGGCCACCCACAAAGTTTGATTCACTCCGTAATTTGGACGTCATGCACTTAACTTATGTGCCGAACACTTATATCGTTTCCGTGTTTGCCTCGGGGTTCTTGATAAGATACAAAGGCGGATATGCAATGGAATTTGCTCTGATCTGGCATCTCGTCTACAGTCGCTTTCTCACAGACTCGCCATCGCCTCTCACTGTCTTTTTTTTTTACAAATACTTTCATGGTATTTGTTCCGATGAGCTGCTTTTGTTGGTTCCCAGTCTTTGCGAATTCAAGCATCCTACGAGGCTGGCATCCCGCTTTGACCCTTTCACTTTTGAAACTGTTAAATGTAGCCGCCTCTTCTACTCCAATAGCTTCATATCTCGCACCTCTCGCCTGTGGAACTCCCTTCGCTATTACTGTTTCCCTGAGAGCTATAATCTCCAACTATTCAGATGTCGTGTCAATCGACATCTCCAGTTGCCTTGATCTATCCACTATCCTTCTCTTTATCCTTTCCTCTATCATTCCTATCTGCTCTCGCTCCAAATCCTCTATAACCCTTGCGTGCTAGTGGCTTCCCGCCTTGCTAGGGGTGGAATGCATAACAAAAATAATATTAAGATTACTGCCTTTGGGACAAGCGACTATGGTAAGATTCTAAGCAGAATGCCATTATCTCTTTTAACTACACCATGCTGCTTTCTTGTTAACCATTCGACTACGCGCCCATCTCAAATATTCTCTCAGGCGTCCATTTTAACCAATCGGCCGCGTTCCCATAATGTTATAAATAAGAATGAATTGAAATGAAAATAAAAAAATTAATTTTCAACTTAGTTTTTTTTTAAAGATTAAAATTTCCTAGTCAGGTTACATAATGAAACAGAGAAGGAAAATATATTTTAAGTACATATAATTTGTTATTATTGTTTTTTAGATTTGTTTTTCATTGAGGCTATGGGAAATTAAATGAACATTATTTCAAACATCAGAAAAGTCAACTATGTAAATAATCATTATTTTATCGAAATTAATTACGCAACTAGTACATAGGATGAATTTTTAAGAGGTAACATATAAGTTAAATCAATTAACTGTTGGTTATAGGTACACCACTATCCCCGACAATTATTTCTACTATGTATTTTCTTTTCTTCTGTTGTTATAAAGACTGGAAAATAATTCCCCGTCGAATAAAATACTTATCAGTTCAGACCGTTAAAGCAAAGATACAATATGCTATGCGCAGGGAGTCAAATTATCGTCATTTCCTTTGTATTTCAACTGGAAGGAAGGAGTTTCACACAAAAAGCTTTTTCCAAAGAACACTTACCTTTACGGAAGAGACAGCAGTATGAATAATTTTGTCAACGCTGCAAACTTAAGATATTCGTGTCAAGGGTGAATTATTATATATCTTCTTCTTTCTCACAATGTTCACTTCGTACAACTTCTTTCATTCGGCTGCTTTATTCAATAACCTTGTAACTTGTGCGCTTTTCGAGATTGGTATCGGATAACTTTAGTAAGAAAGAATTTATAGAAATACTTTGGGAAATATTTCAGTTTTTAACACTAACTTATGATTTTCAAAATGAAAATATTGCTAAAAGCAAATATAAATGTTTACATCGATTAACATTTGAAGTCTTCCAACAGGAGGAACAAATAAAATGTACAGGAAAGAAAACTAGAAGATAAAAGGAAGTTATAATCAATATATTAACTTTTCAGAGTTAAAATCATCTAGGCCTGAAATTTCGAATAATGCTATAAAGAGAGATAACAGTGAACTGTTTTACAAGAAAGATTTATAAATTTCAGCTGGCAGTAAAGCTAACTGTTTGGTCAATGAATACTGAATATTTTTCTGTTTTAGTGTTAATTTCAAATATTATCATTATCATCGTAACTTAATCCCAAGAAAAATGGCGTACCCAGCTGCAGGAGATAAAGAAAATATCTGTGTACGTTACAGCTGAACATTGGGTGGGTTATTAAAACAAAGCAAGTGTATTGTTTGCAAATTATCTATTTATCTTGTGTGTAGTGAACCGTGATGTTGCCAGCAATCAACGTTCATGAAGTTAAATCAAGATTTCGAACAGTGGTTTACATCGCTTCATCCATACACAGCATATCATCCATCGATTTTTGTTTTAACATTATATGAGGCTAGTAAGTTCATAAAAAAATTCGAAAAAAAAAAAAAACTCTTATTTTGAGCGTCATCAGGAAAATGTTACTTATTTCAACCAAATCTATATAGATGAGATAGAAACTGAATCACGTTAATGATATGTATGCTGCATGCTATAATTGCTCTAACAGTATCGGTTCATTTTATATTTTATTAATTTCAACGCCATTTTTATTCATACTTTCATTTGTTTTAAGTGTTTTTCGAATCAGACATTTTTTCAACATCAGATTGATAAGAACAGATGATAGACGGAAGTAAACTCAACGAACTACGGATTATGTAAACATTATGGTATACATAAATTTAGACAAATTCAACTAGTTTGAACCATTTAACACTAGGATAGCCGAAGTGTCTTTTTCGATACCTTCAAATATTCAACAAATTACTATGGAATAACTAGTTTTTGTTCGATGCTGACGCTTTTGGACAATTATTGAATTTTAGCAATGACGCTTAACAGACTTAATTCTTTAAAAAATATTCAGTGGAATAGCTGATATTTGAGGTTTTACCTTGAATGGCCGAGGTGTCGTTTTTGACACCAAAGCTATTCATAGGATAAATGCATTGAAAAATTTCTCACAAGCAATAATACTTGTGTTTATGTCCCCTATCTTTCTATTTATCAATACACACACACACATAATTTATATATATATATATATATATATATATATATATATATATATATATATATATATATATATATATATATATATATATATATAATCACTTTCTTTCAGTATGAGGTTTACTAATATTTGTGAATTTCTTTTCAGACTTGTTATTCCTGACTTGAATATTGAATATATTAGAGATGGCTGCTTCACGGCGTAATGTAAATAAAAATGTCAAAGGAGCTGGCCATCCTAGTATTAAAAGAATTTTAAGGGAAAAAATCATACTGTCCGTAAAAATTCCTTTTTGTGTGACGTCATTTTTATGTCATTTAAAAAACGACTTTACGGGCAGTATGATTTCGCATGAAAAAAAGTCAGTTTTGAAATCAGTTATCCTGAAAAATGGGCGTGATTTCACATAAAATAGAAAAGATAGACGATAAGTTAAACTTTAATTTCATTCTATATGTTAATGCTAATATTAGACTTTTCAATATATAGGAAAAATAGATATCAATTTGCAGACGACTCAGAGGAAATTTAGAAAATCTTTATATTAAAATATTTTTTTAAAATAATTCTTTTCTAAAGTTTAACAGTTATAGTTGGTTCTAGTATTAATGGAGACTTCCATCCTAACAATTAAAATGTCAAAATTTTGATTATGTCACTATTTTTTCTTCGAGATCCATGTACTATTGACTTTAGTTTTTGCTACCGTTCAAAGTCCTCAAGTGAAGTGGTCAATCTCAATTCGTCATTTGTGATTTGTGGCGTCAGTTTACGAGGGTCGAAGTAGGATAGTCGTCACTTGCTAGAAATTATTTTAACCACTGATCTGAGAAATCGAATGATTTTAGCTGACAAATTAGATATTTTTGAATGTGTCTGGAGCCACGAACGTTAACCATAGGAAAGTTTCGATCTAACAAGGCAATTTAGACACACACACACACACACGCGCGCGTGCGCGTTTATTTGGGGAAACACCCCTCTTTTATACAAGTTTAATTGAATAAAATTGTCTAGGCACTGCGATTAAGCTATTTTAAGCTATTTTTTTTTCATTGGTAGAGGTATTTACCTTTTTAGAGATGGAGTGTGTAAAAACTGTCTGAAGTATCTATGGATCCGAGCGCTTTCAACTAATCTATTACAATGGTGTGTGTGTGTGTGTGTTTTTTTTTTGTTCAAATGAATAGGTAGATTATATATATATATATATATATATATATATATATATATATATATATATATATATATATATATATATATATATTAGAAAAACAGACCACTTAAAGGTTCCATTATAATAATTTATTTCACCAGAGCCCTTTTAAAGGTCTCCGGATCATCAGATAGCACTTCCAAAAATGAAACGAAAAATGAAATGGAAATTGATGGGTAGTGTAAGTTTTTGTAATTTAACAGTTACCGTAACTGTCTTTTACAATATTAAAATAATACTATTGGTCGGGTAAACAAACTGTTATAGTTCAATTTTCGTTTTAATATGTTCTCTATAAATGTGTTAATAAATACAGTATTTAACTTATATTAAATCCCTAAATTATTTGTAAAAAAAGTTAAATATTTAAATTGCTAACTAATTAATTTCTTCGGGGTTTGTTTGACATCGAAATTACTATCAAACATTTAAATCAATTTTTTACATAAATTGCTAAAACTTACCAACCATCTCCTAAATATGTAAAACCCATTTACTGCCTCTTTCTCTTTACTCCCCTCTCCCTCTTCTTTCTTTTTCCTTTTCCTTTTTTCCTTTCTCTATTCTCCACTCCCATTTCAATATATTACTTCCGTAAAGCTAACGGTTTATATAGGTCAAGTTCTGGTCACTCCTCCCCACCAATACTAAGTATGATTGAGAGATATATTAAATTAAACCCTCCCTAAACTCTACCATCTCTCTAACTACTCCTATTCCACTCTCTGTTAAATTACAAAAACTTACAATACCCACCAATTTTAATTTCATTTTTCGTTTCATTTTTGGAAGTGCTATCTGATGATCCGGAGTCCTTTAAAAGGGCTCTGGTGAAATAAATTATTATAATGTAACCTCAAAGTGGTCTGTTTTTCTTTAAAATATTAGCTCTGGATTTACATTGAGCTCCCAGAATTTCTTCCTCCTTGGGATTACCCATATAGATTACCAAGTTTTATATAACGTAACTATTAGGTTGATGCAAAAATAATGTCGTTTTCTCACATAGTAACATTTGTTAGAAAACGACATTGTTTTTGCACCAATCTAATATATATATATATATATATATATATATATATATATATATATATATATATATATATATATGTTGTGATCTAAGCCGCTTTCTCGTTGTCACTTGGTTGAACAACATATTATGCCGTGGGTACGTTAAATATGTCATACAGAAGTTTCTATGGTACCTCTTTTTGGAGACGTTTTAAGGCAATGAATCAACGTTTTAGGTGTCCCTTATGTCTCTATCATTGTCCCCGTACAATACATTCCTTTCCGCGCTGATACATCTTGAAAAATACTTTATCTCCACGGTTGAAATATTTATTTGCGTCGTAATTTGTTGATGTTCTCGCCTTGCGTTCACGTAATAACTTATTGAAGACATACTTCATCTTCATGATGAACATAAACTTGCAGGCGATATTCCGGACACGGGTTTGGCGTAATTCGGTAAAAATTTAGAAATTACTGAATCATTACCTCATCTGATTCGTATCCTTCCGATTTCGTTAGTGCCTATTTTAACATGTCGGCAAGCCGTTCCACTTGTCGGTTTGATCTTGTGTGATACGGACGTGTTGTGATATGCTCAATTCCTAAGGCTTTGTAAAAGAACTTCAATTCACTAAACGTGAATTGTTTCCCGTTATCTGAAACGATAGAGTCAGGAACAATGAACCTTGCAAAAAATATCGTGTAGGCAATTTATGTTAACTCCGGTAGTTGGTCTCCTGCATTGTAATATTTCTGGCCATTTAGTATAAGTATTGACTACTAATGGATAGTAAGCTCCGTTTATCGGTCCTGCAAATTCAATATGTATTCTATACTATGGCATATCGATTGTCGGCGAAGAATGAACTTTGATAGGCTCTGACTTCGCAGCCAGAGCTCTGGATAATTTCACCAAATTTTCTATATCCTTATTTATTTTTGGCCAGTAGGTATAACACCACGTTAAATTTTCATCCTAGAAATTCCTGGATGTCTTCTATGAAATTCATTTAACATACGTCTTTGTAACGATGCTGGTATCACCTGTTTCTGCCTACATCAGTACACTACTGCATAATGAAAACGCATTATTTTCCATATTATTAGGTTGGTGCAAAAATAATTTCGTTTTCTCACATAGTAACATATGTTAGAAAACAAAATTATTTTTGCACCAACCTAATATTTCCCCTCTAGATGTTACTTTCTCTTTCATTTTCATTATGAAGTGTTTTTTCCCGCTTTAATGTTTATTTCCCCCAATGTTATAGGTAGTTCTCGTACGCTGTTATATAATAAGCAATTTATTTCATTTTCGGCCCCTATCGCTGCAATTACTGCCTCTTCAAGTGGTTCGCAGAATCTTCGTATCAGTCTAGACAATCTGTCTGCAAGACTTATTTTTTTGGATGCTAGAAATTCCATTTTATAATTATAATTTAATAGGACAATTCCCCAGCGCTGTAGTCTATTCGCTGTATATGTGGGAACACCATTTTTGATCCATATAGGGACAATGATGTACGATGGTCTGTCTGCAGTAAAAATATTCTACCATGTAGGAATTTTTTTAAACATTTTCATGTCAAATATGATGACCAATTCTTTCTTTTCTATTTGTCTCTATCTTCTTTCAGCCGCAATTAATGATCTTGAAGCAGGAGCTATAGGTTTAGTTGTTCCGTCTTCATTCTTGTGTATTGTCGCTGCTCCAATAACCGAATCATTTGCGTCTGATGCAAGCACAAACTTTATTTTAGGGTCAAAATTAGCTAGCGACAAATCCGATGTTAAGACATTGATGATCTGTTCGAACACACTTTGTCATTAATCTGTTCAATTGAATTTTACGTCTTTCTTCACTTAATTTGCTGTGAGTAGTTGAAAAATGTTTTGTTTTTCCCCTTGGGTGGTCGGACATTGTGTACCTGTGAACGGAGTTTTTCCTCAATACTTGCGGTATTAATTTTCAAGTTTCAATACTTTGATACTATTCCGCTTTTTTCTGGAGAGTATATTTTCTAATTCTTTCTCATTTTGCAAGTCTCCTGGATCTTATCTCTGCGTCATTATTAGAAGTTAAACCCTAAACGAATATCAGGCCTTTAAGAAAATCAGGAATCTCGATTCACGACTCCTTCGTGCGTGACAAAAAGGTCATCGTCGGACCAAGTTAAGACATTGCCATCGTGTATTAAACAATGAACTCCTATCACCAAAGATTTTCGATAGTATTACGATGGTCTCATCAAAATGTATCTCTCCTGGTTTATTTGGCAAAATGTAACTTATATATTTTCATGTCAGCAGGGAACAAGTTCCTTAGTAATAACCGAACTTTCTTTTCATTATTCCAATGCGAACAAACGTATTTGAAGATTCCTTCGTATCTTCTGTAATAAATTGGAAACTTTATCCCTTCATCTGGATTGTACCCAAATTCGGTGAATGAATTAGCGACAGCATCTGGAGTGAAAAATCTGAGATTTTTTTTCTTCCATCGTTTTAGTGAAGAACTCAAAAAACTTCTGTTGTTGTAATTGTAACTAGTTTTTGTTGTAGTTTTTGTTGCTGCAAAATTTGAACCATGATAGTTTTTAACTCATTCATTCTGCTGAACTCTGTTGACCTTTTTACAGTTTAGTTTTTTTTCCTCGTCTAAGTTGAACAAATCATCGTCGTTACTTTTGTGATGCCAGACACCTTCGCGTGGTCACTTTTGTGATGTCAACGAATGTTCGTTTTCACGTTCATAATTCTCGTTGTAATCGAGACTTTGGGATCGCAGATACTAGTAGTAACACCTTCTAATAATACTGGCACTAGTAATACTTGTTCGAATAGTAACCAACGAATAGTAATTCGAATAGTGATCAGTATAGAGAAATAGTATAGAGGATACTATAGAGAATAGCGATCACTTAGACACTACGCTAATTCCTATATATACCTTTCTTTTAGATCACGTGGTCTACATATTAAAAATGGAATCACCGGTGTTTGCTCGCTGTGTTCAAAGTCTTGTTTCGACAAAGACACTTTATCCTTATACAACAATATTCAAGAAACATAAATCTAGTTCTACAAAGAATGCTGCGGTTACCATATATTGAAGTTGTAACTGAGGGAAAATATTGAAGGAAAATGAAAGTAGAAAAAGGCTTCATAATTAGAATCAGACAGAGAAAAATTAAGTTTCTAAGAGACATACTAAGGAAAGATGGCCTCGAAAATTTGTCTATTACAGGATACAAGAAGGACAGATAATAGCGAGAAACGTAATTAACAAGATTGTGTAAAGGATAGTGAATAGAAAAAAAACAACTTCCTAAGAGCTATAATATTAGGTTGGTGCAAAAATAATGACGTAATAATGTCGTTTTTTAATGTATTTTTAACGTCAAAAAACGACATTATTACGTCATTATTTTTGCACCAACCTAATAATATTCGGCTTGTACAAGGCCCAGAAGCCACTCGAGGGTTACAGATTAAGAGGCAAAATTTCTGGGGATATCTGGGGAAGATAACAGTTAACCCTAGACTTGAACATGTTATTATTGCAGAGATCGGGGGAGTATGTACGTGGGAATCGGTTGTATAAGACAGCGAATTGCCCTCGGTGTAGAGAAAAATGTCACAGAGAAGGAAAAGAAAAGCCATGTTGCTGTCGATCATTAGCACAATTTAAATTTTTGAATATTATAAGTGGCGAGAATTGAAAGTGTTAGAACAGAAGAGACGGTTCTATCTATCTAATTTCAACCGAAGTCGCTGATATATATATATATATATATATATATATATATATATATATATATATATATATATATATATATATATATATATTAGGTTGGTGCAAAAATAATGTCGTTTTTTGAAGTTCAACTTTATGTGAGAAAACGACATTATTTTTTTGCACCAACCTAATATATATAATGAAAGTTTCACATAACTGATGTCATAGATTGAATAAGATCAAACACAGATCCTTCACGAGTTAAATAACACAAACTTTTTTTATATTAATTCTATTAATACTTTACCTCCGTCTTTGATATTGACCACAGCAGGACAAAAAGATTTTTTTTCAAATTAACACTATATATATATATATATATATATATATATATATATATATATATATATATAGTTGAGTAGGGTAAATTGCTGCCATATCATACTTTTAATTTCACGCAGGCGCGTTTTTTTTTTCTTTTTGAATTTATCGAATGCACAGGTACAATATTGTAACTTGGGCACCGTCTGTAAGAAAAATACTACTATGACGCAATTCGCTTAGCCAGAATTTTAGAAAAAGCTTGCTAATCTGCTTGGTATTTGCGCAGGAAGTTCCAATAAGAGAATTTCAGAATGTTCAGGTGTCAATCTGAGGCAGTGTAGAGGAGTCGGAAGTTGAATGAGTCCAATAGTGATTACTATCATGCTTGGAGTGATCACTAGCGATAGCGACGTTATCCCTTCATTCAGCTTCTCACAGGGCATCAGACTCAACACGGAGGCCCATATCAAGTGCGTTCGGCGGGTAGTGCTGTCCTGAATCAAGAAGGTGGATGCTGGTAGACCATATATCTGGCAACAGGACTTTTCACGAAACCGTCATAGCTGTCAGGCAAGTTCTACGACCATATCACCCCTTACATCGGGCCACGTAACTTCTCAGACTGCAACCTCCTTGATTAATAAGTGAGGAGCGCAGTTGAGGGAGGGATCAACAAAACTTTTTTTTACACCAAAGATGAACTGAAGGCTAGTATTATAGCAGCATTCACCAAATTATACAAGGGAAACCTCCAGAAGAGTTTTTTAAGCATTTCACCCCAAGCAAGGCGGGAGCCACTAGGACGCAAGGGGTTACAGAAAATTTAGAGCAAGATCAGATACGAGTGATAGAAGAAAGGATGAGGGTAGTGGATAGACCAAGGCAACTGGAGATGTCGAGTGACATTACACTTGAATAGCTTGAGATTATAGCTCACAGGGAAACAGGAATAGGGAAGGGAGTTCCACAGGCGAGAGGTGCGAGACATGTAGAAGAGACGGCTACATTTAGGAGTTTCGACAGTGAAGGGGTGAGAGCGGGATGCCAGCCTCGTATGGCGCTTGAACTCATGACGTCTGGGAACCAGCGAATGTAGCACCTCGGAGCAATTTCCATGGAAGTGTGTGTGAGAAAGTGATTGTAGACGCGACGACAGAGCAGGGCCAACCACATTGCATATCCGCCTCTGGAGCCTATCAAGAACCCCGAGGCAAACAGAAGGGGCAACAGACCATATATGGCAGCAATACTCCATCAAAGGGCGAATTGTTGATTTGTAGATCTGGAGGATCGACTCCGAGGAGAAAAACTTCCCGGCGCGGCTCAGTGAGCCAACTTTCCTTGCGGTGGACGAAGCAATTGACTCAATGTATTTATTCCATCTCAGGTCAGCAGTCAACGCGAGACCGAGAAGCCGCAGAGAGTTGCTCTCGAGAAGTTGAGCGTCAGACATTCTAAAGGAGGGAAGGGAAGGATCTCTGTGGTGATTAATAGAGAGCAGTTTTGTTTTAGAAGCGTTGAAGTTGACCAGCCAATTCTTGCCCCAGTTCACAATCGATTGGAGGTCCTTTTCGAGACGCACGGCCAGGTTAATTTTGTCAGTGACACTAGATTTGTTTTTGAGGCAGGAATAAATTGTGGTGTCATCCGCGTAGATGCCAACTTGGGAAGTTATGGCGTCAGGAAGGTCATTTATGTAGATAAGGAATAGAGTGGGGCCTAGGATGGAGCCTTGAGGAACACCTGCGTTCGTAGGATAGGAACTGGATGAGAATCCGTTGAGAACGACCTTCAATTCTCGGTTTGACAGGAATGATTGTATTAGGTTATATAATGCCATAACCCTGGAGCTTGCGAAGAAGGCCGGAATGCCATCCCTATCAAAGGCTTTGGGGAAGTCTAGTGCCATGGCACGGGCTTCCCCGTTATTTTGAAGAGCTCGGTAGACAGTTTCAGTGATGGCCGTAAGCACATCAGCTGTAGATCGGGCAAAGCGGAAACCATATTCCTTGTCTGAGAGCAGGTTATGGGATGTGATGTGGTTTACCACCATGGTATTGATTAGGGCTTCAAAGACTTTGTCGAAGAGGGGAAGGAGACTGATAGGACGGTAGTTGGAAGGGTCAGAGGGGTCGCCAGAGTTCTTGAAGACAGGAACGATCGAAGAGGACTTCCAGCAGTCATGAAAACAAGATTCCCTGAGGCAGTAGTTGTATAGTTTAGAGAGGGCGGGCGCCAGTCCAGGCGCGCATTTCTTCAAGACAATGGCTGGTATCCCGTCTCTACCACTAGCCTTGTTGCAGTCTAAATTGGAGATAACGCCCAGTACCAAGAATGGGGTTATGTTTAGCCCACTCAATAGGGCCTCAGTTCTAAGAGGGAAGTCGGGTATGGGTACACCGGACGAGCGTAGAGTTGAATGAAAATTTCCGAGCAAATCATTCAGCCTTGTCAGTAGAGGAGGTCAGGTCTTCGAACTGGTTGAATAAAGGAGGTTTAGAGGTATTGCAATTATTCAATACGCTCTTGGAGCCAAATTTGCGAGATGCAATACGTTCCTTCATCCGAGCCGCAAATAGTGACTTAGCATCGTTGAGGACACGCTTACACTCGTTACGGGCGGGGGCAAAGAGACGTCTATTGCAGTAAGACATGTCCCTACGGAATAGGTGGAAGTAGTGGTTTCTATGGGCGATGGCGGAGAACCAGGACGAGGAGCGCGACTTGACCCTATATTTCCTTGATGGGATGAAAGTGTCGATTCCAGCTTTAACCCAGGAAGAGACCTCAGAAGCACATTCTTGGACGGGGAGCATGAAAACTCCATCCCAGGGGACATCGCGGAGGAAATCGCGGAACGCGTCCCAGGTTGCAGGAGATTCCCAAGTCGTCTCGAGGACAATGGCGTTTTAAGTGAATAAATTTACACTTTAATATTTCAAGATATTTTAGTGTAATTTTTCGTAAAAAATCTTTTTAAAATTGTCTTAATGATTTTTGGGTAATTTATATGACAATTTATCTAAATCTCTCTCTCTCTCTCTCGCTCTCTCTCTCTCTTTCTATATATATATATATATATATATATATATATATATATCGATAAATGTGACAAAGTGAATTTTTTTCTTGTGGCACGTTTCGTTCTTTAGGACTTCATCACACTAAGTGTGTTATGCTGGTGTGAATATACATATGAACGAACCAGGGATGGTAGTATTTTACTTTTTAATCTTGGCGATTACATTTAGAATATATTTCTTTCTATTGCTTTTTTTTTGTAGATATCCCACGCTGTGATAATGGAAGTTCATTAGGAATAGTAAAATATTGTACGAGACCGGACGCAGATTTACTGTAGATAACATTTCGATGAAGGCATATTTTACTCATAGTGTTTTTTTTTTCTTTTGATCAGCGTAGCACTTTCTGTTTGAAAATTGTGTTCAGCGTCGTTGCGATATATATATATATATATATATATATATATATATATATATATATATATAAAGAAATGGACAAAGTCCGACAATTTATTTATTAAAGACATTTTTTATGTTTAACGTTCTTTTTATAGATACAAGTATTTAAGTAAATGCTCTGTTTATAATAAACAGTATTAAATAACATTTAGCGGTCTGAAAGTCCGAGAAATTTTCATAGAAAATATTCGTCCTTTGACAGGATTCGAACCTGCATCCTATACGGAACCGCCATTTATCCCGGCGTGCCTAACCGATTCGGCCACAAAGGATCGTTCGGTTGGCAAGGTCGAATTTACTGCTTATAAACTTCAATCTTCCAGGAATCTCGTACATTCATAACTGCTCATGGCGTATCAAATGTAAACAAATGACGTCATACATTAAGAAATGGACAAAGTCCGGCAATTTATTTATTAAAGACATTTTTTTATGTTTAACGTTCTTTTTATAGATACAAGTATTTAAGTAAATGCTCTGCTTATAATATACAGTATTAAATAACATTTACCGGCCTGAATGTCCAAGACATTTTCATAAAAAAGATTCGAACCTGCATCCTATACGGAACCGCCATTTATCTCGGCGTGCCTAACCGATTCGGCCACAAAGGGTGTGTGTGTGTATATATATATATATATATATATATATATATATATATATATATATATATATATATATATATATATATATATATATAATCATGCATTTCTATGGTTTGTTGGGTTCATGTATGTGTGCGAAATTTTGTGTGCAGGAGCGCGGGATCCGTATAGTCTGTTTGTTTTTGCCAGTATCTGCGTATATATTCGTTCTCCGAACCCATATATATATATATGTAATAAATCCGTTGGTATATATTCCAAATTGATCTTAGTCATATATAATAATAAAGATGATCCACAAAATAACACAATGTATATAAAAGAGCATATAAATATTTGACACAACAAAATCCTAAATTAGATCATATAGAGGAAATAGATCTATTTCAATCGACAACTACGTCAATCTTATTCTACCCCGGTATATAGACTGAGTTCATATATATATATATATATATATATATATATATATATATATATATATATATATATATATATGTGTGTGTGTGTGTGTGTGTGTGTGTGTGTGTGTGTGTGTGAGTGTATCGAAAGAGGAGGGAGAGACGTAGTTATACATAGATGAAAGTTTATGAATTTATGTGTTTGTGTGTCTATTCATCGTCGGCAATGTAATATTGTCCTTTGAATTTATGTTATTATGTTGCATTATGACGTCTAAATTGCCTTATGCGATTTATATCGATTTCTCAATACATAGATGGAAACCTAAATGATAAATGTTCTTAATGGTTATACAAATATGCCTTTTCTGTCGTCTTCAGGCTAATATCCGTTCCTTGTCTTTAGATTTACACCGTGATATAATACATATAAATATAGGTAATCCTACGAAAGCATTGTTAACAAAACAGGACATGTTAATAACCAGGTAGAAATGAAAATGCCACATTTGTGGAGGCATTCAGTCGCGCACTATGATGTTGCGCTTTACACTTGAATGTCGACGCAAACACAAGGTATAATCGGAGAAAACATCACATTGTAACACCACGAGGTTTACCTCATCTGATGCGTACGTGATGTAAAATTTGCCCATTGAGATATGTAAACATGCCATGTTAAAAACATGTTATTTTATGCAACATATTGGACTGTGAACATGTCAAAATATAATAATATAACAATCCAAAATATATATTGAATCCATTGCTTGGTTAGCTGCTTAGAAAATTTGTTCAATGTTTCGTACGAGACAATTCTTCTCTTCGGAATCCATTTTGCATATCTATAAGTCTACCAGTCATTCCTGCTTAGAATATTGCTACACATATGGTCCGGTGCCCCTGCTTTTTACCTTGAGTTCCTTGATAAGATCCAAATCAGCATTATTATAGGTTCTGATCTGACGGCATGTTTTCCATCACATTGTACCGCCTTTAGGTTGCATCGCTATGTCTTTTCTAAAAATACTTTCATGGTAATTGTCCGGATGAGTCCTTCGCTATGGTACCTAGAATTTTGAATTTAATCGCAGTACTAGACTGACGTCGAAAACTCATCAAATTACAGATGAGCTAGATGTAAGCCTAAATTCTATGCTAAATGTTTATTTTCTCGCACTTCTCGCTTGCGGAACTTCTTTCTGTCCCCATATTTCCCAGCCAATATTAATCTGCAAAATTTGAAATGCAATATCAATCTCTGTCTACTGTCTTCCTGATTACTCTTTACTTTTCCTGATCATTATTAATGTTTCTGCTAATATTTCTTCCCTATCCTCTAACCCCTTGCGTTTTAGTGGATTTGCTGCCCTGCATGGAGTGATAACGATTTAAAAAAAAAACTAAACAAAAAACTCATACTATCTCGATGACATGTCTTATAAATGTGAAAAGAAACTTGCATAATTTTCAAACTCATATAATGTTGAAAATCTGTCAATATAGTCGACGTCATATAAAGCTTTCCATTTGCATTTAGTATCTTATAACATGGCTTAGCTTGTGTCTGCTTAAGCTGTTAATAAATTCTAATAAGATTTATCTAAAACTTCTTCTATGGGCCGTTTCCCTTCAGTATGTTGGCAATTTCCTGCCCTTTGTATGTCTTAATAAATTATAGCAATTTGTTATCTCTCCTAAAGACTGTTTCGTTATTCATTTACACGTGCTCGCTAGGTACGTTATGCGTTGTTTTCCTCTGTTCCTCTTGCCTTCAATAAGTCATGTGTGTTTAAAATTTTCTACACCGTCTGTTCTAATTATGTACCCTAGAAATATTAACTACTAGTTGCCGATATTACGTGTAAGCTTCATGTTTTTCCATTTTTTCTCAATCCACTGTTTCATGTTCGGTGTCAGTATATTTTCCCTTGCTTCAAGTCTCCTCTTCACCGGTGAGGCTACTATTCACTGCTATATAGAAGAACTGATATTACATAACGGTTCAATACTCTTATCGCTTAAAAAAGACCTCCAAAGACACATTTAGCTCTGTAAAGAATCTAACTTCTTCGTTAATAGAATACATAAGAGGCAAGAAAATAATTCGTGCCAATGAGAGAGAGAGAGAGAGAGAGAGAGAGAGAGAGAGAGAGAGATAATTGTGTTAATATTGTTCAAAATTAGCTGTGCTTAAGAATTCAATAAAATAATTAGATGGGGTTTATTTCTAAAGAAAGTAAATGAATAATCGTGTGCTTTTAATAAATGCACAGGCCTTAAATTAACTTAAATCAATTTTCTTGATAACTGCGTTCTAATAGATTTTAAAAATTACTTCAGAATCTATAAATATATATTTAAAATTTTGATTCATGGTCCAAATGTAATTTATTTAAATATATCGAAACTAAAATGCCTTAAATGTCATTCTATTATTTAATATCTGGCAAAAGATACTGATTTTTTTTAATTCGAAAGAATTAAATCTCACATTAACATTTATTGGGTGAGTAATTAGCTAAAATAGCAATGAGTTGGATTATATTCTTTACTATTTTTGTCGTATAATCGTTATAATGTTTATATTTAAACAGTTTCTTCTGTAATCTGAATGGAAACGGAGAGGAGAAACTTCAAATATTCAACTTTTCACATTAAGTGCGGG
>OZ010592.1:73235522-73255522 GCA_963932145.1 Acanthosepion lycidas | reverse complement strand
TGCTCAACGTCTTGAGATCTTGTTTCTTTCAAATAGTATTTGCTTTCTGAAGAGGAAAGTGTTCGAGACGTGATCTGGGGAAATGATGATTGACGGACCTGAGGGATATTGTGCAAGGACAAAAGCTTCTGCACTAACTCGAAGATCAATGTTGTTATATACCATCATCACCAAACTGACCCCGAAATAGCAGTAAAATATGAATGGAAGCACCGTACCTTGAAAGACTGCTGTGCCTTAAACTCACACTAGACCGGAAATGGAACACGTACATACGATCCATTGTTCAGGAAGCAGGGAAAATTGTCAGCTCTCTGTACCAATCCAGTAAGTATATCACTCCACCTGCTATCTTCTACATTTACAAGAGCCAGATCAGGCCAAAAATGAAGTAGTGATGTCTTATTTGGGAGTGTGATGCACAGACCACACTCTCCAGCCTTGATCGAGTTTAAAGGCATCAAAGCCCTTGAGGGTGACGAATTATTCACCGCCCTTCAACCTCAGTCCCAAAGAGTGAGAGGTTGAAGGGTGCAGGGATTTGGCACACCTCTCCATGCTCTACCACGATTTCCATAGGAGGTTCTCAGGTAACCCACATTACCAGGTTTTGCCAAAGCAAACCTTCAAAGTATGAACACGTCATGCCACGTACATAGTAGCAACCGACCTACATTCTCTGCGTGTTCCATCGGTGTGAAGTACGTTCCAGTCAAGCAGCTTCATCCCGCGAATCACTGCCCTGTAGGACCGACTCTAAACAGAACGTTTTCCCGATCACCAAAATGTAACTCTTTGCAAGGCCATATTTAAACTGTATTTCCCACTCCTCTACGCAAAAATAGCCTGCAAACATAAACTTCAACATCGGCTATTGCCCGATACTTGCATAGGTTGAACTACGCTGTAAAAAAAAGACTATTGTCACTGATGGAACCTCTGTGGTGTGGTGGAACGACCACACGCTACACACTTTCCTTTCAAGCACTGCTATAAACAACGAGAGTGAGCGAAAACGTCATAACTTTGAATGTATTCACAACAGAGTTCAAGGTCAATCTGTGCCAAGCACACTGTGTACTTTGGCTTTGTTGGCATTGCAAATATATTGATATATTTTGATCTGATCTCTTATCTATTCAGTCTCTCTTTCAATCTGCTTCTCATTCACCACCCATATCTATCTATCTATCTATCTATCTATATATATATATATATATATATATATATATATATATATATATATATATATATATATATTAGTGAGTCCTTCGCCAAGCGGATTTCATTTCGTTCCCGTGAGTGTTATTATGCAGCCTACGTCCGTGTTGTTTTTTAAATCAATCTGTCCTTTCATCTGTGTGTAAAGATGTTCTACCCCCACACCATATTAATTCCGTTATTTATTATTTTGGATGTAGTTGTGGACTCAGCTACCTAAGCAGAACGACACAGGGTTTAGATGTTAGGATTAAAGAGCACGTGCCTGTTAAAATACTTAAAAAACTGTTTCGTTTGGTGATACCATTCGAAATACATACGGGTCTTCTATAGAGGATCACTTGATAAATAAGCTCACCTGTGCTATGGATTTTAATGTGAGCTGGTTCTCTGTTCTGACCAGAGCACACTCGTTATTCCATCTGAAGGTGTTGGAGAGACTGTTTGCTTCGGCTTGCAGTGCTGTGTCTCTAGCATCTTTGGTGTTATAACTTATATTATTATATTTTTTCCCTGTCCATTCATTCACGTCATCCGCGACAGATTTTCTTCTCATAATTTGTTTCCCCGTTTACAGTTCTGACGAGAGGGGACGAAACCGGTCGACTTGTTTTCGTGTTTTTGTTTTAAAATTTAGCATGGCCTATAATAAAAACTTTCTTGCCTTTAATGTCATAATACGTTTTTGTACCGTTAAAAACATATATATATATATATATATATATATATATATATATATATATATATATATATATATATATATATATATATATATATATACCGGGTGTAACAGCAATTTTTGTTTCAAATCGTGTAACAGCAAGGGCTAATTGTCCATCCAATAAAAATTTTAATATCTAAAAAAACACTACACAAATAGAGTCTCATTTTACTAGGTTTTAGCCATCGTAAGAATCACTGTAAAATCTTTTTATTCAGCTGAAAAGAGAAGAGGTAAAAATTGTTTTATTTCAGACCACGCTGTCTTCATAAATGAGAAGTAGTGTGAGAAAAGATCATTAAAACCTTCAGTAATGGTACCAGCATCTATACTCTGTCTGCCATCTTCAAATTCCATTCAAGAAGCATCAAGAGAACGGTGAATAACTTTAAAACGAGGGAACAAGAGAGATGAAAACTGCATAAGGTGGTCACAATAAGAAGAGGGGCAATCATTTCAATGTAGAGTTAAAGAAATCAATTAGAAAAGATACAACTTAATTCATATGACCTTTGAAACATGAGAGTGGAGTTCTACCTATGACAGTCCAATGAGCAGGTAGAAAAAGATACACCTTCAAATATAAATTAATAATCGGACTTAACCCATTTCATATGTTGTCATATTGAGATATGTCTTGTGAGCAGAAATGATCGATCGAGAAAACACGTCGGTGTGGGTTTATAAACAGTAATTCTGACTTTGCAAAGCAGATGCAACGTTCTGGCTGAATGATTAACAGCACCTCAGATTAACTGGCGGTTCCAGTTTTATAGGATAGATTCCTGTCTGGGACTCACATATTTTCTGCGAAATTTCTCGAACATTTAGGCCGGCAAATTTAATTAATACTCTTTAATTTAAAAACATACTATTTACTTAAATAAATTATATCTACAAAATAACGTATAAAGCTAAAATATATTAAATAATTGTCAGAATTAATCCATATATATATATATATATATATATATATATATATATATATATATATATATATATATTGCAGTATAAACCAAAAATAGATGGGCTCTGTGATGGGGAACAAACACAAATGAGCCTGTGCAAGCGTCTCCAAAACGGATGAGCTAGCCAACAAAGCAGGCAGTCATATTTAAATGTATATCCATTGGAGGTATTTAAGAAGCAATTTTCCATTTATACTAGTTAAAACCAAAAAATGTAATTCTTAAACATTTTTTTTTCTTCGGGTCATCTTTGGTTTCCGTTGAAAGTTTACATTTTCTAATGTCTGAGTAATTACTGTTTGCAGTAGCGATAAAGTTTAAATTATTACACCTTTGCCAATTCCCTTGGTTTTTATAATACAGTGTTTTCACGTGTCATGTTATTTTCAATGTAAACTAGAAGAAGTAAGCTTAAAAAAACAACTCCACAAGAATAAAATTTTATCAAATTCAAAGAGAAATATATTAAATACATTTCATAAATAAAAATATATAGATTTAAATAAAACGACACGAATGCAAACTGATAAGGGAAAATGCGATATAAAAAAATGACTAAAAGCATGATGGCAGTGAGTGTAAATTGATAAAATAATTTAAAAAAAAAAAGGTGATACAGTCATTTTCAGAAAAATATTTCAAAATGGCAGCTGAACACAGAGTTGATCGGAAAAACGACTATTGTAAAAAGGGAAACTTTAATAATTAGATGATTATAATGCAAGTTATTTCAGCACATAAACAATCATAGCTCTCCACAGCTTTCTATACCTTATCTGCGAATTGCTAGGATTCCTTTGGAAAGATAACTGGGTAATTTCCCATTTCGAATTAAGAGATATTTTTCACATAGAGACCGTCACCCTATCAAAAAGGCAGTATACAAACCGATTTAAAAAGAGATAAGTGGTGTAGAGGGGAAGAAATATGTTTATGCCTTTTCTAAGAAAAATACATCTTCTACCAACTGTTCTCACAAATAGGAGTCACGATAAACATTTCCAAAAAAAACGATATAATGGAACTGGAATGAAAATAGTGAAATCCCGAATCCATTATAAAAGAATCCGGATATGGAATTAATAAATGCAAAACATTTCAGATACTTTAGTATTTTAGTATATTTAGAATAGCAGATAAAGGAATTGAACATAGAACAGGCTGCGCTAACTGTAGTTTCACACAACGCAAGTTTCTACAGAACTAAAACAGTTAACGTTAAATTAAGAGTTATATTCATATATACACTCGTCAGATCGAGGCTTCAATATGGATGTCATGCTTGGCACAATAACTTGTTCGACCATATCTAAACAGTCGTCTATAGACAGCCGCTTTTTCTGATCAATGACTACAAATGATTTCGAGAAAATAAGACAAAAGTGGCGTAATTTAAATTAAGTTACATAATTTAATATCAAATAAACAAAAGTGAGTAAAGGTTGTTGTTGAGATTTTTTTAGAGGACGAAACGCAGTTGTTAAAATATTTTTTGTTTATTCATATTGTCCTTTTATAGATATACTTTACTTATATTTGAAACTTGAGACACATACACATACTTATATATATATATGAAATAATTAATAGACATTTTAATCAGATATTTATTATTACTATAAACTCTAATCCTGATAATTATTATACTCTATTATACTTAATAACGTGTATATATATATATATATGTGTGTGTGTGTGTGTGTGTGTGTGCTCGTGCGCTCGTGCGCTCGTGCGCGCGCGCGCGTGTGTGTCAGCGCGCGCGTGTGTGTCAGCGCGCGCGCGTGCGTGTGTAAATTGTGTATTTGAGCACAAATCCTTTTATGCAAGTTTCGTTGTGGTTGAGGTTTTTATATAATTTCTCATAGGTTCTGAGAATTGTTTTCTTTTCGGGACCTAATTTAGATACCAATTGTCCGAATGTTTTGAAATTTATAACACTAGATGCACACATAAAACTATCCATTAAAAATTGAAATTAAAATAAAATAAAAATTTAATTAAAATTAAAATAAAATAAAAATTTAATTAAAATTAAAATAAAATTCGTCCTAGATAATAATTAATTATAGCCGAAAACCCTTGGAACATTTTACCACTTTGTCATAATCACTTTATCTATAATTATTCTTGATACATAAAAATAAATAAATCTATCTATCTATCTATCTATCTATCTATCTATCTATCTATCTATCTATCTATCTATGTGGGTGTTTGTGTAATTGTGTAAATATAAATATAAACGTCGCCACTGAAGTCAACATCAAGCGGCGACAGTTTGTTTCATGCTTAAAGTAATCTTTCGGCCATGTATTTTGTGCTATGGCTCGACTATTTATAATAATTATTGGTCACCCACAATACCGCAGGTACGGTTTTGGACACTGTCGACACTGGAAAGGGGAGACTGAGCATCTCTTGCCCATATATAACAACGGTACTCCATTTTCGGCTTGATCTGGATCTTGTAAAGGTAGAGGATATCATGAGGGGTCAGTTATTTACCAGAGCGTTACAGCGTGTCCAGGAACGGAATGGAAGCGGTACAATATTCCATAATAAATTTGATAAATTTACTATGTAATATTCTACAACTTACATCATCAAGCAAATCACCACTCACATTATTTATCCTCCCCCGGTACTCACGTGGTATTCAAACGGTCGGCTCTAAGCTGTGGCAGTTACAATCTTGTATATTTACTTATCTACTAGAAATGCGAGAGGGCCAATTATGTGGAAGAAACCGGAACAGAGTTCCGTTTACGGTTCAATAACCAGAAGAAAAACATACGACAACAACAAAACGGTCTCCGTACACTTCAACCAACTTATTCATAGTATCGACGATATCGGATGCATGCTTTGAGTGTCTTGTTTCGGGAACCCGGAGGAAAGACGCAGAACGGATTTAAAGTATATACTAAGAGTAAATTCCCACATGGAGGGACTAAATAGGAATTTGGGTTTATTCAGAGAGTACACTTTCCAGAAAATAACCCATTATGAACAACACCATACCTCGGATGATTAAGCCCTCCACCCACATTTTAACTCTAAATTTTAGCAGCCATCAGCTACCTACTATATTTTTATGTTCCATCACTTAAGATTTTCCTCATGACGCACTATTCAGTAATAGAAGTATTAACCTGTACCCTGAGAACTACTTTCCAGTCACCCTCTTTTACGCCATCATTGATTCTATGACTCGGGATCCCTTATATATACGATTATGTAGGGAATTTTTGATCTGTTCTTCCATCCATGAGTAAGGATGTTTTACCTCCTCATCATATTAATTCTGTAATTTACAAATTTAAATGTAGTTGCGGTGCCGACTACATAGGTAGAACTACACAACGCTTGGATGTTAGAATCAAGCAACACGTGCCTGCGAAAATTTATAATAAAAATTTTTCGATTGGTGATACCGTTCGAAACACATACGGGTCATCTATAGCGGATCATCTCATAAATAGTCCTGTTTGTGCGGTGGACTTTAGTGTGAATTGGTTTTCTGTGGTGTCCACTTCGCACTCGTTGTTCCATCTGAAGGTGTTGGAGACGCTGTTTATCAAGTCTGGGCGACCTTCTCTTTGTAAACAGAGAGATTGTTTGCTTGGGCTTGCTCTACTGGGTCTCTAGCATCTTTAGGTGTAACAACTTCCCTTCCGTTCATTCACGTCACCCATATATATATATATTTTTTTTTTTTTTTTGTTTCTCCTTTTTCATAATTTTCCCCCGTTTACAGCTCTGAAGAGAGGGGGCGAAACCGGTCGGCTGGTATTTTATTTTAATAACATCATGGCCCAATGTAAAAATATTTATGTTTTTAACGCCGTAATAAAGTTTTGTACCACAAAAAATATTTTTAAATATTTTAAAAATAGGTACACCTCTGATTCAATTAAAAAATTGAATAAAATTATATACATTAGGTACAGAATTGAAAAACTGAAGGCAGAAATAGTATTCTTACAATCCTGCCTTCAAAACCAAGTCTGTCCTACGTTCATCTCTTTTCGGATTAGGCGGGCTAGGTTGATGTCTGGTTGGAAGATGGAGAGGGCTTTTATTAAAGACTTTCTCTTGCAAGCTTCTAACCAGCGTTTGGACCTTATGGGAAAATATAGGAGGATATGGCGTGAAACTAGGAATATTTTGAGGTTTTTTGATATGGTCCGTTTCTCCCGTTATGTTGGTCAGGTAGTTGCACGCTGTCGTTCGAAGACAACGTACTGCTATCATAGCAAATTAAAACATCTTATTTTCAAAAGATTTGGCTGCGTTGTTGAACCTAATTGGTCTAATGTAATTAATTTATCATCATATAGTCCTTCTGAGCTAGAGCTTACTATTTTGGCACATGGCCTAGACTTCAAAATTCCGCCTGTTTCTCTTAATAGAGAACAGATTTTTTCGGAATTTGAAGTTCTTTATGCTCAGCTTAGTAAGCTTCAACCCCTTTCTGTAAGTAAATCCAGTGACTTCCGAGCAAAATTGAATGACTTAGCTCATTCATATGCAAGCTCTTCAATTTCCTCCTCTGAATTTAAATGGAGTAGGGAGCATCACAGGATCATTAAGTCCCTAAAAAATAATAATTCTCTGGTCATTACCAGACCAGATAAGGGTTCTGGTGTTGTGCTTATGGACCGCCAGGATTATGTGACTAAAATGTTACATATACTTAATGATCCTTCTAAGTTTCAGCGTCTTGGTCACGTTGATACCCATGATAATACGTTAACTTCTGAAATTCGTTTTCAGAAGCGTCTCCTTAAATGGGTAAAAAGCGGTGTTCTCTCTTCTGATATATCTGAGGAATTGAGACCGTCAGGCTCGATTCGACCCCGTCTTTATGGATTACCTAAAATTCATAAGGAGGGTGTTCCGTTGAGACCCATATTATCTATGATTGGGTCCTCTCAACATAAAGTCGCTAGGTGGCTAACTATAATGCTGGAACCAGTGTTGCAGCATTATAGCTCCTTTTGTATTAAAGATTCCTTCTCGTTTTCTGAATATATTAGGAATCTTGAGACCACTGATGGATTTATGTGTTCCTTCGATATTTGTAGCCTCTTCACTTGCGTTCCATTGTCGGAGACTATAGATATTTGCAGTGATTTGCTATATCGTAGTCATTTGACACCTCCGACAATACCTGAAGATGTTTTTATTGAACTCATGAAATTTGCTACCATGTCTGTCGATTTCAGTTTTGATAATATTATGTATCGACAGATTGATGGGGTTGCTATGGGTTCCCCTTTGGGTCCTGTTTTAGCTAACATTTTTGTGGGTTTCTATGAACAGAGTTTGTTTACAGATTCCTCTAAGCCCACTGTTTACTTCCGTTACGTTGATGACACTTTTTGTGTGTTTCGTAATGAATTCGAGGTAGACAAATTTTTCTCCCTACTAAATAGTGTTCATCCTGCCCTTAAATATACAGTAGAGAAGGAAGAGGATAATACTTTACCCTTCCTTGATGTTCTAGTTCGTAGAACACCTTCCTTATATACTACTACAGTCTATAGGAAGTCCACTTTTACGGGTCTTTACACTCGTTGGGATTCCTTTTGTCCCAAACAGCAAAAGATTAATTTAATTAAGTCTTTGACCCATAGGGCATTGAGGATTTGCTCAGATGACACTTTGAAAGATGAGATTAAGTTTTTAACTCACATCTTCACTAGTAACGGTTATCCTTATGATATCGTTCAAATGGTTATTCGTCAAAAGTTGGTGGACTTTAATAAAGTAAAACCAGTGCTTGTCAAAAAATGTCCCGTGTATTTACGAGTTCCATATTTTGGGGGGGATAGCGAAATGTTGGCTAAGCAAATTTCATCGAGTTCTAATCAATGCTATTTTGCAGCGAATGTACGTGTTGTGTTTAAAACAAGATCTGTTCTTCCATCCATGAGTAAGGATGTTTTACCTCCTCATCATATTAATTCTGTAATTTACAAATTTAAATGTAGTTGCGGTGCCGACTACATAGGTAGAACTACACAACGCTTGGATGTTAGAATCAAGCAACACGTGCCTGCGAAAATTTATAATAAAAATTTTTCGATTGGTGATACCGTTCGAAACACATACGGGTCATCTATAGCGGATCATCTCATAAATAGTCCTGTTTGTGCGGTGGACTTTAGTGTGAATTGGTTTTCTGTGGTGTCCACTTCGCACTCGTTGTTCCATCTGAAGGTGTTGGAGACGCTGTTTATCAAGTCTGGGCGACCTTCTCTTTGTAAACAGAGAGATTGTTTGCTTGGGCTTGCTCTACTGGGTCTCTAGCATCTTTAGGTGTAACAACTTCCCTTCCGTTCATTCACGTCACCCATATATATATTTTTTTTTTTTTTTTTTTTTGTTTCTCCTTTTTCATAATTTTCCCCCGTTTACAGCTCTGAAGAGAGGGGGCGAAACCGGTCGGCTGGTATTTTATTTTAATAACATCATGGCCCAATGTAAAAATATTTATGTTTTTAACGCCGTAATATATATATATATATATATATATATATATATATATATATATATATATATATATATATATATATATATATATATATATATATGTGTGTGTGTGTGTGTATTTTATGGTCGCAAATGGCGTGAAACCCAGGGTCAGGAACTAACATCAATGAAACTAAATATATTAGCTCTATCAAAGGATATTGCCCGCTCTCCAATAAGTATCGCGCATATATAATATACAAATAATATATATGTGTGTGTGTGTGTGTATGTGTGTGTATGTGTGTGTGCGCATATATATATATATATATATATATATATATATATATATATGAACGAAGTCAGCACTCAGAGGCGACAGATTGTTTCATGCTAAACGCCATCTTGAGGTGGCCTGATTATTATTGATTGTTGAATTCAATGTTCACTTTTATATTTGCATACGCTCTATCTCTGATATTGACCACGTTATCCCATAAATATAACACACCTTCAAATTATATTTCTTCGTATATATATATATATATATATATATATATATATATATATATATATCATACTCACTCACTCCCTAATGAGCCAAATAATACACACACGGACACTAAACAGAGACACATCCCCTCACCAGGTCCAATAAAACTGTTAAAATGACCAGAAAATTCAGAGCAGCATGTATCTATCCAGCTCTTATCTCAAATAACAACTTAAAAGAGACTGTTTAACCAACACAAGGAATGTTAAAAGATTCATGTTAAAAAGATAAAAAAAAAAAAAAAATAAATAAAAATAAAATGAAAACTACAGACAAAAGTTAATTTTCTCCTGCATAAGACTCATTTCTGTAGTTTACTGCTACCAACAAGCAGAAATATTTCTCCTCCCGACAATGGCCAAAACGAAAGAATATTAATCTACAACCCAGTGTGTCAAAAGATTTATATTTTTTAATTTTTTTTATTGTTCAATATATATATATATATATATATATGTATGTATGTATGTACGTGTGTGTGTGTATATATATATATATATATATATATATATATATATATATATATATATATGAAGAGAATCAGATGTGTATATCTGCATATATAATAATAATAATAACGCCTATTGGGATGCGTCAATTTTTCACATTAATTATGCTCAGTTGCTATCTGGAGTAATAATTGTTATGAACATAATATAAATATATCTATAATATGTTCACAATACTGACCTTTGTTGATAGAATAAATGTTAATAATTATAAAATATGCTAAATAAATCTTAAAATTCAAAATTTAATACACCCAATTAAAACTGTGATATACTCTGAAAAATAATGCGTTACCTAGCGTGATCAAAAGTCTGAACAAGGCCAGCACACTCAAAGGATCGGTCACGATGACTTGTGTCTTCGCATATAGCACAACCAACGACGGATTCCAAAGAGATCTGCCTAACCAATTACACTCACAAGCTTAGGTCAATCCGTGTTATGTTTTTTAGGCACTTTCCAAATGTGTCGTATCTCCTCCCCCAGACCGATAACATCAAAGAGTCACCTTCCTGACAATTCGAGCATGATACAAAAATATAACTTATGCCAAATTAGATATTTTGTAATACCAAGTCGTTTCATAACTCACGCGATCTTACATCTCTACAGACTCATTTCAGTTCTTACGTATGGATCGACTTAATTTTTTTTTTTTTTAGAGTCACTTAGATTCGTGTTCCGTCTCAATGGTTGATAAATTCAGAGAATTCTTTCTCCTCGAACCGTTTTTTCTATATTTATCCATACATGTTGCTGTTTATTTTTTTCTTTCGTTAATTGTCTGGTAGCATTTCTCAGAGATACGCAAACCAATTATTTCAACGGAACCAACATAATCGCGTTCAAGTATGTCATTTTAGGACTAGGTGAAAGGAACTAAGGCCCCCTTGGGTAACAGCACTATGTTATTTTCTGAACAACAGTTACAGTTGGCTGAGACCATATTATTTCCCTTTTAATGAAGCTTTACACATTCAGTGGATGTCCTAGCACTATGCACCATTTTGTTTTATATGTCGTTACATTTTTGATAGATTTTTTTCAGTATTTCTCTTATTTATATTTTTATCTCATCTTATGTAATTTCTTGTTGTTATTTATTTTTACACTCTCCGCCATTCTTCCCTCCTATTTTGCATACATTATTTCGTTTTCGGATTATATTTTTTCTTTCATCAATTGTCCACAAAATGAATTCTCTTTCTTTGTTCCTTAGGATGGTACATTTTCATGTTTCAATCAGTTTCGCTACATTGATTTACGCACAACGTAGAAAAAGCCTGAATACAAGTTTTCTAAATGTTTTAAGTAGGATAAGGTCAATCTGGAAAAAATCATTAGTAATCTTTAAAAAGAAAGAATTTCCATAGCAAAATTTACTCGTAAAAAAAAATTAAAAAAAATATTGATCCAGAGTAAAATATGATCGATCATTAAATAACTAACAATAGGTTAATAAGGATTAAATGTAAAATAAAACTAAACTTTTTCTTTCTCCTATTTCAACCACCCCATAGAAGCACAGATACACAAGCGCGTACACACAGAAAATCATACACACATACACACGCGTACACACACTCATACGCACACTCGCATATATGTGTGTCTATATATGTGTGTGTACACACACACACACATTTGGTATAGAGAAAAATGTTAAAATTTCCCTCCCTTCCGCCGTTCGATGATTGACTAGAGGGTGGATATCTGATATCAAATGAGTTGGGTTTCGATCCCGGCTTGAAAAAATCGCACGTCTAGCCACAACAAAGAGCTGCGAAACAGTCCTTCTGTGCATATATATATATATATATATATATATATATATATATATATATATATATATATATATATACAAACACACAGACATATATATATATATATATATATATATATATATATATATATATATATATTCATGTAAAATGAGAACAATGGAATATAAATCTACTGTCTGTAACAGTTAAGTTAAACTAAGGCTCAATAAAAAGTAGAGGCATTTATATATATATATATATATATATATATATATATATATATATATATATATATATATATAAATACAAGGACGGATATGCAATGTGATCGGTCCTGACTTGGGATCTCAACCCCAGTCATTTTCTCAACGACGTAATTTGACTTTCCTCTGTATTTTCTATAAATATTTTCATGTCATCTGTTTCGACGAGCTATTTTAAAAGGTGTACTAGCTACATGGACTTTAGTGTGCTAATAGGTTGGCATCTCGGCCCCACATATTTACTGTCGTAACAGTTAAATGTAACCGCCTCCTCTACTCCAACAGTTTCTCTCGCACTTCCCCACAGTGGAACTCCGTTGCTTTTACTTGCTTCCCTGATAACGATAATCTTTAAAAATATAAATGTAAATTGAAATTTTTCATGCAACAAAACAGACTGTTATTATTGTTTCGTCCGTGTATTTTTTGATATATTGAAATGTAATTGTCATCTTTGATAATGGCTTATGTAAGCCGAAAGTTTAGATCGGATGTAAGCATGTATCAATATGGTGATTTCCTTTCGTCTTTCAATGAAAATGTTGTTAAGCTTATCAGACAATATGAAAGGAACTTAAAATAAATAGGCAAAACTTGTCTATTTTATTTAATGAAACATGCATCAATGAATATCTATCTATCTATCTATCTATCTATCTATCTATCTATCTATCTCTCTCTCTCTCTCTCTCTCTCTCTCTCTATATATATATATATATATATATATATATATATATATATATATATATATATAGTTTATGAAAAACTAGGTAATCCGTATTGGTAAACCTAAGGAGGATATAATGCAGAGAGCTCAATGTAAAACCAGAGCAAATAATTTAAATAAAAACAGACCACTTTAGGGTGTGTATACAGTATATGACAGAGCAAGATCTTTAATATTACCTTCAAATAGTATCCCATACTAACTCAACTAAAATTTATGTAAAAGAGATTACCTATCTAGAAACAGTCACGAGTTAAATTCATGAAAAAATTCAAACGGATAGAGATGTCAACTTAATAATCAATAAGTTTTTTTAAGAGTTTAAAAAAAGCTTACTAGAATTAAACTTATATTTTAAAATAAAATTTTGTATTTTCTATGAATATTTTTCTAATCGACTATTTCATAGAAAATCCCCAAAATTTTAAAAATTTTAATCACTAACAAACATCAATTTAAATTATTTGTAGACAGTCTAGAGACATTCAAATTTATATCAAACATTATAATCTTTATGAACCCCCAAAATAACACTTTCAAAGTAAAGCAAAAGAAAAGCGTCTGTTTCTATTTTTTTTTACAATGAAAATTTGTGACATCGTCTCTTCTCTCTTAACTTCCTTCTCTGTTTTTTTCTCTATGAGTTTTTTTTTCTTGGCTACCCCTTCGATTTCAATATATAACTTCCGTTAAGTTAACCGTTTAAATGTGTCACTATCTGCTAACTCACTCATGTCTTCTCTCACTCTCTCCCCTCACTTCCTCACTTCGTTAATTTACATATGCTTAATAGGGCCTGTAAAAATGTGTAAATTTTCTTTTCATTTTTTGTTTGGAAGTCTGATGATCCGCAGTCCTTTTAAAGGGCTGTGGTGAAATATTTTATTACATGGCACCTTAAAGTGGTCTGTTTTTATTTAATATATATATATATATATATATATATATATATATATATATATATATATATATATATATGTGTGTGTGTGTGTGTGTGTGTGTGTGTGTGTGTGTGTGTGTGTGTGTGTATCACTGCCACGAATCAAACCCGGCTCTAACTGCAGCAATTCCATACTAAAGGAAATACCAAACTATGTCACTAAAAGCAGTAGATAATGAAAAGCAAGTTATACATAGGATAAACTGAAGGATCTTTGAAACACAAAAAACTGCGCAATCAATTAACAAGAGTAAATACGCATAAAGCACAACCCTTCCTAATTATATATGGGGAATTAAAAAGAAAAAACGACATACACTATAGGCCCCATGTAAATTTATGGAAAAGTATCAACCTACAACAATAAATCAAAAAATTATACTTTGTCTGGAGAAGGAAATAACTATAATTACCTTTCCAGTCCAACATAAAAAAAGGAAAAGAACTTTTCTCAAAATGCAGATATGCATACATTTTTACTATGGTACAAGAAATTATAAAACTAAAAAAGAATATTTTTTTAAAATATCTCTAAGGGAACTGCAAACATGTGCCCTATAACCAATGCATATGATGTAAAATATTTTACAAATCCTTTAATCAAAACAAATACGATATCCAATTCACTCGCAAAAAAAATAAATAAAATAAACAAATAAATAAAACAAATGAATTAACAAATTAAATAAAATAATAAACGAATTAACAAACTACGACTACAGTCATAACCACAACTGGACAAATGTAATAATCATAATCAACAACAAATATTTCATGAATAAATAGAGAATACCTCTATTAAATAGTGAGCTAAAAGTTAACAAACACATCATACAATAACTACAAATAAGTGCAGTCTTGTCCACAATTAATTCTACTCAACAGAGTCATTTAAGTATAACTGTTGCCGCTAACCGAATAATAGTTAGGATAATACAATAAGCCGGAAATACTTTTCCATGCTACCCATAATGCGCCAATAGTGTGTATATATATATATATATATAAAGAAATATAGTCTTAAGGTGTGCTATATTTATGGAATAAAGTGCTCAATATCAGAGATAGAGCGTGTGTAAATATAAAAGTGAACATAGAAGTCAACACTTAGAGGCGAAAGTCTGTTTCATGCTATATGCAATCGTCAAGCCACGTATTTCCGGTGAAATAACCGCCATAATAGAATACCCACAATGCACCACTAACCCGTATATATATAAATAGCCGAGAAAAATAACAGCACACGTGGCTTGACGATTGCATATAGCATGAAACAGACTGTCGCCTCTAAGTGTTGACTTCTATGTTCACTTTTATATATATATATATATATATATATATATATATATATATATATATATATATATATATATATATATATATATATAGTGGATTCAGCATAAAACACATGACCTGAAGATTACGTTAAATCAAGAGACGGACTGTTGCCACTCGTTGTTGACCTAAGTGTCCACAGTGTCTAATTTAATGTAAAACAACAAAAGACTTGTTCATGTGCTTCACATCTAATCGTTTGTCACCGAAACGCATCTTCAGGTAGCAAGTGCACTTTTACATATAAATAAGGATAAAAAAAATTATCATTTCCACACAGTTCTAAACCAATATCCAAACGAATTGTTGTGTTCAAGTGACTATTGCGAAAATGGCGTATGTGCCGTTTGGGTTAACATTAAACGCACAATGTGTGTATGCAGATATATCGGTTACCTTCTGGAATTAAACGCCGCAGGTTTGCAACTGTCTATTTGCATCTTGGAATAAATATGAAAGTTTTCATTATTTGTTTTTTATCTAATTTTGTATCACCTTAAGAAGTAAACGGAATATAACGACATTGAAACTTTAGCCATTATGCCCTCAAACAGGCACACTGAAATAAAGTAAGATTGACTTGTCTTTCTCGAAAAAAAAAGGATCTTAATGAGTTTCAGAGATAAATTTTGATTTCGGGTGGGCAACTGATTTACGAAGTATCATCGTTTTCATCTGACTTCACTAATGTAGAGGATAGTTTAATGGACAAACCAATTATAACATGTTATTAATCTACGCCTTCTTAGCCTCAAGTTTTCCAATGATATGAAGTGGACCGACTGTATCAAATCAACTGCTACGTCTGCATCGTGCCAGAAAATGTTTTCTCGTCAGAATACATCTTGCGCATTTATAAATCTTTCAGTCATTCACGATTTGAATGCTTTTGCT
This sequence comes from Acanthosepion lycidas, assembly GCA_963932145.1. NCBI lineage: Eukaryota > Metazoa > Mollusca > Cephalopoda > Sepiida > Sepiidae > Acanthosepion > Acanthosepion lycidas. The sequence continues at coordinate 73,239,150 of OZ010592.1, read as the reverse complement.
ATATCTGGTCTTATGCTCCAGTTCTACAACTCGGTATTCTTGACAAAATTCAAAGATGGGTTGTAATGTAATCTATCCTTACCAGACCTTTCTACTCTTTCACTGACGTGATGTGGCATCCCTCTACCTTTTCTACAACTATTTTCATGGCAACTGTTGTGATGAGCCTTTTATCCAGGTGCCCGGACTAAATGAATTTAAGCGTGAGATTAGATTGACAACTAGGTCTCACGGTTTTACTGTTGAAATAGTTAAATGCAACCAAAACTTCTACTCTAATATTTTCCTTTCTCGCGTTGCTTACTAAAAATCCCTTCTGATTTGTTGCTTTCCTTATGACTAAAATCTTCAAAAACATTGTTTTAGTATACCTACAGACAATAAGGAGTAATTTTCCCATTTACATGAATACAGTAGTAAATATTGTATATTGGTCTGTAGTTGGAGATTCATTGTGGAATTCACTTGAATCACTTCTATCAGTTGACTACTTCTTCTACCCGCCGCTGGCGTATCTTATACGCGTTGTTTTTTGTCATAAGTATTATGGTCCATTACCAACCTTCATGTGATTGTCTTATTCAGTAACCTTCCCTAAATTGCAACAAATATAAATACAATGTCAATCGCTATCGTCATCTTGAGTCCTGTTCCTTTTTTGTCCTTTTCTCAAACATCCGCACTAAATTATTCTCAATCACATTCACTCTCCGTGTTTTAGTGGTATTATTGCCTGGCTTGGGGAAAATCGATTAAAAATATACTATTTCGATTCTTTTAATTACTCGGATTAAAATAACATTATTAATTAAGATATTTATCGCATTTAATTCAATGTGCAATTACATACTTAAATTAAATTAAAAATGTTTAAAAACGTGCTTAAATGCTTAAATTAAATTTAAAAAGATTAAAAGTTTAAATCCAATCAAACTCAATACAACCAATGTTAACTTATTTCTTCAACCGTTGATAAAACTTTTTTAGGTTCTACTCGGCTCACATTTGTTTATCGCCACGCACATCTTAACATTTCTAAATCTATAAAATTCCATGTCTTCACTTAGTCCATCTGTACATCACCTACACACTCTATTCATACAGTGACGGATCGAAACCAAAATTTTAAGAGAAGTACAAAGAGGTAAGTTTGTACAAAATGCTGTTGGTTTTACTTGGGTGCATAGCATAGTACAATTAAATTTCATTTCTTTTTTAGGAAAAATTAAAAGTTTAATTATTTAACATATAAAATACCCCACTATTAAAAAAAAAAAAACAGTTTAAGCAACAATATTAATACTGTGAAAATTTCAACAGGCCTCAGCATGATGCAAAAAAATATTGGTATATATGTACAGTGTGAGATGGATAAATTGTTGAAATTTGATATTTTTTTCATTTCGCGCTTGAGCAGTGTTTTAATTTCGTCGACTGCACAGTATAGTAGGGTCAGTTGGGCACTGTCTGTGAGTAAAAGAGCACCATGACGCAATTCACTACGTCAGAAGGTGCTGTACTGGTTAATCTTTTCTATATGGTGTAGCAGCTCAGGACTTATGCAGTCAGTGCTCTCTACAACTTAATATACATTGTAGCTCTTAATGGTTTTTCGTTATTTCTCCCAATCCTTCTTCTTCCATCTATGAATTCACGTTCATTAGATAAGTTTACTCACTGCTTTCCTTTATCCCTTCGGCCTTAAATATGCCCTCGAAATATCAGGTTCTCTAGACTCCTTTACTATTTTTTGTGTCTTCGAACTTTCTACAGTCTCATTCTCTTGTTCTTGTAACGGCATTCACCCGGGGTGGGTTGAGCCGGCTCCAATTGAATTAACCGCATCGCGCGTCAAGGCCATCCACCCCCGTCGATCGGCAGCAGAATCAATGGCATGATCGAGCCATTCGCGATTCCAGTGTCGGACACCGAAAACGCGAGGACCGGACATGAGTTCCATATCTGCTTTGACCGTTGCGAGCCACGTCTTGAGTTGACCACCTCGGTGCATCCTCCAACCAGTGGGTACGTTTGGCGCCTCCAGTTTGCGGAGGAACTCATCACCAGGCCGCTACAGCACGTGGCCGAACCACCGGAGTCTCCTGTTAAGCAGAGTTTCTTCCAGGCCCAGAATGTTGCATCTGGCGCTGATGGACGAGTTGGGGATCCGCCCGGATAGGCACACGCGCAGGATACGGCGGAGGCAGTAGTGATCGAAGACCTCAAGCTTATGAAGATCCTCTCTGCGCAGTGGCCAGGTCTCACAACCATACAATCTCATTCTCGTTGTAACTATAAGCGTTATTTTTGTTTCCGTTTCCTGTAAAACTTCATCGTTACAAACATGTTCAACCCATGGAATCCTCAGCATCTTTCTGTAGAACCACATCTCTGTTTCCTCAAATCTATTCTTCATCTGTGAAGAAATTGTCGAACATCTCCTGCTGTAGAGTATGACTGATATTCCGTGACAGTTTAGTTCGCTTTTCTTTGTTAATAACGAAATTTCCATGTTTCCTAATACGTTGTCTCGCATTTGGAAGACATCGTTCGGATTTCGTTTTCACGAAAGGTTCGCTTGGTTTAGTTTGATTCACGGGATATATTATTTAATGCCCACAAGATTTTTATTGCTGGTAATTTTTTTTTTTTAATGTATTGCTGGTAATAATTTTTTCTGCAAAAATTCATTGCTGGTATTAGGTTGGTGCAAAATTAATGTCGTTTTCTCCCATATGTTACTATGTGAGAAAACGATATTATTTTTGCGCCAACCTAATATTAGGTTGGTGCAAAAATAATGACGTAATAATGTCGTTTCTTGACGTTAAAAATACGTCAAAAAACGGCATTATTACGTCATTATTTTTGCACCAACCTAATAATAACCTTTTAGAAAAATGTATTGATGGTATTAAAAACTTTTTTTACACTTTCATAGTGTTTCGGCTCTGGTTTGGGGTCAACTATTTATGCATAGCTGGGACCTTAACAGGTGCTATCACCACAGGCCAAGCTGGACCTAGGAACACCAGCAATTCAGAGATGGTTCCACGCTCCTCAAAACGTCTTGAGCAGAGGCCTTGCTGTCGGAAGTAGTTTATCGTCTTACCCAGAATTCCGACCTTTAGGTCACTTTCCAGATATTAGAATTTCGCTTCATGCTTGATGTTGACATCACTAATTCTTAGTTCAAATCTGGGACTGTTCTATATTGTGACAACAATATATTGCATTCTATTAATTGGGGATTAGTCCTCTTATCTCGCTTTCTTTAACACTTTCTTTAGCAGTTTCTAAAGTATAATTTCTGTATCTGTCATCAACAATGTGTTATTTACCTGTCTTCATAATTATTGTAAAGAATTCTTAAAGATCGTTCTCCACTTTTCATTCATTATGTGTTCGTTTCAGTTTATAGATTCCACTGTTGTAGTATCAGCCATTGCACCAAATAACCTTTCAGATATTTTGGGGTATAACTCACATTATTATTTAAATAGACAGCAACATTTCCACTTCCTTCCCGGAGTATATTTCGAATACTTGCTATCTGTTGTTGTCGGTGTGTTTATCGAAAGAATCATCACTGACCTGTGTTACGTTACGACCTTCAAACAACTTCTCA
>OZ010592.1:73213022-73220522 GCA_963932145.1 Acanthosepion lycidas | reverse complement strand
CTATATTTCGGACATAAGGTTTGTATTTATTCATAATCTTTACATTATTCGGACTGATGTCCTTATCTATATTGTCATATTTACGGCCGTTGTAGGCTCAGGCATTCTTCAGGTGATATACGTCGAAAGTCTGATGTATATCAGTTGAAGAAGTCTACATCAATCGAAACGTCGTCAATATAACAAGAAAGTTGGGACAACAGTTCGAATAATATGAATAATGTCAATAGCCTTAGGTTTACCTACAAAAATATCGACATTGTATTTACATATTGCGACAATGAAATTAAAAAATAATTAGCGTTATCCTAATAACATCCCAATAAATATACCATCGCTAAAACCAATTGTCTTACACATGCAGCCACAGATATATATATATATATATATATATATATATATATATATATATATATATAGAGAGAGAGAGAGAGAGAGATAATATTAGTGGTAAATAGACATATATATGCAAAATCCACAGGTGCATATACACACATGTATATTTTTTGAATAAAAAATTCCGAGAGGATAGAATCCAGGTAGAACTCAATATCCAGGACAGAGTAAGGATATAATAAAAAGGCTTAAACACTAATATTAATATTAATATTAGGGTTTAAGCCTTTTTATTATATATATATATATATATATATATATATATATATATATATATATATATATATATATATATATATATATGTATATATGTATATATATATATATATATGTATATATGTATATATATATATATATATATATTATGAAATGTACTTAGTCTGACAATTACTTTAATATATTTATTGTTTATACGTTAGTAAATGTTCTGTTTATAATAAATATTAACAACATATATTTAAGTAAATGCTCTGTTTATAATAAACAATATTAACATCATTTACCGGCCTCATGTCCGAGAAATTTCTTACAAAAGATGTGTTCTCCGACAACGATCAAACATGTATCCTATATGAGGTTGTATGACGGTTACATGTAGGATACATGTACGATTCCTGACGAAGGACACATATTTTCTATGAAATTTCTCGAACTTTCAGGCCGGTAAATGTTGTTAATATTGTTTATTACAAACAGAGCATTTATTTAAATATATGTACATATAAAAATAAAAATAAACAATATATATATATATATCTATATCTATATCTATATCTATATATATATATATATATATATATATATATATATATATGTGTGTGTGTGTGTGTGTGTGTGTACATTTATATATATATATATATATTGAAGCAATACACCACAAAATAGGCGGGAGCGCCACTAGCACGCAATGGGTTACAGAGGATGGAAAACAGGAGTAAAGAGGCGTGTTTTAGAAATGGATACAGAGAAGGGAGGAGACCAAGCTCAGTGTGTCAGATGTCGATTGACATTACACTTGAATATTTGAAGTTTATAATCATCGGTAAAGCAAGTAAGTGGAAGGGAGTTCCACAGACGGGAAGTGTGAGAGATGAAGCTTATTTGAATAGAAGAGACGGTTACATTTAACCGTTTTGACAGTGAAAGGATGGAACCTAGATTCTAGCCTGGTAGCTCGTTTAAATTCATGAAGTCTGGGATCCAGCGAAAGTAGCTCGTAGGAACAGTTGCTGTGAAAATACTCTTAGATGAGACAAAGTGAAACCAAGGCACGTCTTTGGGAAAGCGATTGTAGACTAGATGACTAATCAGGACCTATCACATTACATATTATTCTCTGGATTTTGTCGACGACCTCGAGACGTGCAGTGGGAGCACAAGTCCATATATGACAACAATATTCCATGGCAGGACGGATGGTTGATTTAGAGATTTGAAGGATGGACTCAGACGTGAAAAACTTTCTGGCACGGCACTGAGATCCATCTTTTCTTGCGGTAGATGAAGCTACTGATCCAATGTATTTATTCTACCTCATGTCAGTGTATAACGTGAGACCAAGCAGGCGTAACGTGATGCTCTCGGGGAGTTGGGAATCAGTCATGCTGATGGTAGGCAGCGAGGGTTCTCTGTGGTGGGTAAATGAGAACTGTTTCGTTTTGGAGGCATTAAAGTTTACAAGCCATTTCCTGCTCCAGTCAACCACAGATTGGAGTTTCTTTTTCGAGATCAACGTCCAGGTTAGTTTTGTCAACGATACCAGATTTACTATTGTGGTAGGAGTAAATAGTAGTGCCGTCCGCGTAGATGCCTACTTGGGAACTGATGTCATCGGGAAGGTTTAAGGTCAGAAACATATATACAGGGCGCGTTCCTAACACCAAAGTCCAGATAAAAACGGTTCTTACAGGATTTCACCATTCCTCACCGATCACAGTGTGGAAATAAACAGAAAAACGCTCAAAATGAATTCCGTTAGATAAAAATAAAATCAAAAATTCAGAGCATCCTTCTTCCATGCGCATGTGTAGACGCACCAGGCTAACAGATTTACATTGATGAAGTCTTGGAGGACGAAACGCCTCAGAAGTAAACTTTTCTACATTGTCAAACTCCTCAATACATATATATATATATATATATATATATATATATATATATATATATATATATATATAACGTCATCCACAGACAGACTGTTTCGCTGTTTCACAGCTCATCAGTGTGTTAGACATCCGGTTGCCTCTAGCTAGGATCGAAACCCGACTGAATTGGTGTCAGTCGAAGATTGTACCACTAAGCCGTCGGCAGGGATGTAGGTGGATTTTTTTGCGTATTTATTTTTAGAAACACGCCCGTTAACTCAATTCGCTTTTGCGAAGAGTCTCGCTATATAGCTATAATAGTCACTGCTTACAAACCCATACCTCCTCCCTAGAGAGCTCAACTGGAATCAATATATATATATATATATATATATATATATATATATATATATATATATATATATATATATATATGCATAAATCTGACGCGATCACTAGCAATCGTACAATATTGGTCAGATCACAAAATTGTTTGCTCCCAATGCATTTAAAGATACCTGATAGAATCAATCGATCAAAACCACCAAAGAAGGCAGACAACAATCCTGAAAGACGGGGAAATATTAGAATCTTTCCTAATATTGTGTGACTCTAAACTTTCATCTCTTGATGTAGGTACTCGACATGGTTTGCCTTACAAAACATAATGCATAACTGGGCAAAGGGAACACTCGGATGTGTTCAGCAAAAACATATAGACTGGTGTGATTCAAACGATCCTGAAATTTAATCACTTCGTGAAACCATGCATAAATATCATCAGGTCTGGATGGCAGACAAAGCATGCCTATCAAAGAAACAGGATTTTAAATCAGACAAGGGAAAGTCTGAAACAAAATTGAGGGAGATGAAGGAAGACTGGTGGACAGCAAAGGCTTTCCAGGAGGCTGCTGACAGATGTGACGTCAAATCATTCTACCAAAACTTGAAAGGTGTTTTCAGACCCATTATCAGCGGTCTATCACCAATCTTTTCTTCAGATAACGCCCTTTTAGCAAAAGCTCGGCAGAATACTGTTCCACGGTCCTAAATCAAGATTCGTCTGTTGATGCTGAAGTAATAAAAAAAATCTTCCTTTTGAGATCTGTTGTACAAAGCCTTTCCGCTAACTCTTCAAACTTGGATTTCAAAATGCCATCAAACAGCTTTCGAATAGAAAAGCCCCCGGCGAAGATGGAATTCCAACTGAAATATACAAAGGTGACACCAATCTTTTGATACGCAAAATTTGTCAGTTTTTCGAACTTGTGTGGGAAAAGGGAGAAGTGCCACATCAATATATCGATGCTTCATTTGTATAAGCGGAAATGGAACAGGTGTGAATGTGACAATCCTAAATGAATATCTCTTGTTTAGGTTGCTAGCAAAATACTTGCTCGTATCATCCTGAATAGGCTTAATGGATTTGTCGCAGAATCGGCATTACCAGAGTCCCAGTGCGGTTTTCGACTCGATAGAGGAAGCGTGGATATGATCTTTTGTCTCTGGCAGGTTCAGGAGAAGGCATGAGAACAAAACAAGGATCTATTTGTTGTTTTTGTAGAATTCACAAAGGCTTTCGATACTGTATCTGGAACTGCTCTTTCGAAAGTTTTATCAAAATTAGATGGTCCAGAAAAAGGACCCATATTAATATCTCTTTTCACGAAGGAATGAAAGGTTTTGTAAGGTCGGGAAGTGAACAGTCTGTCGCCTTTTTCGTCTCCACTGACACAAAGCAAGGTTGCGTTCTTACTCCTCTTATGTGGTATCATATTAACGTAAGCATTACGACAAAGGAAATATATTTGTGTTATATTATCTTTATGAAGTAAATTTAAATTTATTTTGAAACTAATTGGAAAAAAAAATTAACTAACAGACGATTCAAACATATTGACTAGTGTTTACCCTATTCCTGAAAAATATGGGATGGTTTTTAAAAAGATTCTCCAACGTACTAAAATCATTACGGGGTGAAAAATACACAAATAAATGGCAGGTATTAAAAATATATCAGCTTTGCCAGATGACCCCTGCTCCCATCTCCTTTGAGCTGCAAGGGAGGTGATTCTGGCCAAAGCGGGCTTCTCCGCTGTACAGATTTGTCCACCAAAATCAACTACTCTCTTTGATCGACAACCATCTCCACTTCCGCCACAACGAGAGAGAGAGAGGGCAACGATCACGATGATCGCATGCTAGCGGGTGCCGGCAGCAACAACAATAATTAGAAAATAAATACTTCGAATGAAGCAAGCATTAATGATTTGATAGCGTCAGAAAATGCACTTAGATATCATATTCCATAAAAGGCTGTAAGTCTCTTTTTTTTAAATACTTCAAAGGAAATAAGCATGACTGATTTGATAGCGTCAGAAAATGCACTTAAATATCATATACCATAAAAGGTTATAAGTCCATTTAGGGGGATTGGTATCGGTCATAAAAAAAGAAAGAAATGAATGGAAATATATGAAAACGGTTTCGTTTATCACATTATATTTAGCAGCATTAAGTGAATTTTATTCAAACAGGAAATTGCTGGGCAGAACGAAAAATGGGAGAGTGGGAGATTTCCTTACAAAAGGATATCCTTCCTTAAATTTTTCTGAAGCGGGGATTTTTGTCTCTAGAACATGCTTTATCTGCCAGGAATTAACGTGAAAAAGAAAAGAAAATTCCCACTCTCTTCAATGACAGATAGTAAAATTTCGCTACTAAAGGAAATAAAAGTAGTCAGTTCAGTCTATGTGCTTTGTGTACAGTATTTACATTATGCGGACTGTTGTCCTCATCTTTGTCGCCATATTTGTCACAACGTTTCGACCGTTGTACGCTCCGGCCTTCTTCAGGTGGTTGGAATTTCGAAGTGAACCCTTTATTTCGCTCCCTGGGGTAGACTGTTCTAGTTCCACGTGCCATGTTTGATGGATGTCAGTTATCAGTTATCTCCTGCTAATTTTCCCTCTGAATGTTCTCCACTGCCTTAACCGGGTATTGAACTCACACTCTGTAGGTCTGTCACTGGATCTAACCAACGCCTTTATCCACCTTGAGGACACATGGCACAGAGCGTACAACGGCCGAAACGTTGTGACAAATATGGCGACAAAGATGAGGACAATAGTCCGCATAATGTAAATACTGTACATAATACCTCATCTCAGAAATATAGACATGCTTTGTGTAGTTTAACATCACGAGAAACTATTCATTTTTTTTATTATTTCCACGCAAGCAAAGCAATAAAGTTAATATGACTCAAGGGGCTACTAAGTGTTACAGAATAAGAGAAAAAATTAAAAATGTTATTAAGTAGAGCTGAAAATAAAAGAACGGAAATTAAGTACACAGAAGAAAACGATTGACAATGCATTTAAACTTTTGAAAATCAAACTTGACTGGAAAGTAGTTGACCAAAAGTGAATTCCATAATCGAAAAGTGCAAGAGAAGAAATGCTTATCAAAGAACTTTACATTTAAATTCCAAAGCAGTCAATTCAGAACTGCAGTCAATTCAGAACTGCACTTAAATTCATTAGGTCAAGGCACCCTTCTGGAAAACGAGTTCGAAAAATTTTCAAGAAAATGTTTATATTAAAAAAGCACAAGATAACTATCTTACTCCGGTTGGAAAGTAGTTGAAGCCAATATGTCAGGTCCGATAATATTGCAGATTCTTATCTAGATTTTATCAAAAGTATCTAAATACACATCAAAAGAACCAGCCTGTGTGTAACCCACATCTGTATTGTACGGAGAAAGAGTAGACTTATAAATGTGTAAGATAGATCCTGTTGCCGATGATTATCAAGCCGGAAACAGTGAATCAAATTTTCTAGCAGTAGACCAAGTAATTGATTCGACATTTTCTTAAACGTTCATGTCGGCAGAAGACGTTAGTCCAAGAAGGCGAAATGTGTCTATATAACAAACTAATAAAAATACGAGAAACAAAAAAAAAAAAATGATTTTGGAAAGAGTAGTGGAAGGTATTTTTTATCATTTCCTCCCAAGCAAGGCGGGGATACCACTGGTGCGCAAGGGGTTACAGGAAGTGAAATGAAATGAAAGAGAAGAATAAAAAATGAACGGAATTCAAGAAGACAGAAATGGCGATTGAGGTTGCATATAAATTTTTAAAGACAGTAATCAGGGATGCAAGTAAACTGAAATGAGTTCTACAGACTGGAAATGCGATAAAATAAACTTGGAATAGCAGTGGTTGCATTTAGCTACTTCAGCAGAGAAAAAGGTTGGGACCTGCATGCCTGTCTTGTAGCACGTTTAAATTCATCTATTCGAGCCACCCGAGAAAAACGCTCGTCTGCGGATTTGCCATTAAGATATTTGTAGAAACTACTGTGGGAAGTCACATCACGTCTGTGAGAAATTGACCGAATACGAGATGCCTGATCAAGATCGATTAAATTACAGAATCTAGTTTGGATTTTTTCAAGAATATCAAGATGTACAGTAAGAGCACCAGACCAGATATGGTAGCAGCATTCAATGCGCAGACAAGTGGAGAAAAGAACGGCCTTGAAATATGATCCATCCGGAAACAACATAGATGAATTAACACTTAGACAACGTATAGGTAAATGCGTAAAGAATAATCTAAGAAAGTCTAATATAATTGAATAATTATAAAATAATTCCGAACAGTTCCAGCCAAATGATATGCAATAAAAAATAGATAGCTGAGGGCAAACATGTTTTCGCTCAGGTTAAATACAGTTAATCATCAGCGAAATTTAGACAGAAATAAAGACAATATCCAGGTTTATGGAACAATGAATCTAAAAGAAATTTTGAATAGCAAAATGGTAACTATAAAAAAGTAACCAATTTTATATTCAGGCATTTTGTTATTCCATGTGAATTGGGATCTGTTTTGATGCATGCAAAATTTCGATAAGTAACTGTCTTTATCTTGTTATGTTTTCGTTAAGATACTGAATTTAATGTCAGTTCAAACATCAAATTTAACTCACCTAAAACTCTATCACTGCTT
>OZ010592.1:73190522-73208022 GCA_963932145.1 Acanthosepion lycidas | reverse complement strand
AGAACCCATCTGTGGTTTATACTGCAACTATGGTGAGCAGACTGTAGTTACTGTTTCTGGGAGAGAGCATGCCATCTACCGTGATCAACAATTTGAACAAGGCAACCACGCTCAAGCCCTGGGCCACGATGACTTGTGGCTTTGTGCTAGCACAGCTATCGACGGCCCCCAAGAGCTCCGTACACCCGGAATATATATATATATATATATATATGTGTGTGTGTGTGTGCGTGTGTGTGTGTGTGTTTGTGTTGGTGTGCCCGTGTATTTGTGTCGGTGTGTGTGTATACATACCCCTATATACACAAAAGCAAAACACTTTACTACTATTTGTTTAATACATGTACGATCTTTGCGAGGAACACTAAAGCAACGTCTCTCAATATTTTTAATTGATTTCCCAAAAGAAACCTCAACAATATCCAAACAAAGCGCTTTTCATAATAAAACAAATATTTCTGCAAGGGAAATTATATAAGATAAATCAATATTTTAATTGATTTCCAACCTGAAGCCAACATGAAACCCATTCCGCTTTTAATCGAACAGTTTTTTCTTAAGATCTGATCGCTTTTTTATGTTTCTAAAGCGTAGCCTCCTTCCTTGTCCGATCCTGTCAAGAAGAACATGTTCTTTGAGTATTGCAAGACAAAAATAATTACAATAAACTGTAGGTGACACGAACGCAAGAAACCAGAAAAAAGTTCCAGAGAATTCAAAAAAAGAAGCCGTAAGAATAGAACTAACGGTTACTTCGAAGAGAATTGTATCTTCTGTTACATATTTTATTATTTGATGAAGCTTAAATAAAAGTAAAACATGTTAAATCTATAAACGTTGCCTGTTTTTTCCATATCCTTTCATTCTTTTAGGTTCTTATCCATATGTGATCCCAATTCATAGATAGATAGATAGATAGACAGACAGACAGATAGATAGATATATAGATAGATAGACGATCGTAAGTACTTGAAAGACCGGATATCTGAATATTCATATTAGGTAAGTGACCGCGAAATTATCAGCAACATATCCCACTTGTTTTTGTGTGTTCATGCGAGTATGTGCGTGGGCGGTTGCTTAATTTTGTTCCTGATAAAAATATTATTTATATTACTGTAGATTATGTGGTGTATTTTCAATCATACTAGGTCCTGATATTCCCAAGATATTTTATGAGAATGAAAATAAATAGTTTAATAAATCAAATTTTATGATTCTTTTTTCTGCATCGCCTTTCTAACTTCTTCCCTTATTATATTAGATTCACATTCTAGATAACAGCTTCCTCCCAGTAGAAAGGATTTAAATAGGAAAAATATTTTACAAGCATGGGAGTCATTGATACTATATTTTTTTTTCCATTTCCGCTTTTTTTTTTTCCAAACCAAATAAAGTGTAAGTCAAGAAAGAAATGACGATACAACCAACTTCCGAATTCCTCTGAGCTTTAAATTGAATAAAATGTGATAGGGAGACATTTGGAGCCTCATCGTCGAATCTTTGTGTTCAGTTGTTTCATATTTCGGTACTTAGGAGGTTAGAAACTCCCCTGAGCGTCAGAAATGTCCTTTATTGCACTTAGTCTATTTGCTTTTATATTTCTTGTGTTTCAACAGTTTTTGGCGCCTAATTTTCTTTCATTTTTTTTTTCCGATATTTTTTTTATCATTTTAGCAGTTGATGTTTTACCAGCGGCATCAGTTCAACTGTACCGTGTGATTTGATAAAAGCTTTCATGGCAAGAAAAAAAAAAAGAAAAAAAAAGAAAACATAAACCTTCTAAAAATCTATTAAACTTTCACATTCTTGCATCATCCAGGATGTTTTTCATTTAATTCCACACTTTTTGATTGCTTTTTGAATATTTGGTGGTTTTCTTTTTGCTAAAGTTTTTCCGTCTCATTGAAAATAAACAAAACGCTTCCAAAAATGTGAAAAAATAGCTATACTTTAATCCAATTACATTACGCAAATAAATGGGCCCAACACGTGCCAGTTTCTTTTTTTTTTTCTTTTTTTTTAAATGAAATGAAATGAAAAAAAAAAAATCTCCAAATTAAGAGGTCATTATTAATGATTTTATTTCAAGAGATGCTTCGTAAATTCTGGTGAATATTTTAAAGTTTAAATATTGGAAAGATCGAAAATATAGAAAAAGAAAGAAGAGTGAATTTTAACGTTTCATTTGACCGTGTCAATATTCCCATTAAAGGATTTTTCATATTCAGCATACTCTCCGTGTAATATCGAAATAAATGTTTTTACAGTTATCTGAGCAAACGAGTTTATTTTCTTTCCATTTCGAGTGAAAAAGGTTTGTTTTATTGATGTTCATTTAAGGTGTTTTATACTTGATGCGCCCTCTTTACTAGAAAAAAAACAAAAGTAGAAAGCGAGAGACAAAATATTATTTTGCTGTGTTTTTCGGTTTACCTTCAATATTAGTTTTTACGAGTGGACGTATTAGGTTGGTGCAAAATAATGTCGTTATCTCACATATGTTACTATGTGAGAAAACGACATTATATTTGCACCAACCTAATAGAATCAGCAAGTAAGATTTCATTTTTAATAATTGCTACCCATTTACTTTATGGAAAACCACTCTCCACTGTGTATATTTTTCATCATTCGCAAACAAAGGACACTTGAGGGTAGATTGTGAAAATGAAACGGCACATTACTATTTTTGATATAAAAATTAAATTAATCAAAGGCATGTGTTCTATATTGAAAGTAATGTATTGGTACCCCTTATAAATTAATAACTGCTAGGTAACCTTAAAATTCTGGGGAATTAAATAAGGATAACGTAGAATCTATAGTGGGAGCAAATCGCCTGCATTCGGATAGAAAATGAATTAAGTAAATATATTAGGTTGGTGCAAAAATAACGACGTAATAATGTCGTTTTTTGACGTATTTTTAACGTCAAAAAACGACATTATTACGTCATTAGTTTAAAAAAAAAAACTAATACAAAATATAAGTCATACCAGGATTCATTACTAGCGGCCTTAAAATATGAAAACAAACGGCATAAAATATATACGTGACAAATGTTGATAGATTCAGAACGGAAACTATAAGAACTCTTAGAGAATGTAGAGAAAGAAAGCGTGAAGAAAGTACTAAACATGAACCGCAAGAAGACATAATGCGTGTTTTTTTTTTTTTAGAGAAATCAACAGGCCAAGATGAAAATTAGAAATTGGAAGAACGAAAATAAGGCAATTACACAAATTGAAATATCGGAAAAATGTTTTAAAAGAATACGGAAAGTGCGACGCTGACACCTGCAAGCGAATCGAGACAGCGAAAGATACCCTAAATTTAATAAGCAAAGTGTTAAGAAATAAGAAGGAACAAAGAAAAGACTATGGAAATGTTACATAATATCTGTCCTCCCATGTGGCAGTGAATACTGGACAATCTACTCAGAGATGGAATCTGAAAATACCATCGGCCGGATATAAGAGAAAATTGATTCTGGTCATGTTGCAAGGATTAGTGACGAAAGAATAACTAAATTACTCATATATAGCCTGATTGATAGTGAGCAAAGGACGAGTAATAAAGACAGAATTTTTATGCAGATTCACGTTATTTTACAGTCTTTCTCTAGATATTATCTTGTGTCAGCATTGATATTTTTAACCAGAAATGTCATTATCTTAACATTTTTCTTGAAGGCATGCCGCAGAGATTTGATATTTTCGACATTTTTTAGACGTTTTATGTATTTTTCAACAAATATGTATAATCTAAAAACGTTTAGATTCTTTTTAGACATGTTCCCGAGGAAATTTCACTTTTTCGATATTTTTCATCAGAAATATTTATTTTCGAGATTTTCCAGCAAAATGATACTTTTAAAATATATTTAAAAATCACACGCTTCAAACATTTTCCAGGAGAGATATTTCTATTAATACGTTTTGTAATAAAATGCCATTTTCTATCATTTTTAGCAGAAATAAGTTAAGACAGCATTTACATTTTTCAATAGATAAAACATTTCTTCGATAAACTTTCAACAGAAAATTGTTAGAAATTTTGAAGTAGAAAAAATATAATTTAAATAAATCATTCGAGAGGAATCCTTCTTTTTGGATACATTTCTCGATAAATGCTTTTTTAAGAAATTTTCCGCAGAAATGAATATTTTTCGAAATATTCCAGTAGAAATGCCACTTTTCGACAATATTCAGTGGAAATTCGTCTAAGATAAATACACGTTTTTCGATAGTTTTCACCAGAAATGAATGTATTTGCACAATTTTTAAACGAAATGTTTTGTATAAATTTGTTTTTTTCAGAAACACCTTTTTACAACATTTCACAAAGAATCTTTCGGCATTTTAAATATTTTTCTAAGGAACTAGCTTTTACGAGAAATGCATCTTCTTTCATATCTTTCAGTAGATACACAATTTTCATTTGAAATAAAACTCTCTGCACATTTATAAACAGAAATGTTTTAAAACTTTTCCTGGGTAAACATCATTCTTATTTTTCAATAGAAATTACTTTTCTTCAAAACGTTTCTGTTGACATACGTCAGTTTCGAAATTTTGCAACAGAATTTTTGAATTCTTTATATATTTGCTGCTGTTGTCTTATTTTCTGCCATTTCACCAAAAAATTATTGAATTTTTTCAGCAGGAAATGTTTCATTTAAATATGTCTTTCAGAATATATGCTTTATTTTCGAATAGCTTCAGCAGAGATGCCTGTTGAGACAATTTCCGATGAAATTACTGTTTATTTTTATATTTTGCACAGGATTCCATAATCTTCTATATTTTCCAGCATAATTTTATGGTCTTAGCCATTTTTCTGTGGAATTGCCTCTTTTCAATACTTAGCCGAATTATCTCTTTGCCGATATTTTTCAAGAGAAATGGCGCTTTTTCACCATTTTCCAGCGGAAATACCTCTTTGAAGATATATTTCATCTGAGTCTGATTTTCGACATTTTTCAACAAAAAACTACATATTTTCGAAGAACTGATATTTTATGAATCTTTCAGAAGAAATCTTTCCTTTTTCGAGATATTTAAGCAAAATTTCAAATCAACATGGAAAGGCTTGACATTATATTATACCAAAAAGCGTTCAATGACAAGAGAAACTGGTGGGCATGTTAACCCTTTTTGCTACACTGACAAGCCTTTCCACTATGATTTTTTTTGTGTTTTTGCCGTTTTAGATCATAACTGAATGATCCTCCCCCCATTGTGCGAGTTTGGTTTGATTGTCAAATTGTACTCATCCAGTGGTATGTAAGGTAATCAACTTATCACTACAAGTCACTGGCTACCTGAAGATCAGGTAGTTCGACAGCTGTAGCTAGCTGTGTGCTCATCTCTTGCCTGTTATCGAATTCTCTGGCATCGGACAAGACTATGCGAAAGACAGAGTCTCGTCCGAGGAGGAAGACAGACTAGACCCCGTTTACGCGGGGTCTACGGGGAATTTTTAGCCGAGACTACGGACTCTTATTTACTCCACATTAACCTCAGCCTTGTGCTATACCCTACCTCGTGGGGAGGTCAGGGTAAATATTACTGGCTACCTGAAGATTGTGTGTAAACACATAAAACTTGAAGTAGTGGCCAGTCATTGCCTACCTGGTTATTGAATTAATATTCGAATGCTCTGCCATTTTTATGGTAGAGAGCTCTTTTATCCCAGAAGGCTAATTTTGGGCAGACTCTTTTAAAGCTGCTTATTCAAAATTTGATATCCTTATATATATATATATATATATATATATATATATATATATATATATATATATATATATATATATATATTCTTTCAACTTGTCTTTTGCGAGATACAAATCTTAATCTTCGTGGAATTTTGAAGCCGTTCGTTTCTCCTCGTGGTTTAAATATCTTATAAAAGCATATTTTCCCAAGCCGACTGCTGGTGGCGGGTAGGAATGGTCGCTGGCCATCCCCCCACCCCAACACTGCGTTTTCTGTAACTTGATGCTTGGGCATTGATATCTGGCTGGCTATACATTCACTGGCGTCCATCAGAATGGAAGAGAGCATTAACTTTCTGCCATGTGTGAGTATAATTTCATTCTACCTGAAACGCATCCAAACCATCTCTCTCACTCTCTCTCTCTCTCTCTCTCGCTGTATATATATATATATATATATATATATATATATATATATATATACGTTTATGTACTTATTTTATTTATCTATTGTTTGGTCTTTTCCCCCCACCTCTGTGCGACTAATCTAACTTTGATTCTTGTTCTAACCATTGTAACCTAACTTATAACACTTTGTTTTGTGTAGTTGAAAGTCCCCCCCCCCAACTGAAAAGAAGGGAAACATGTCTCTTCACCAGGCGTTAGTATGTCTTCAGTTTTCCTACGGTCCAGTGGCCTTGCCCTTTGCTTGTTAAAATGCACTAACGTGTCAAACTCACCGGTGACCATCAGAATGCATGCCGACTACTATTACCACCCAAAGCCACAAGTAAGCTAGCATTTATGCCATATACACAAAAAGGTGGATAATCATATTTTTTCTGTCTTCAGAATAGAACAATGGGATTTTAACTAAGTTAAAACTTAGTCCTATGTAAGGATTAAATATTAATAAGTCTCATCCTATCCCCCCGAACACACACCTAGTGTCAGCCTTGTACTATCAACTACTTCCTGGCCTACATCCCTCTGTTTTGTCTTTTGACGCTGTTATGTGTTATACGTAATAGGAGTAGGTAGACCCTTCTACCGCCCGGTCAACACACATCCCCCTTCCCCTGGACAAGAGCAGAGGCTCACACCTTTTTTCCTTTCTAAGAAGGGGTTCCCAGTACTCTCTCTTTCTCTCTCTCTCCCTCTTTCTCTGGCCTCTGTACTAGTGCTGATGTGTTTCTCCCGTGACGTGAGCAGTCTGTGGCATTGCCTCTTCATTTTGAGGGTACACGGTTGGCAGTTCACTGGTTGCTGTTTCCGACTGGTAGTTAGGAGCCCTAACTCTTGCGTAGCGTCTTGAGCGGCCGCTCTGATCAACAGTTGTATAATACCGGGGTGATTGTAGTGCCATGTCGCGCATGGAACGGTGTCCCTGCTGTCACCTCCAGTGGGCAACCCTGAGGCCACATTATGATGCAGGCTGTGCTAACTCCTCTCTGCTCATGTTGCGGTCGATAACTGTCTGCTTCTCTTACTTCAGGCCTTCTCATCCTCCAACTTTCACTCCCCATGAAGACTAAGGCCTGTAGTACTTCGTATATCCCTGCAATTACTCCACATGAAGACTCAAATGAACCAAAAAAGTAAACCTAAACCAGCCCCTCAAAAATCACCTAAACACTTCAACATTTCGTTCAGCAACATCCGTGGCATTAGAACAAATTTCTCCAATATGGAATCTTTCCTCACTGCAAACAGCCCGGATATAATAGCCCTGTGCGAGACAAACCTTGTCCCGTCTATTCCCTCCTCTGATCTCTCGATCCCCGGCTACCTTCCTATCCCCAGGAAAGACTCTCTAACCCACATGCACGGCCTTAGTGTCTTTGTCAAGGATCATCTCCCCCTGGCCAGAGAGTTGTCTCTCAAATCACCAGACCATTCGTACATGTGTCTTCGACTATCTATCCTCAATGCTGTAAGCTATGTCTTCTTCCTGTATCGCTCTCCATCCTCTCAATACTGCGGGATACTCGATAGCATATCGGACAGTATAGACAAGGCCCTCTCTCTCCACCCGTTTGCTCACATATTCGTGTTTGGTGACTTTAACGGCCATCATACCAAGTGGCTCGAGAATGCTACTACTGACCGGGCTGGCATTCAAACACTTAACTTCTCAATTTCTCAATCCCTCACGCAGATAGTGAACTTCCCCACGCGTTTTGTCCCCAACCTGGCAGATAAGGCCTCCCTTCTCGATCTGTGTTTTACCTCCATCTCCGAATCCAGCAGCGCCACACAGCTCTGCCCTCTTTGTAATTCCGATCATGCCGTGGTATCTGTTAACATTTCCTTCAACTCCACATCCCGCAAAGAACCTCCCATTACTAGAACCTCGTTCTACTACCAACGATCGGATTGGGACTCGTTCCGTGACTTCCTCCGCGATGTCCCCTGCGATGTTGTCTTTACACTCCCTGTCCATGAATGTGCTTCTGAGGTCTCATCCTGGGTTAAAGCTGGAATCGACGCCTTCATCCCCTCAAGGAAATTTATGGTCAAGTCGCACTCCTCCCCTTGGTTCTCCGCTGCTTGCTCAGCCGCCATTGCCCATAGAAACCACTTCTTTCACATATTTTGTAGCGATATGTCGGACTGCAATAGACGTCTCTTTGCCTCCGCTCGTAGCGAGTGTAAGCGTGTCCTTAACGAAGCTAAGACAATATTTGCTGCTCGGATGAGGGAGCGTATTGCATCTCACAAATTTGGCTCCAAAGATTACTGGCGGCTCTGCAAGAGTGTCCTGAACAATAGAAAACCCACCATACCTCCTTTATTCAACCAGTTCGAGGTATTGGCCTCCTCAACCTCACCGGTGTACCCATACCTGACTTCTCTTTAAGAACCGAGGCTCTATTGAGCGGCTTACGCATAACCGTCATCAGTACTGGGTATTATCTCCAAATTAGACCCCCACAAGGCTAGTGGTGGAGATGGCATACCAGCCATTGTCTTGAAGAAATGCGCGCCTGAGCTAGCACCCGCCCTCTCTAAACTGTATAATTACTGCCTCAAGGAATCCTGCTTTCCTGACTGCTGGAAATCCTCATCCATTGTTCCTGTCTTTAAGAACTCTGGAGACCCCTCTGACCCCTCTAATTACCGTCCTATTAGTCTCTTACCCCTCTTCAGCAAAGTCTTCGAAGCCCTAATCAACGCAGAAGTGGTTAGCCACCTTACCAAACACGACCTTCTCTCAGACAAGCAATACGGTTTCCGCTTCCTGACGCCATAGGTTCCCAAGTTGGCATCTACGCGGACGACACTACAATTTACTCCTGCCTCAAAAAGAAATCTAGTGTCGCGGTCAAAACTAATCTGGCCGCGCGTCTTGAAATGGACCTCCAATCGGTTGTTAACTGGGGCAACAATTGGATGGTCAAATTTAACGCCTCAAAAACTAAACTACTCTCCATTAACCACCATAGAGATCCTTACCTGCCCCCATTAGAATATCTGATAGTCAACTTCTTGAGAGCGACTCCCTGCGTCTGCTCGCTCTCACGTTGACTGCTGACCTGAGATTGAACAAATACATTGAGTCAATTGCATCGTCCACCGCGAGGAAAGTTGGCTCTCTGTGCCCCACCAGGAAATTTTTCTCCCCTGAATCGATACTTCAAATATACAAAACGACCATTCGCCCTTGCATGGAGTATTGCTGCCATATATGGTCTGGGGCACCTGTTTACCTCGGAGTTCTTGACAAGATCTTGAGACGGATATGTAATATAATTGGCCCTGATCTGGCGTCTCGCCTGCAGCCACTATCTCACAGACGCGCCGTCGCCTCTCTCTGTCTCTTCTACAAATACTTTCATGGCAATTGCTCCGATGAGCTGCTTTTCCTGGTCCCCAGTCTCCATGAATACAAGCGCCTTACGAGGCTGGCATCCCGCTCTCACCCTTACACTGTAGAAACTTTAAAATGTAGCCGTCTCTTCTACTCCAATAGCTTCATACATCTCGCCTGTGGGACACCCTTCCCAATTACTGTTTCCCTGATAGCTATAATCTCCAACTATTCAAATGTAATGTCAATCGACATTTCCAGTTACCTTGATCTACACACTATCCTTCCCTTCATCCTTTCTTCTATCATTCCTCTCTGCTCTTGTTACAAATCTTCTGCAACCCCCCTGCATCCTAGTTACTTCATGCCTTGCTCGGGGCTCTAAGCTTAATATATATATATATATATATATATATATATATATATATATATATATATACTCACACACATTTATCTATTTGATTATTTATACATACATTTATATACATACATACACACACAATATGTGTGTGTATGTGTGTGTGTGTATGTGTGTGTGTGTTTGTGTGATCCCTTATCCTTGTTAAAGAATATATTGTTGCGTCCACCACCCACTCGAAAGAATGAACATTAGGTTTCTGATAATCAATAATCTTCCATAGCCGTCTGCAACCAGGCGAGAATAGATGCGTTTTTTGAAGTGTTGACTTAATACGCCGTGACAAATGACTACTTCATTAATTGTAATGAAATTACACTTTGAATACCGGGGGTGGGGTGGGGGGCAGACAGTGTTAGTAAAAATCTTCAAGAAATATCGATGGCGTTGATAATTACCCAAAGATTTGCCACTATATAATCGAAAGTATATGGATTTTTATGTTTTTTGTCTTTTTTTAAGTTCCTTGTAATCAAGACAGTTTCTTCGTCTACTATTTTTATCCCATTGTTATCGTAATTTTTATCTCTACCTTTGTGTTTGTAGATATGGCATCCATTCGTATATCGGTTAGATTAGGTAAGTGTTCAGTATGGAAGCTGTTTTGTTCTTGGGGCGATTCTGACTGACAAGGATTGGAATTCTTCATATTGGTTTCTAATTTAAAGTGATACATTCTTTTTTCGAAGAAAAGCATTACATGTCATAGTGTTGGTTCGGAAAGAACCAACTCACTTTTCCGTCATCAGTTTTATTTTAACGCTATTGTCAGTTTGGATTATCTTCAAATTGTCCAACAACAAATGATTCTTCTGATGTTTTCCCACCATAATAAAATAGTAGATGCATACACAAATATATGGAGATGCTTAAATAAATAAGTCCTAGAAATTGGTTATAATGTGTTCTGAAAGGTAATTCTTCAGAAAATTAATAGTTTTAAAGAGTCAAATTATAGCCAGAAAAGAGAAAGGTATAATAAACGGCGTAATCATTTAACGTTATTTTTACATATATTTATATATAATAATATATCTGGAATGATAAATGTACGCAAATGTAGGCTTTAAGAAAGATTTATTCAACTAAAAATACAATGTTCGCGTATAGTGTACTTTTATAGTCCGAGTAAAGAGAAATAGCTCTCTCAAATAGGAGAGTAACAAATCAAGGGGAGACAACTCTTGATTAATCATAACAATATCTATACTTTTTTTTTCAATTGTCAACAATTTATAACACTGTCTGGATGATAAACCCAAATTTGTAAGATATTTATCTATACTTATTTTAATACCGGTTGTAAGATCAGGTCATCGTCCCACAAGGCTTTTCTGAATATGAGAGACATCCAGCAGTGATAAAAAAGGCCTGTCAAATGACCGATGAACATTCTTGTAGGGTCAACTGATTTTTCTTGTTATTACTACCATTATTTCGTTTTGGTTGCTTAGATTCTATATATATTGTATTCATTGTAAATATTCATTAGGGTCTCATTTTAAATATTGTTAATTTTATCTCTTTTCCTACAGACAAATTATACATATGAAAATTAGTTAGATCTACAGGGTGACCTGATGTATATTTATGCCTGTAGTAAGAATGGTAAGTAAGAAAGTGTTTATGGTGTAAGGAATATTGCGGTATGTTTGGACTAGTAATCGTTTCTAGCTAACATTTTAATAAGACAGATTGAAGCCAGCCTCCCCCTATCCGACCTTTTAGCTTTGTGCCATGTTTTCGTATTATTCAAAATAAATATTACTCATTTGTAAGGTCAATGGCCGTCTAGACTGGGATCCATAGATATGGATGCAGTCAGCGTTTGATTATAATGCATCGGTGGGCTGAGGGGTTTCTAGATTGAAGTTCAGTTGCTAGGTCGGTGGGTTTCTTCGATGGCATCAACGGCCGCATCGCCGACTTCAAGTTGAGCCTTGAAGTTGTAGGATATCCGCTGTAATTTAAACTGATAAGAAAGCGCTCCACCAGATCTACTTTCTATTACACCAACAACGGAACGCTACGTATAAATGAATATATCCCCAACTTTCAATATAGACATGTGTGGTAACTGATTATCAGCTCAGCTACACATGGATCTTAAGATCATACCCGATCATGGGACTGATGATGGTATTAACGATGCTGATGGTACGCCAGAAATTCTATATTTAAATGCTGACAAAAGATGTATATAAATTTGAAACTTAGCCTATAACTTTTAGTTCATATCATGTACATATATTGTTTATGTTTTTAATTATTCCACTTATTCATCTGAGGAAAAATATTTTGCTTTATTCTCGAACTAAATCTTTCGTAGTAGATGAGGAAAACCATAGTCAATTAATAAAAGTGTCCTAAAAAAAGACTGAAGTTCATCTACACGTGCGAATCATATACGAAACATTAATATACATTCTGCTCAGGTAATAAATGAACTATTTTGATATAGGTTCACACACACGCGCACACACACACACACACACACACACATACATATATATAATTATTTATTTAAAAATATGATTCCAACACGCTACATAAGAGCTCGCATGTTTCAAAACAAGAGCCGAAAACTTCAATATAATTATTTAAATTAAATTGAATTAAAGTAAGCTCTGTTCCCCCCAAAAAAATATAAAAAAAAATATTTCGCTGATGGAACAGAGCTTACTTTAATTCATTTTAATTCAAATAATTATATTGTAGTTTTTGGCTCTTGTTTTGAAACCTGAGAACTCTTATGTAGCGTGTTGAAATCATATTTTTAAATAAATAATTATATTTATGCTCTACTTTTTTTTTAAAAATAATAACAAAAATACTAAAGAACTTTGGATTATTTACCTAACCAGTTCTTCCCCTATTTTATATATATATATATATATATATATATATATATATATATATATATATATATACAAATATATATATATATATATATATATATATATATATATATATATATATATATATATATATATTTCTCACTCTCCTGCTTCCACATTTGTTTTCTTATATCTTTACTTCTCTTTTTTTCATCTCTTTGTCTCTTTTCCTGAAAGATGACTTATACGCTACGTCAGTGTCTGGTCCTTACCCCACTCCCTTACGTTTAAGTATCTTAATAAAAATAGATTTAAAATTATTCCTATCTCTCCCTTCCTTCTCTAATTTCGACTATATATTTCATACTTCTATATATTTCTTACATCCACCTTGGGATTATCCATACGGATTACCAAACTTTTCAGTATATATATATATATATATATATATATATATATATATATATATATATATATATCACATCATGAAATGGACAAAGTCCGACAATTATTTTAAGATATGTTTATGTTTATACATTCTTTTTATAGATACAAATATTTAAGTAAATGCTATGTTTATAATAAACAGTATTAAACAACATTTACCGGCCTGAATGTCCGAGAAAAAACCACAGAAATTATTCGTACTCCGACAGGAATCGTACACGTATCCTACATATAACCGTCATACAAACTAATGTAAGATACATGTTTGATCGGTGACGGAGACCACATATTTTCTATGAAAATTTCTCGTACATTCCAGCCGGTAAATGTTGTTAATATTGTTTATTATAAACAGAGCATTTGCTTAAATATATGTTGTTAATATTCATTAGAAACGGAACATTTACTAACGTATAAACAATAAATATATTACAGTAATTGTCAGATATATATATATATATATATATATATGCGGCTGCATGTGTAAGATAATTGTGTTTAGCGGTGGTATATTTATTGGGATGTTATTAGAATAAAGCCAATTTTTTTATTTCATTGTCGCAATATGTAAATACAATGTCGATATTTTTGTAGGTAAACCTAAGGCTATTGACATTATTTATATATATCACATCATGAAATGAACAAAGTCCGACAATTATTAGTTTATACATTCTTTTTATAGATATAAATATTTAAGTAAATGCTCTGTTTATAATAAACAGTATTAAACAACATCTACCGAGAAAGTCACACAGAAAATATTCGTCCTCCGACAAGATTCGAACCTGTATCCTATGGGGAACCATCATTTAGCTTGACGTGCCTTTAACCGATTTGGCCACAGAAAAGCGTTCCGTTAGCAAAGTCGAATTTACTGTATTTGAACTTAAATCTTCTATGTATCTCTCACGTACATTCATATGTGCTCATGGCGTATCAAATGTTGTTTAATACTGTTTATTATAAAGAGAGTATTTACTTAAATATTTGTATCTATAAAAACAATGTATAAACAAGTCTTAAAATAATTGTCGGACTTTGTCCATTTGATAATGTGTGACGTCATTGCATCCTGTATAATTATTTTTATTGATATTCCATAACTGGATTGTTACACATCAAAATATCATCAACATTCTCTATCACGTCTTCTACGGAAGAAGACTGAAAATAAGCATTCCCTAAACAAAGATCTGGAACCGCAATGAAAGCAGCTATGATACCTACCCTGAAACCATCATATAATTCAGGATGTGCTATTAGTAAATAGGAAATACTGCAAATACTTCGATATATAGATTAGTTATAACAAATTTAGTATAGGAGGTCATTGAACATATAATCGGCTGTGTTAGGCATTGTTTGGGCTAACACCATAAATTCCTACAATACTAAAGCATTAACCTAAAACATCAAGTCAAGTAATTAAATGTCCTCAAGAGATCGAGACTTTCATATGGATATGATTCATGACGGCAAACACGTTCTGAAATATCTAATCTGTCAGCTGGATGAATACGCTTTCTCGGATCAATGATTAAAAATGTCTTCGACTGAATTGAATTCGTATGTCCTATCACGGACCATCCTTTCTTTGAAATATTGTGGTCTGGCGCTACGACATCACAAAGAACTGTACCAAAGAGAAGAATCCACTTGAGGATTTTAAACAACAACAAAGAAAATATATAGCATTTATAACTCAAAAAGAAAATAATGGCAAAATCAAAATGTTGACTATCCACATGACTTCAAACAAAAAGTTTAGGAAAGAAGCCCCTCCCCTAAACACTGCAAGAATGATAACAATTTCTGGACATAAGAAACCTATTTTCCTCAAATATTGTTTTAAAACAAAGATTTTTTATAAATTTAATCTAAAAGTATCATTGGCCGCTCGATGTGAATAAATGCCGTGTATGTTCTTATAAAGAAACGGCTAATATAACTATGTCGCAAAACGAGAAACGTACAGCACAACAGCTAATAACAAATGAATAAGCTCTTCTTCTGCACATAGGATCATCATATACTTCCGTTTAGCAGAAAAAAATGTTGTAACTAAGAAAGAAATCTCATCTGAAACCTTTTATAACAAACGGTGACTTCTGTGATTAATTTTCTGAGTATGAATATCTTCTTAAAGCAGAGAACAACTAGCTTGAATTTTTGCAAATTCAGCACATGACATCAAACAATAGACTCATGGACAGAAACCAAGAACAAACAACATTATCCCAAAGCTACTTTCATTAGCGTAATTTTATTTCACGCTTTGAATTCCTTCACCAGACACAAATCTATAGACATTTTTTTTTTGATAGAAACAGCTTAAATACAAAACCTGATTATGACTTAACCTTGCTTTCGTCATATGTACAGAATGATTGTCTCAGAATTTACTAACACAATTCTGGAGACATTATTCGGCTCATTATCTAATATGTAAAAGTAAGTTCATACGAGCATGCGCATAAGGGATTACATTAGATTATATATGTAGTTTTATTTTGGAATTCGGTTACTGTTTTATGATGTTGCTCATAATTGTCGGACTCATATATTTCGCATCTAATTATTGTATATCGGAAAGACACAATTGCAAGCTTAAAATTTCTTTTAACACCTGTGCTAACAGATATTTATGGTTTGAATCTTTTACACAATTATATCACTGACTTGAATAAATGATTCTGCTATATAAGAAATAAGCAAATAGTAATACCTACGTTCAAAAGTTGGAAGAAATCGCTTCTCTCAATCATATGTAATTGTATACCTGTTTTTATATTCAACCCAAAGAAGGTATTAACGACACATACACAGGGGCTTACTTGGCGCGGAGGAATTGGAAACCAGAAGCACCATTAAGGAACGTGTTTACTCGCTCCTAAGAGGTATTTAGATTAATCAGAAGGACAGTAGATAGAGATTGGCATTTTGAAGATTAAAGTTGCCTGGAAAACATCGAGTCTTAAGGGAGCTCCACAACCGTGAAGTGTGCGAAAAGAAACTGTTAGCATAGAACTTACGTCTACATCTAGCCAATTTAACTGTATATCGGTGCGACCTCATTACCAGTCGAGTACTGAGCTTATATTCATAAAGTTTGGGTATCTTAGCGAAGAGCTCACGCGAACAATTACCATGGATGTATTTATAGAAAAGCTATAGGGAACCAACTTTAAGGCAGTGGAAAAATTTACGAAAACCGAGACGTCAGATCAGGGTCAATGCTATTGCTGATTCTTCTTAGATCTTATCAAGAATCTCTAGATACGTTTAGAGAACCATGTATACCAGTTAAAATGAGTTGTTAGTGTTATTTACCTTCTATGCGCCATTTAGACGACAGTTTATCTACCGCATCCTGTATATCTGTTAAAACGAATTGTCAGTGTTAGTTTCCTGCTATGCGTCATTTAGACGACAATTTACCCATCGCACTCTGTATATCTATTAAAATGAGTTGCCAGTGTTATTTTCCTTTTCGGCGTCATTTAGACGACAATTTATCAATCGCAACTTGTATATAGCAAAAGAACCCGACCATATATGACTGCAATATTCTAAGCATGGAGAAATGGTAAATTTATAGATATATCAATAATTGTTTTTTTCTATTTACATTTATATATGTATGTTATGCTTTAACTAGGATGAAAGTGTTGCATCCTCAGTCTTTGTGCAATGGAATGACTTACACTTTCTAACCGAGAAGACGATATAAAAACCATGCATTAACGTTTACGATAAACTTAGAAGAAGCTTGGGCAGAGAGTAAAAAAAGGCTTCAAAGAGTAACTGTGTAAGAAACATCTAGGTACACGAAAATAAAATCTAGTGAATATGAAAAATAAATGCGTACAGGTTTCAAAAGAAGGGAACGGATGTAGAGTAATAAAAGTCATACATACAAGCAGGCATACTGGTTTCATATCAATAGACAATGAACGTAACTCTATTGAATTGGCTCTAATTTCCGAATATTCCACAGTAAATGGACGCCCACAATTCTGCAAGATATCCTGTTTCCTGACCAAAAGACATAAATATATATATATATATATATTTTAAATGATAGAAAGTTGAATGACATTGGCTATGTTACGCAAATTAACATGACTTGACTTGTATCGGTTTTCACCCTGGTCGGGTTGAACCGGCTGCCTCCCGAGCAAGATAGCATCACGGACCATCGCTCCCGATCCTGAGCCAGGTCACACGAAATGGCGAGCTAATCGCGATTCCATCGTCGAAGACCA
>OZ010592.1:73153022-73185522 GCA_963932145.1 Acanthosepion lycidas | reverse complement strand
GCAAAATTTCAAGAATGTGCGCGTGTAAATAACGTGAATTTCATGAAAACGCAAAGCGGGGTAAGAAAAAAAAAAAAAACAGAACTGAAAAAAGACTTGGAACCAATTTAAAACTACAACCCCTAGATATTTTACCAAGAATCATCGATATCAGGATAAAATTGATATTTAAATGTTAAGTAATATTTTCTTATATATATATATATATATATATATATATATATATATATATATATATATATATATATATATATATATATATATATATATATAGTTGATTCTGCCGTCGAGTTCGACGTATGAGGGCCAAGCAGATCAGTTTCCAGGAAATCTACAGCCCGACAACGGCACATGGGATTTGATTATAGCGTTGAAGACTTTGTTCAGGACCATCCACACTTTTTGAAGGGCCGAATTCAGTGCCACAAGGTTCCCAAACGACCCTCCGAAGGTTTTGAATTCAGAGTTGCCATTCTCCTAGACCAGTTGCCATCCAAGGCTATACATCCCAGTCTGTTCTGCTATTTACCCATATGTGGAGGGAGAGGAAGAGGATTCATACCTTTCCCAAGGGTATTAGCACGTAAGTGAATGTAATGGATTCGACTGGAATTCGAACTCGGCTCTGCAATTCCTCAATCCAAGCCGCTATCCATCACTCCTCTCTGTCTGTCTGTCTGTGTCTGTGTGTGTGTGCGTGTGCGTGCGTGTCTGTGTGTGTGTGTGTGTGTTTTGAAGTGATAATAAAATTTAAGACATACCCTAAAAAACCTATGCCATATTGATATGATGGAAAACATTTAGCAAAAGTGTGTGTGTGTATATATATATATATATATATATATATATATATATATATATATATATATATATATATATATATATAAAAGTGAACATAAAAGTCAGTACTTAGAGGCGACAGTCTGTTTCATGCTATATGCAATCGTCAGGCCACATGTGCTGTTATTTTTCTCGGCTATTTATATATATACGGGTCAGTGGTGGATTGCGGAAAATCTATTATGGCGGTTGTTTTACCGGAAGTCGTTTATTTATTTATTTGGTTTAAATTATTTTGCTTATTTTTATTTTTTGTTTCTTATTTTATTTATTTATTTATTTTATTTTATTTTTTTAATCGATGTTTTTATTAACGTAGTAAAAATTTGTTTATGTCACTTATTTAATAGTTTTGTTTTGGTTTGAGAATTTAATTAAAGCTATTTATTCGATTTGGGGGTTGATTGTTGTAGTTTGTTCTAACTATTATTTTGGCTGGAACAGTTTTTAATTTGTATTTATTTGGGTTGATTATTTTTATTTGATTTTTCTAACGGTAACTTTATCGGGATTGGTTTGTTTACTTATTTACTTGGATGGTAAACAGTAGAGCACTTTCGCTCCATTTATAACACAGTATGAACATAGAAAAATTTAACCTAGACTACTCTCTCAAAAACATACCCATACCATCCCCTTCCATATATAAACTAAAATTAATTGAAAAAATAGAAAGTTTCCTAAAAAGAATGAAATGGAAAGTCCACTTTTTAAACCAGGACCTTCACAATAACAATACACTCAAGGAAAATTACGGCTTCAAAACAAAAAATGCCCCCCACAACAAAAGGAATGAGACGACTTCGAGAAAGACTTAACTGACCTAGTTAGAAACAGAAAATTCCTTAAAAAACAAGATGCATTACAAAAAAAACTAAAAGAAGATATAACTAAAATAAACAACTCAGCAAAAGTATTTATCGCTGCTAACAAAACGAGAAATTTATACAAACTAAGCCCTCCTACGCACAACAAATTACTCAAGAACAAAATAACCAAAACATACAAAAAGGCACCCAAAACAACAGAACACGATATTAATAAGGAAGCTAAAACAATCACCCAAAAATTAGACCTAGGTGACCGAATAAGTTGTATTAGCAAGGCACAAGCCTTTATCACACTAAAAGACCATAAAGAAAATTTCAAAACCAATCCTGCCAAAACCCAGCCAAAAGCGATCTAGGTAAAAAAATAAAACAATGTTAGAAAGAATTAATTCTGAACTTAGGAAGATGTTAGGAGTAAACCAGTTGAAAAATACAAAAACAACTATTGACTGGTTCCACAGCATAAATAACAAACAAAATTGCCAATTCCTACAATTAGACATAAAAGAATTTTACCCATCCATAACAGAACGGGTATTAGATAAGGCCATCAACTTAGCTCAGGAACAAATAATAATAAAACCAAGCGAAATCAACATCATTAAGCACGCCCGTAAATAATTATTATTCCACAATGAAGAAGCATGGATAAAGAAAGATGGAAAATTTGACACTACAATGGGAAGCTTTGACGGTGCTTGGATATGCGAAGTCATAGGTATTTACTTACTACACGAACTGAGCAAAATAATAGATAGAAATGACACAGGACTCGAAAGGGACGACGGTCTCATAATCTTAAGAAACTGTAACAAACAAAACACAGACAAAACTAGAAAAGCAATAATAAAGATTTTTAAAAATAACGGATTCGACATAGATATAAAAACTAACCTAAACGAAGTAGATTTTCTAGATGTCACCTTCAACCTAAGAAAAGGCACATATAAACCATATAGAAAACCTAATGATAAACCACTCTACATACACATATCTTCCAACCACCCGCCTTCTATAATCAAACAGATACCAAAATCGATTAACCGCAGGCTTTCCGACAATTCGTCCAATGAATCCATATTTAACAAAGCTAAGAAAGTCTATGAAACAGCCCTAAAAAATAACGGATTCCCAGCAACACTCACATACTCACCACATAACACAAAAAAGGCCAACAGGAGAAGAAATATCATATGGTTCAACCTGCCGTACATCAAAAACGTAAAACAAACGTAGGAAAAATATTCTTTAAACTCTTACATAAACACTTCCCGGAATCAAGCACCCTACACAAAATATTCAACAAAAACACAGTTAAAATGAGCTACAGCTGCACCGAGAACATGCCACAAATAATAAAAAAGGACAACAGGAAAATTACCAGCAAACCACACGAACAAATTAAACCCCCGTGCAACTGCAGAATAAAGAACGAATGTCCCTTAAACGGAAATTGTTTACAAAGCAACGTAATATACCAAGCCACGATAAAATCACCAGATAATGAAGAAAAAGTATACATAGGAGTAACTGAAGGACCCTGGAAACAAATAAATTATACACACAAAACATCTTTCACAAATAGCAAATATGCAAACAGTACAATGCTTTCTAAGGATATTTGGGGAATTAAAAACAAAACGCACATCACACCAAACATATCTTGGAAAATAAGGAAAAGATCATCAGCCTTCAACAATCAATCAAAAACTTGCAAACTTTCCTTGGAGGAAAAAATAGCTATCATTACTTTCCCAGACCAAAATAAATTCTTAAATAAAAGATCCTAGCTCATCTCAAAATGCAGACATGAAATCAAATTTTTACTACGTTACTTAAAAAATTGAAAACGAAAAAAAAACAAAACAAAATAAAAACAAATAAATAAACAAATAAACAAAATAACAATAAAATAAGCTAAAATAATTAATCCAAACAAATTACCAAATCACACGAAAAAGAATAAAAATAATAACAAAAAAAAAAAAACAAACCAAATAAATAAAGTGAATAATAAACAAATTAGGAAACCATTATGACAAAAATATTAGTTAGAATAAAAAATCGAACCAAAAAAATCGGATGAAAAAATATCTATAACTGTTATATAACGATAAAGAAAAAACAAATAATAATAATAATAATAATAATAATAATAATAATAATAAATAAATAAATAAATAAATCAATAAATAAATAAATAAATACTACCTTATTTAAAAATCGAAAAACTGTAAAGAGAAAATATGCAAGTAAAATAAATTAACCTAAATTCATCCAAGTAAATAAATAAACAAACCAATCCCGATAAAATTACCGTTAGAAAAAACAAATAAAAATAATCAACCCAAATAAATACAAATTAAAAACTGTTCCAGCCAAAATAATAGTTAGAACAAACTACAACAATCAACCCCCAAATCGAATAAATAGCTTTAATTAAATTCTCAAACCAAAACAAAACTATTAAATAAGTGACATAAACAAATTTTTACTACGTTAATAAAAACATCGATTAAAAAAATAAAATAAAATAAATAAATAAATAAAATAAGAAACAAAAAATAAAAATAAGCAAAATAATTTAAACCAAATAAATAAATAAACGACTTCCGGTAAAACAACCGCCATAATAGATTTTCCGCAATCCACCACTGACCCGTATATATATAAATAGCCGAGAAAAATAACAGCACATGTGGCCTGACGATTGCATATAGCATGAAACAGACTGTAGCCTCTAAGTGTTGACTTCTATGTTCACTTTTATATTTACACACGCTGAAGGCGGAAAGCCACTAGGACGCAAGGGGTTACAGAAAATATAGAGCGAGATCAGATAGGAGTGATAGAAGAGAGTATGAGGAGAAGGGTAGTGTAAAGATCAAGGCAACTGGAGATGTTGATTGACATTACACTTGAATAGCTGGAGAATATAGATCTCAGGGAAACAGGAATAAAGAAAGGGAGTTCCACAGGCAAGAGGTGCCAGACATGAAGCTATTGGAGTAGAAGAGACGGCTACAGTGAAGAGGTGAGAGCGGGGTGCCAGCCTCGTAGGATTCTTGAACTCATGAAGTTTGGCAACCAGCGAATGCAGTTTCTCGGAGCAATTACCATGAAAGTATTTGTAGAACAGACAGAGAGAGGCGATGGGGCGTCTGTGAGAAAGTGACTGTAGAGGAGATGCCAGAGCAGAGCCAATTATATTGCATATCCGCCTCTGGAGCCTATCAAGAACTTCGAGACAAACAGAAGGAGCACCAGACCATATATGGCAGCAATACTCCATGTAAGGGCGAATTGTTGATTTGTAGATCTGGAGGATCGATTCCGGGGAGAAAAATTTCCTGGCGCGGCACAGGGAGCCAACTTTCCTTGCGGTGGACGAAGCAATTGACTCAATGTATTTGTTCCATGTCAGGTCAGGAGTCAACGTGAGACCGAGCAGCCACAGAGAGTTGCTCTCGAGAAGTTGAGCGTCAGACACTCTAACGGAGGGCAAGGAAGGATCTCTGTGGTGATTAATAGAGAGAAGTTTTGTTTTTGAAGCGTTAAAGTTGACCAGCCAATTCTTGCCCCAGTTCACAACCGATTGGAGGTCTTTTTCGAGACGTACGGCCAGGTTAGTTTTGTCAGTGACTCTAGATTTGTTTTTGAGGCAGGAATAAATTGCAGTGTCATCCGCGTAGATACCAACTTGAGAATTTATGGCACCAGGGAGGTCGTTTATGTAGATAAGGAATAGAGTGGGGTCTAGGATGGAGCCTTGAGGAACACCTGCGTTTGTGGGATAGAAACTGGAGGAGAATCCGTTGAGAACGACGTTAAATTCACGGTTGGACAGGAATGATTGCATTAGGTCAAACAATCGACCCGTACGAAGAAAGCCGGCATGCCAAATCCTATCAAATGCTTTGGAGATGTCTAGGGCCACGGCCCGAGCTTCCCCGTTATTTTGAAGAGCCCGGTAGACAGTTTCAGTGATGGCCGTAAACACATCAGCTGTAGTTCGGGCAAAGCGGAAGCCATATTGCTTGTCTGAGAGCAGTTAACCACCACGGTATTGATTAGGGCTTCGAAGACTTTGACGAAGAGGGGTAGTAGACTGATAGGACGGTAGTTAGAAGCGTTAGAGGGGTCGCCAGTGTTCTTGAAGATAGGGACAATCGAAGAGGACTTCCAGCTGTCCGGAAAACAAGGTTCCTTGAGGCAGTAGTTGTATAGTTTAGAAAGGGTAGCCGCTAGTTCAGGCGCGCATTTCTTCAAGACAATGGCTGGTATCCCATCTCCACCACTAGCCTTGTTGGGGTCTAAATTGGAGATAACGTCCAATACCAGAGACTGGGTTAGATGTAGCCCACTCAATAGAGCTTCAGTTCTAAGAGGGATGTCGGGTATGGGTATACCAGAAGAGTCGAGCGTCGAGTTGAATGAGCAAAGATTTCAGCCTTGTCGGCAGAGGAGGTCAGGACTTCGAACTGTTTGAATAAAGGAGGTATAGAGGGTTTGCAATTATTCAATACGCTCTTGCGGAGACGCCAGTAATCTTTGGAGCCAAATTTGCGAGATGCAATACGCTCCTTCATCCGAACCTCAAATAGTGACTTAGCATCGTTGAGGACACGCTTACACTCGTTACGGGCGGAGGCAAAGTGACGTCTATTGCAGTCAGACATGTCGCTACGGAATAGGTGAAAGTAGTGGTTCCTATGGGCGAGGAGGAGTGCGACATGACCCTATATTTTCTTGATGGGATGAAAGAGTCGATTCAAGCTTTAATCCAGGAAGAGACCTAAGAAGCTCATTCTTGGACGGGGAGCGTAAAGACTCCACCCCAGGGGACATCGTGGAGGAAATCACGGAACGCGTCCCAGTCAGCTCGTTGATAGTAGAACGAAGTTCTAGTGGTAGGAGGTTCTTTATAGGGAATGGAGTTGAAGGAGATGTTAACAGATACTACCGCATGATCAGAGTTACTAAGAGGGCAGAGTTGCGAGGCGCTGCAAGACTCGGGGATGGAGGTAAAACACAGATCGAGAAGAGAGGCTTTACCTTCCCGGTTGAAGGCAAAACGAGTGGGGAAGTTAACTATCTGTGTGAGGGTTTGAGAGACTGAAAAATTGAGCGTTTGAATGCCTGCGTGGTCAGTAGTAGCATTCTTAAGCTACAGGGTATGATGGGCGTTAAATTCACCAAACACAAATATGTGAGAAAACGGGTGGAGTGAGAGAGCCTTGTCTATGCTGTCAGAAATGCTATCGAGTATTGCACAGTCTTGAGAGGATGGAGACCGGTAAAGGAAGAAGAGATAGCTTACCACATTGAGGAGAGATAGTCGGAGACACATGTACGACTAGTCTGGCAATTCGAGAGAGAATTCTCTGGCCAGAGGGAGATGTTCCTTGACGTAGACACCAAGGCCACGCATGTGGGTTAGAGAGTCTTTTCTGGGGAGAGGAAGGTAGCCTCGGATCGAGAGATCAGAGGAGGAGATAGACGAGACATGTTTGGTCTGACAGTGAGCCAGTATATCCGGGCAGTTTGCAGTGAGGAAAGATTCCATACTGCAGAAGTTTGTTCTAATGCCACGGATGTTGGAGAAGGAAATGTTGAGGGGTTTAGGTGATTTTTGAGTGGCTGGTTTAGGATTATTTTTTCGGTTTTTGTAAGTCATGTTGAATTTTTGTTGGAAGTTGAGAAGGCCCGAAGTAAAAGAAGCAGACAGATTCGATCGTAACGTTGGCAGAGAGAAGTTGGCACAAACTGCATCATAATTTGGCCTCAGGGGTGCCCACCGGAGGTGAGTGCAGGGACACCTTTCCATGCGCGACATGGCACTACAAACACCCCGGTATTATACGACTGTTGATCAGAGCCGCCGCTCAAGACGCTACGCAAAAGTTAGGGCTCCTACCTACCAGTCGGAAACAGCAACCAGAGAACTGTCAACCGTGAACCCTCAGAATGAAGAGGTGATGCCACAGACTGCACACATCACGGGAGAAACAGAGCTGCACTAATACAGAGGCCAGAGAGAGAAAGAGTACCGGGAACCCCTTCCTAAACAAGAAACAAGACATAAGCCTATACTCATGTCCAAGAGAAGAGGGAGGAGTGTTGACCGGGCAGTAGGAAAGATTACCTACTCCTATTACATATAACACATACAAGGACGACAAAAACAGAGGGAAGGATAAGGGGGAGGGAAATTGGCAAAGAGTCCTGGCTGACACTTGGATTTTACCCTTTCACGATATTAAATTTTAAGTTTTAACTTAGTATAAGTCCCATTGTCAATTCTAAAAAAAGATTGAAGAAAATAAGGTTATCCGGATTTATTGTATCAAGCCAAAGACATTCAATTTTCCATGTTTTCTGATTTTTCTTTCGAACCGGGATCTCTAATTAAACCATCAAATAAGTTAGAATGATTAGGACAAAATGTGTTACTATGGTTGAACACACTGACGAGTAGGGGGAGAGAAAAAGTAGAAAAATAAATAAATAAAAATAAATAAATAAAAATAAAAATTTAAGGAAAAAAAAATAAAGAATTGAAAAATTAGAAAAATGCAAATGAGTTTTCGGTAGAGCGAATTTATACTCACACAGGGCAGCAAGTGGTTGTCCGCTTTCTTCCTCATGATGGCAAGTGAATGTTCGGCTTACCTTAAGTCCAAGCATATATATATATATATATATATATATATATATATATATATATATATATATATATATATATATATATAAGAAGCATATTACCAATATTCTTAAACGCAAAAATATATTGAATGAATGATGCCAGTTATGACTTACTACTGCGAAAATAAATCGCTTGCCAAAATGTTTATAAATATACAAAATCAATAAGACGTGTAAGGACAGGGAAAATTTCAAGAGAGAGAATGATATCAATATTTATTAAGGGACAGGCCAAAATAAGAGATTTACAAATGATTAAATCCCAAAAGTAGAAGTAGTCTGAATACACTTTAACAGCTAAAGTTAACAGATGGAATAAAACATACTTGGTTAATTCTCATTGTGTAGCAATCAGCGTTGTAAATCTAAGCAGATGATAACATGGAAAGATCGAGAGGATTGCTGATGGAAGATAGCGTTTAATAGTAGTGTTATAATCAACATGTAAATATTTAAATTGCTTAATTTAGCGAGATACAAACACTTGTATGAATATTCATTATCTAATATAAGTCTTATAGGATAAAATTACAATGCATTAAGCCAACGATGTCCAATGTCATATCGGATATTAATCATAAAAATGAAAATATTAAATCTAGTAATAACTATTGGTTTATAAAAATCCACTATCAATTATCAAGTTTCTAAGCATAAAGTATTAATGCACATCACACATAAAAATGTTGGAAATTAATTGTTTAGTTTAAAAAAAAAAAAAAAAAAAAAAAAGGGAAGTCTGATTTACCCTAGGGTCAGACAGGTAAATTTATCTCCGAATTAATGTAGTTAAAAATATAGATATGTTCGAATTACATTTTAGTTTTAAATGTAGACTCTTCTATTGTCTTGTTCTACGACCCCTGATCAGTAATTTCCGCCTACCTTTTATTTTACTAAACACTTTATTTATCTTCAACTTAACATATGTAAATGGATGCAATCCTAGATTACCAATCGACTACAGTAGCCATATATCCAGTTTGCATTAGAGTAAAAGAAAATATTCCTGAACAGTTTTGTATTAGTGATTAAAAGGTAAATATATGTTCCGGTTACACTATCTACCTGGATTGATTGTTGTTACCTTGGAGGGTGGGGAGTTTCCTTCTGTGGTTGGTGTACACTAAGCCTTGCAATGAGCCAGCAAGTATTTAGGGGCATCCATTGTTCTGAATGTTACTGAAAAATGGTGGCTGTGATTACTGCTACTATGACGATGGTGACTATGTTTGTATCTCAACAACTCAGTATTTGAATTACCAATTTCAAAAAATAATTAAAATGTAAAGCTTAGTCTTGATTAAGTTCTTCTGCTGTTTATTTAGACACCTACTCATTTATTAACATCGACTGGAAAGCAGTTCCTCGAGCTATTCTAATCATATTTTTATATGATAAAAAAGGAGAGTCGCCAGATTATTGTAACCTCTTTGCGTAAAACTTTCCGTGTATAGTTGGGAAAAAAAGTAACACTCTTATCGAATTATCACATCACCAGTTAAAGTATCGGCTTCCGAAAAACTGTCCTTGTGTTTATTTGAAATATATATGATGAATACAAAAAAAAATAAATAAGCAAGTTTGTTTTGTTGAAACGATACAGTGTAACCCGGATATAAGACAAATCCGGATATAAGAGAAACGCGGATATAAGAGAAACCCGGATACAAGAGATATTTTCTCTGATCCCAAATTAGAGCCACACTTACCTAAACAAAATAGACCAAACCCGGATATATGAGAAACCTGGATATAAGAGAAACTCGGATATAAGAGAAACTCGGATATAAGATATATTTTCTCTGGTCCCAAATTAGAGCCATACTTAACTAAACAAAATAGACCAAATCCGGATATAAGAGAAATCCGGATATAAGAGAAATCCGGATATAAGAGAAACCCGGATATAATATAATTCTTCTCCAGTCCCGACAACTCTCTTATATCCGGGTTACACTGTATATGTGATTGAGTCTGTGTCTATCTTTTTTAGACTTGTTCTTGCGGAAAAAATATTTCAACACACCCGAACACATATACATATTTCTTCGCAACAAATGACTTCCATCTTTTTTCTTTTTGAAACTGATGTTAATTAATCGTCTTTTCATCTAATGTTGGCACATCATTAAAAGGTATCATTAATCTTAAACTCAGCAGAACTTGTTGATTCTAAATTAAATACGTATGGAATAGATGATCAGTTATTCTATCAAGAAAGAAATATAAAAGTACGAGTAAAGGTCACCAGGGTATGTTTAATCCCTGGAGTAAAATGACTCTATAATAATAATTATTTTAGTAATAAACAGATAGTTAAATTAGCAAGATTAATGTCTGTCTATATTTCTGAGATGAGGTATTATGTACATTATTTACATTATTCGGACTAGTGTCCTCATCTTTGTCGCCATATTTATCACAACTTTTCGGCCGTTGTACGCTCCGGCCTTCTTCAGTTGATTGGATGAACCCTTTATTTCGCTCACTATGCTAGACTGTTCTAGTTCTACGTGCCATGTTTGATGGATGTCAGTTATCAGTTATCTCCTGCTAATTTCCCTCTGAAAGTTCTCCACTGCCTTAACCGGGTATTGAACTCACACTGTTTGGGTCCTGTCACTGGATCTAAAAATCGGTTTTATCCACTGTGTCATGTGTCCTCAAGCTGCTCGGACTGAGGAATCCTTCTCCCTCCAGCTATGGGTAAATAGAAGTACAGACCGGATTCTATAGCCTTAGATGGCAAGTGGTCTACGGAAAGAAATGGCAACCTACATAGGGAAAATCTGCCTCGTATCAAAAGATCATATCGAAAGATAAATGATTGCTTTATCCACTGTGCTAAAGGCGTTGGTTAGATCCAGTAACAGGATCCAAAGTGTGTGAGTTCAATACCCGTTTAAGGCAGTGCAGAACTTTCAGAGGGAAAATTAGCAGGAGATAACTGATAACTGACATCCATCAAACATAGCACGTGGAACTAGAACAGTCTACCCCAGTGAGCGAAATAAAGGGTTCAGTTGGAAATTCCAACCACCTGAAGAAGGCCAGAGCGTACAACGGCCGAAACGTTGTGATAAATATGGCGACAAAGATAAGGACAATAGTCCGAATAATGTAAATAATAACAAGATTAAGATTTCATTTTTTTATCTGACATACAAGAATATGTCAGTTAGAATATGCAATCTCATAATGATATAGAACAATATTTTAATGAATTGTTATTACTTCATGCATCATATTACAAGTTGTGTAGCAAAAGAAAAAGAACACATTCTGATGAAAATGAACTGTGTCATTACTTACGAGGTACGTGTCGAAAAATGCCTGGCATATTTTTTAATTCTGCGTTAATCGCAAGAGGTGTTTTGTTTTTCGAAAATGTTTAAAGTGCGCGTAATTCGTAGTTGGCATCTTGTTTCATTTGATGAATTAATGAGAGTGTGTAGTACTCGGTATTGCGCAGTTGTGAATTAGTTGTCGTGGGTGGCGTAGGTTGCTTTGGCTTCTTCGGGGTCTCCTGTCAAATCTACCTGACTGAAGAAGGTTGGTTTTCATTATATATATATATATATATATATATATATATATATATATATATATATTGTTTAGGTAAGTATGGCTCTAATTTGGGACCAGAGAAAACATCTCTTATATCCGTGTTTCTCTTATATCCGGGTCTCTTATATCCGGGTTACACTGTATCGTTTAAACAAAACAAACTTGCTTATTTTTTTTTTGTATTCATCATACATATATATTTCAAATAAACACAAGGACAGTTTCTCAGAAGCCGATACTTTAACTGGTGATGAGAGTGTCTAGTACTCGTTATTGCGCAGTAGTTTCTTAGTTGTCGTCGGTGGCGTAGGTTGCTTTGGCTTCTTCGGGGTCTCCTGTCAAATCTACCTGACTGAAGAAGGTAGGTTTTCAATATATATATATATATATATATATATATATATATATATATATATATATATATATATATATATATATTCCGGGTATGCAGCTGAATTGTCCAAATCGTGTAAAAGCAAATTGTTCATTTGTTTGATTATGATTTCTCCGATGTATTTATAACACAGTTTGAGTCTACATTGAACAATAAAAATGTATAATTAGTCTCCAAGCTTAACAGAAGATCCGTGTTGTAATCGACCATAAGCAAAAATAACATTTTCATCATTAATTAATCATAGCTAAGGATCGGAAGTTCATGAAGGATTGAAATTAAGTTCATATATATATGTATATATGAACATATGAAGTCTGAATATGATTCTTGAAAATATATGTATATTTTCCAGAATCATATTCAGACTTATTCAAAATGATCTTCGCCCTCTCTAACCTTTTAACTTTATGTTCTGCCTTAAATATTTCAAGTACGATTTCATTTTCAAGTCTTTTTTCACTGCCCTTTCGAGTGTC
Organism: Acanthosepion lycidas; assembly: GCA_963932145.1. Taxonomy (NCBI): domain Eukaryota; kingdom Metazoa; phylum Mollusca; class Cephalopoda; order Sepiida; family Sepiidae; genus Acanthosepion; species Acanthosepion lycidas. Next base: position 73,172,704 of record OZ010592.1, on the reverse strand, counting down.
ATATTGAAACACTTCTCTCATGGGTCAAACATCTTATGGATTGAGTTGGCTCTTTTCCAGTTGATCTCTATAGGCTTAAATTGAAATTATGATCCCTCTTCCTATTGTGACGTCCTGATCCAGTTTTGCTCTCTACTGTTCCTTCTTTTTAAAACTTATTTACCGTTCTCTTGATGATTCTTGAATGCACTTTGAATATGGAAGCCAGATTATATATGTTGGTGCCGTTACTGAAAGCCTGAATGTTTTTTTTTGCTACCATTGTTCATTTGGGAAGACAGTGGGGCTGACACGAAACACCATTAACATGCTGTCTTTTTTGATGAATCTCAAAGGGTTTTTCATGTGCTTCTTACGGTAAATGGTACCAAGATGTTTAAACATCTTATAAGAAAAACTGGACAAAAAATTTAATTAGTGTACTGTCTTTTTTCTTTTTTAGACGTTTGTAGGTTACATTATTATAATATTACATGATTTGAATATTTTTCTGTAACACCCGGGATATATATATATATATATATATATATATATATATATATATATATATATATATATATATATATTACAATGAAAATAAACTGCAAGCTTTTTGGGTTGAAATACGTAATTTTTTTTTTATTTTATAATATATATTATGCTCTATTCTTCCATAATTTTGCTACACCGGTTTCTGTTTTTGCGACCTTCTCCAAACAAAGGGTAGATATTTCCACATATTATGAAATTAATTTTTTGCCCGTTGAGGATTGTCTTTCTTCCTATAAAGACATCTGAGCCGCTTCTACGTAAAAATTATGGAAAATAGAGTATAATATATATTAAAAAAATCCACATTGTCAACCAAATAAATTTGTGATTTTTCTTCTTTTTAAAATTTACACTTAAATTCTTCCCTATACAAACACACACACACACACACACACACACACGCACACACACACACACACATATATATATATATATATATATATATATATATTATAATAATATTTTTTGTTTAAAAATATGATTCCTTCGCTACATAAGAGTTGTCATGTTTCAAAAACGAGAGCCGAAATCATCCAAATAATTAATAAAATTAAGTTGGATTGTGGTGTTTAGTCCCGTTTCATCTTCAAGCGAAATTTTAGGAATAAGCTATCTCTCGGTTCACGTGTATTTTTAGGCACGGTCCGTTACAGAATTTGTTATTGTGGGAGTGGCTAGACTATTTTCCTTCTTTAAGTGGTCAGGGAGTTAATTCTGAGAGGTTTTGCTAAGGTTGTGTAGGGTATCTATTTCAAGGCTAATGTTTACGGTCATCCTTTAGTTGGTTCCCAGTGAAGGATATTTTTATGGCGCGCCTACAGTCGTTATGTGTCTGGAGAATTGTCTTTTATTATTGTCTATCTGATTATCTATTTATTTATTTGTTTATTTAAGTGGGTGTTTAATATACAGATCGCTTTGCATTGAATTTCAATTTGTTTTTTTAGTTTTTTTGACGACGACAAAAAGGGTTTTTCCTATTTAAAGGTTTGGCTAAGCTTTTTAGAATTTTACTTAGCTATGTTTTTTTTTTAGTTTTTTTTTATGCTAATTATCTAATGCGAAAGTCTGTTGATGTCGGCAAAAAACCGTTAACTCCTGCCTATGGTTTAATAATTTTTCATTATTTAGGAATTTAATGATGTGTAGTTTTTCCTGTAAGCATAAGAGGCATGGGTCATCCCAGGTTCTACAGGTTCTTGTTCTATTTACTATTTTCCATTTTACTTTTGGTGTTTTATTCGTTTCCTTTAGATGCCAGAAATATTGGGATAGAGATGTCTGATTTCTATTTTGAATATTGTTGAAGGAGCTCTTGTGTTGTCTCCATCTAATTTTAAAATTATTCTTTGTTGATCCTATGTATATCCTATCAGTGTTAGGGATCTCAATGGATGAGATAGTGCATTGGTATACCACGGATTTTGTGAGGCATTTATTTTCCAACGGGCAGTTTTTAGGGTTTCTACAATCGCATAATTTTTCGTTATTTTTATCTAGTTTTAGTTTATGTGTTTTATTACTGTTTTGGTATACGTGTTTTTCTAGGATTTTATTATTGTGTCTTTTTATGATTCTTTCTATATTTTCAGTGCAGCTGTAACTCAGTTTCAATGTGTTTTTGTTAAAGATGTTGCTAAGTTTGCTATTAGTGGGAAAGTGCTTTTCAATTAAAGCTAGGAACTTATGGCCTAGTTTGGTGCTGATCATTTGGTTGTACGGTGGGGTATACCAGATGATTTTTCTTTTCCTGTTTCTCTTATTATTGGTACTAACGTATCTATAGGTTATGTCAAAGTTTTTGTATCCGCTGTTTTTCAGGGCTGTGTTGTAAAAACTACTGTGCTGTTGGAATATTTCCTTATTTGCTGAGTTCATACTTATTCTTTTCTCTATTGATGTGGGTATATGCTTAATTATAGATGGAGGGTGGTTTGACTTAGGATGGACATACAAGGGATTAGTGTTAGGTTTTCTGTAAGGTAGGTGAACGTTGTTAGTTAAGTCTAGGGTTACGTCTAGGAAGTTTACTTTTTTTAATTTAGTGTTGACTATTGTTTTTAAATTTAGTTTCCCGAATTCATTGTAAATTACCTTTCTAATTTTCTCTGTTTTAAAGCTTGTGGAGCTCCTCACTACCATGAGCCCGTCATCTCTGTACAGCCCGATGTCCCCAACGTCCAGTTCACGGTGGGCGGTTAGATTGTACAGTATAAATAGACCGACAAGGTCCGAAGATTCTGCAGAGTCTAGAGATCCCATGGTAATGTCAAAGTTGTCATTGGTGTTTTTTATCCACTGGTCCCCATTATGGATGAGGACAGATTTGTTTGCACTGAGAATAATGTTTGTTTCTTCTTCAGTTAAGTCTGAATGTACTGTAGCAAACTCCAGGGCAGTCGTGAAGAGATCTTTTGATATTGACTTGTAGTAATCGACAATATCGAACTGGATTAGGGTGCATTCGGGCTTATTTTCGATGTTGGTAAACCAGTTTATGACTTCTTTGGTGTTAATCCAGAGTGTTAATCCAAGTTGTTTTTTAATTTGGCTAGTGATCCTTTCCAGAATTTTTTTTGCTTATCTTTCCTATGTCGGGTCTAGTAGGTAACGATTATAGCGTACCTCTTCATTTCGGACTCTTAACATTTATTCTCATGTTTTTCCTAATCGTTCTGCAGTAATTAATATTGATAATTATTGACTTTGGCGCTGAAGATACAAAGTTTAAAAAAGTTAACTTAATCTGAATCTTTAAAAAAAAAAAAAATATGTGTACTGTCCCTTCAGGACGTCGGCAATCATCTTATAGTAGTAGCTATAAACATATGATCTTTAATAATAATAATAATAATAATAATAATAATAATAATAATAGTAAATAGTATTTGACTTCTTGCTATCCCTAATAACAATATTAAATAATATTTGACTTCTTACTAACCTTAATAATGATATCAGATAACATTTGACTTCTCCCTAACCCTAATAATTACCTTAAATAATATTTGATTTCTTACTATGCCTAAAAAATTTTTTAAATAATATTTGACGCCTTACTATTCCTAATAACAATCTTAAATAATAGTTGACTTCTCACTAACCCTAATAATTACCTTAAATAATATTTGTGCGACGTCACCCCTGGCCTCGCCTGCCCCAGTGCCCGTGCTATCCTGTGACGACCAATGTGACTTGGTATTGGTTGCGGCGCCAAATATGACGTTCTAACCCTTGGCTGATTCGGATGGGAATCTGGTTAGATTCGGTATCAGCTTTGTCGTTCCCAGCTCGCCTCCAACGTCTGCTTACCGAAGTAACTGCTTTGATTTCTAGTCTAACCTACCCACGTTGTGATTTGATCTTAGGTAGACGAAATCAATCAGTCGCCGGGCCATAATGCAAGCCGAATTCAAGCAAAGGCGTCATCGCACAATTATATGTAAAAGAAAATAAAGTAACAACTCGAAAGCTCTAAATGTGTTAAAAAATGAATAACCAATATTTTTATATCTGGTTGCTGAATACAGGACTGCGTCTTTCGCCCAAACCGCTTCTATGGATACGTGGCACTTTGCGTTTGTTAGGCGAGTCTTAATATCTTAAGTTGTTTTTCAGTAACTGGTTTTTGGTATCTTCAGGCGATATTCATAAAACTTGTTTTGGTGGTGTGAGTCTAAGTCGTTCTTCAAAAATAAATTGTTTTTGGTTAGAAGTCTAAGTCGGAATGCGTGGATATCTTTCAGTCAGCTTCTTGCGAGGCTGGTCTGCGAGCTCACAGCTCAACTCTACGTCTGTCCACGTCTGCTGTCTTCTCGGAACTGCCACTGCCGTCTACTCACTGCGACTCTGTTTATATGGACGCCGACCAAAACCGGAGGTGGGCCTGTCGTGGTTTGGGTTCCTCGATAATTCCAAATCCAGAATAAGGATGTTCTTTGTTTTCGGCAGGAAAAGTTATCACTTTCCATTTTTGGAAGTCCATTACTTTCTGCTTTAGAGGGGTTCTTAAGGGAATAGTCCTCCCAAATTCTTCCCTTCTCATACTGGTATCTCACACCAATCCCCTCAGAGGCGTCAACAGGCCTCCCCTCCTTCTCATATGTTTACCTTCGCCCACCGCTCACGCCTCCACTCAGCCAATGACGCTCGGCAGCGCGGGTGTGGCCAGCCTGGCCTCAGTTTACAATTATCGCTCAAAGAAAAAAAAATATCTTCCTTTTTTTTCTTTTCTTTCTTTTCCTCGACCAGGTCCCTACGGCTCGTATTGTGGTCCTTACTCTCTATCTTAACCGAATGCCATCTGGAACTTATCAGCGAGATTTTCGCCAGGCGTTAAATGGGTCTTCGCACACTGTCGCCAATTATCTATCCCGGTAACAAACTTTTATCATGTCCAGGTCTGGACATAAAACAGGTGTCTTTTCCCAAAACCAAATGATATATCCGAAAGATAGTTAATGGTTTATTCTTTCACTTTTTCTATTTTCCCTTCTTTTTTTTTTCTTTGGGGGTGGTCTAAACTGATCTTTTTTTTCGGTCGCATCCATTATCTTTTAGCATACTGCTTTGTAGGCCACTTGACATGGCAGATTGCTATCTTTTATTCCCCGCGTCATAGCATAAATTAATTCCGACAGATCCGAGATCTTACGTATTTCCTATCTTTCGCGAAAAAAAAAATAACCTTTTTTCTTTCGCAAATGAAAATAACATCTTTACCACTTTTCTTTGTTAAAAAAATAACATCGCTCAGTATGTCTTTCGTGATAGCTTCTTCTCGCCTTAAGTATTTCTCTCTTTTAATTTTCACGCAACCGCTAAATAGTGTCACATTTGATTTCTTACGATGCCTAATAATCTTAAATAATATGTGACTTCTTTCTATCCTTATCAAACCGAGTTGCGTACATTTTAGCGGGGTTATCCCGTTGAAACACCACTTACTGTACGATCACCGAAATAAGCAACGTCGAGCCTGGTCAGTATTTAGAAGGATGATCGCTTGAAATACCAGATGCTATAAGATTGGATGCGCGACTGGCTCAGAATTGTTAATTGGAGAAACGAGTTATAATTCCCGTTGTCTTGTTTATATTCACTTATTCGCAGATACACTTGTGAAAAATAGGAATCCACCTCTTCTACTTCTAGCTAGGGTTATTTAGTAAGACTCGTATCACTAGACCATTATTATATCAAAGAAATAATCTCATAATATACAAATATTTCTCTGACGCAGAAAACGAATCAATCAGTCAAAAAATCCATTTATACGTGCTCGTTAATTAAGTTATTTGCTACTTTCCTCTTGTTTTCAGAAAGTCATGTGAGTGTCAGTTTCTTCAAGCCTTCTTTCCATATCATTGTGGAAGTGCGGGTAGCGATCCGGAATAAGAATTCTCAGAAACAACATCTTGAAAGTCTGTTCCAAAGAACACTGGTTTGCAGGAAGAAGATCTTCGTGTGGAACGTACAGTTCACCAATGATATACGGAGAAAATGTAGATTGTTAGCTACAATGAATTGAACCAAGGAAGGAGATCATACTTTTACCGAAGAAGTTCTCATCATATTGTGAACGTTTGGATGTGATGCATACGCCTGGTATACATTTTTCCAGGTGGGTGTAACAATGAGCATTCTACACCTCTCATATTTGTACTGCAACATCATTTTCTTGATGTAATGTGCTCTCTCATTGTAGTAGCAGCAGTAGTAGTAGTAGTAGTGGCTGTGGTAGTAGTAGTAGTCGTGGTAGTAGTAGTAGCAGTTGTTTAGTATCCATGATGAGATAAAATATCACGTGTAAAACATCTTCATGAACCTACTTCGCTTTAGTGTTTATCAAGTAACAGTCTTTTTTTTATCACTAATCATCTTTTACTACAGGTGATAAATAAATTGACCACGGAACAGGTAGCCTAAAGAGAAGTTATGTTCAACACATCAAGCAGCTGATTAAATTTTTAACTAGAGAACGCGATAACTGATCTTACGTAGTTTCATAATATCTAGACTCTCATATGAATATCAGCCATATTGTCTATCTTTGTCAGTAAAGTCCAAAGTATCAGCTATATAAAAGCGTTTTCTCATATTAACGATTATAAAATTTTTCTAACAATTAAATCCTCTACACCTTAAAGAAGAGAATCCTTCTTCAGATCCTCATAAAATAGTATTTTTTTCTTTCTTACTCTTTAATATATTAAATAAAATTTGAATCGTCTAGCTTGTTTCTTTACTTTGAGAAAAGTGTATTTTTGCACCAGACGGATTGTAAAGATGAACTGTTGAAGTTGTTAGTTTTTTTTGTTTTTTTTTTAAATTGGCGAAAAGAGGTTAAAGTTTAAAGAATCGCTAAAATTATTTGTGAATTGTTGCGGATTCATTTTTTGGAATTTTTGGAGAAATAAGTTTTCATATTTACTGGCCAATGAGAGACGCGCTCTCAAGTCCTTGTAAAAACCTGGATGGAGCCGACATGGCCCACTAATGTTCAATAAAAAGGACTGCTATTAGCGGATAAGAAAGAAAGCAATTAACTGTCGAGGAGAAAGCATTAGTATCAACGCTTCAAAGACGGCGAATTTATCCAACCGAAGGGGTCTTAAATCAACACGGGGAAAGAAAGAAGAGTCGCCAGATTGAACCCCCAAGGACGAAAATTACTTTCTGCGTCTTCCTAAGAAGAATTTAAACGGAACGAACACCCAAGATTACATTTCCAATGAAGTACTACATAATACCCTCGAAACACCGTGTGGAAAACACGAAACCCATTCGTGTTGAGACGTTCATTTTCATTGTTCAGTTGAACAAATTAGATGAGCGCGCTTAGTATTTTCTGCCTTGTGCAATTTTCACTTCCACAAAGTTTTTCCCTTTTTTCATTTTTTGTCTCTTCTTTTTTTTTATTATATAATCCGTGTCTTTTCCTAAAACTGTAACATCTTTTTTTTTTACCTTTATATATATAATGCTAATCCTTTTTTGTGATGTCAGAAATATGCTATCCTGTCGTAATAGTTGCACAAAAGTAATTTTTTTTTGTGCAAAGTTTTTATTGTACATTATTTGTCTGTATTTGTGTATTAAATGTATTTCCTTGAACATTTTACGCAGTGATGGAGTTGCGCCTATTTTGACCTCAAGGCAAAGAGTAGTACGTGTCCTCTTTTTGCTTTCTCTCCGTGCCAACTAGGTTTTGCGTTTAGATTTTATTTCAATTTTACACAAAAAGACGAATATGAGATTCGCATGATTTTTCGTTTTTAAGAGAGCCTTATAATCGCAGACGAAGAACATTTGCAAATAACGACAAAAAAAAATCACTTAAAATCTATCAAATGCAGAAACATCTAAAGTCAAAAGCACATGTAACTAGTAGCTAATGTATGTTTAATTTCCACACTACTTTGGACAAAAGATTATGAAGCAAGTCTCCTGTCAATACTAGAAAGAGTGATAACATTTCCTGGATTATGTTCCTAAAAATATGTTTTAAGTAAATGATTTGATAGTTTAACCAACGAATGCCAAACGTTTCTTGTACAGACATGTTTCATCATACTGAACATCATTACCTTCAAAGTGAATTTCAGCATTTCATGGTACAATTTTAAATTATAATTCTATATATTTTTCATGTATTATCAGTAGTCAGTTCTATAATAATTCTAATATTTCTTATTCTTATCAGTATCTAGATATTATAACCCTTAATATCAATTTTACTCTTATTTTTAATCAATAGATTTTATATTTAAGCGTTATTTTTAGTGGATACACATATTTGAGTAGATGTTCCGTTTATCTATTAAATATTATATTTATTTTCGTCAAGATAAATATGCGCTCTCCGGCAGGATTTGTACCTGCTTCTTGCTTTAAAGGAAAAAAAAAACGTCGTTATCTCCGACGTGCTCTTGAGCAACTCAACAATATGTGTTCATTGCAGATCTGGCAAAATCACTATAATGGCTTATAAAGCCTTTCGCAGTTTCTCGAAACATCTGCTCATATGTATATTCTACCGTAAACAAAGCCTTTTCTAAAGAATTAATGCGATTTTTTATTTATTAAACCCGACAGATTTTTATCAATTCAACGTAGTTTTTAGTAGGTATCCATATTTGAGTGAACGCTTATTTTATTTATTAAATGGTATATTTATTTGCTTTATTATCTATTATGTATTAACAAGAGTTTGTTAAATAATTTCTGTTAGATTGATTTTTATGGGTTATTTTACAATCTGGAGATAAAAATAATTAAACAATGAAATTTCTCTAAACGTTTTTATTTCTTGTTAAAAGACAACCATCAAGAGTTAATATTTACAGCAAATACATAGGGAATATTTTTGTCCAATCAGTCTCATGAGTAAAAGTTAGATTGCAATCTCAAAATAAGTATAATAAATTGAATGTAGAAACAAGTCGTATCTATGTGTAAAACTGAATAGCTAATTTGATTTTGTTATTGTCCTTAAAATATATAAAAGAAAAGGTTAAACTGAAATAAGAAACTTAATATATATTGCACCTCATCAGTGCTTCGAAAAATCTTAAGCTAGGGATAACGGTTGAAAATAAAAAAAAAAAACAAAGACACTGCAAATTTAATTAAATGCTGTTTTTCTGTAGTTAACATTTCATATTGAAGAATTTTTTCACTGTGTTTCAGTCAATGCTAGCTGCGATCTGCGGGGTTTTAGTTCTTCAGTAATGGTTCATATTTTGGAATCAGTTCGACTAACACTGCAACGTGTCATTAACATCGTGGTAGACATCACGAACACGATAGGAGGTGGGGGCAAGTACCTGCTAACCTTTATGTTATCGATATATTCAAACACTCAGGTTAGCAATCTATTTATATGTTCGTGAGTGTGTGTATGTATGTTATATATATATATATATATATATATATATATATATGTATGTACATATATATATATACATATAAATACACACACACACACATATATATATATATATATATATATATATATATATATAATGTATTCGTATGTATTTTTGTGTGTATATCTTTCTGTGTGTATGTATATGTGAAGACATTGTCAGTAAGTATTTAGTCTCTCTCTCACACTCTTTAACTGGTTTCATTTCTTCCATTCAATCTGTACAATTCTTTATTGCCTTTCTATTCATAGTACTCTATGCGTCTGTCTGGCTGGTTGTCTCTATCTCTGTCTGCCTGTCTCCGTCTCTTTATATATATATATATATATATATATATATATATATATATATATATATATATATATATATATATATATATTCTAATTTGTGGTGTGTGATGATAGTCTAATTCATGAAACGGCATATACACAACAAACTTACACACACACACACACACACACACACATATATATATATATATATATATATAAAATAAAGACGAAAATGCCTGTCTTTGTCAGACTTTTTGAATTAATGTGACACAGCTCAATAACTTTCAATTATCTCAAGTTCTTTATCTTCTTATATGATAAACGCGAAAATGTCTGTGTCACACGATCTATAATAAAGCGACACAACTCTCTAAAAACGTCTTACATCTGGAGCCATATTCTTAGACAGCATAAATACAAAGATATAGAGTTAGAATCACAGGTGACATTGAAACAGGATGATTTGCTGCTTTGCTGTTGCAGCTTGGCACTGAAGTCATCAAAATGGGAGAAAATAGAATGTTTGTAGAGTTTTACTCTCAAGTATCCAATACTTGATTAACCATGCTAATTCAAACATTAAACAGCATTTCATGGATTCAAACCGGCTTTGTAAGATCGGCATATTAACCCCCAAGAATTAAACTCTGTATAACATCAACTGGAAATTTCTGCTATTACATTGATGCTTTGGTTGAAAATGAGCAGACCGTAAATTATACAATAGAGTTCTTGAACTCATTCACTCCTCTTGCTATGCCATCAGAAAAGATAAAACTAAAAGTAAATGAGCCAGTTATACTACTGAAAAATCTGGAACCTCAAATGTTTTGTTATGAAACAAGTTTAATTGTCAAGAAGATGTGTCCATCAATCCAGAGTAATTTACCAACTTATTCAAGATGATATCTGTCCTCTCTAACCGTCGAAATTTCCGTCAAAGAGTAAAAGATCCCTCACACAATTCACGTAAAATTTCCCAGAAGCGTTGAAACAAAAATTGCTATTTTGGTAGTGATTTTATGAAAAAATATATATATATATATATATATATATATATATATATATATATATTTAGAATATATATATATATATATATATATATATATATATATATATATATATATATAGTTCGAATTATATATATATATATATATATATATATATATATATTATATATATATATATATATATATATATATATATATATATATATAACCTTATCCCATGCAGTGGGAAAATAGCTAAGCAGAATTTTATCTTCCATTTTTCTAACTAATGTTTAGAAAAATTCAATTCTGACAATTCATCGAATTTTTCGACTGTTCTTGTCTTGGCAGAAAAATCGATGCAATATAATCTCAGTATCGTATCTGGAAGAACGTAAATTAAAAGATTTGATTTTCAAATGTCTCAAGGATATTTTTGTTTGAGTTTCATAATATCTTCAAAGTATTTCTTTATTATTCCTCCTGATGTTTATTTTTATTTTCCTTTCGGAACTTTACTTTTCTTTGCTGCCAAAACACATTTATTTCTATATCGCGCAATTGAAACGTAAAACAAGATGCGAAATAAATTATTGTTTCCCTTCAAAATATCCTTAAAATTTCGACATGATCTATTTCCTCATAATTTCTCTCTTACTAAATTCTAGATTTTATCTAATGCAGAAAATTTTAAAGAGTTCAAAATAATGGAATGTGAATTAAGTTATTCATTCTAGCACCTCTATAAGATATGTACACAAACACAAATACACACACACACATACGTATATATATATATATATATATATATATATATATATATATATATATATATATATATATATATATATGTATGTATATTACGCAGTGTTAAATTAGAACATGCACTGTAAAGCTGTACATATTTTTTCAACGTTAAAACCTTAACGACCATTTCGGAATAAAATATTTTTGTAGTTTCGTAGAGGGTATGTGCATGTTCTAATGTAACAGTGCATAATAAATAAATATTTATTGATCTACTTTTATATTGAGTCTTGTTTAAATTAATATTTTGAACGCTGAAATCTTACTCTTCGTTCTTTTACATTTGTGTGTGTATATATATATATATATATATATATATATATATATATATATATATATATATATATATATATATAATATAAGACATTTTTATGTTTAACGTTCTTTTTATAGATACAAGTATTTAAGGAAATGCTCTGTTTATAATAATATTTTCTATGAAAATTTCTCGGACATTCAGACCGGTAAATGTTATTTAATACTGTTTCTTATAAACAGAGCATTTACTTAAATACTTGTATCTATAAAAAGAACGTTAAACATAAAAATGTCTTTAATAAATAAATTGTCGGACTTTGTCCATTTCGATATATATATATATATATATATATATATATATATATATATATATATATATATATATATATTATTTTAAATAAAAACACACCACTTTAAGGTTCCATGTAATAAATTATTTCACGACAGTCCTTTTAAAGGACTGCGGATACTCAGACTTTACATCCAAATGTTGAAACAAAAGGGCTGTGTTGAAATAATTTATTACAAGGAACATTAAAGTGGTCTGTTTTTATTTAAAGTATTTGCTCTGGATTTACATTCAGCTCTCTGGATTTTATCCTCCTTGGGTTTATCCATACGGATTACCTTGTTTTTTTCATAAACTATGTATATATATATATATATATATATATATATATATATATATATATATATACACACACACGCACACACTCACACACACACACACACACACATATATATATATATATATATATATATATATATATATATATATATATATTGACCTGACTAGTAACATAATTATGAGTTTCATGCTGGATGCATTCGGCAGGCCAGATCTGAAAACTGACTGTTGTAAAACATATTGATATTCTTAATGTACTGTTATGTATAGTGTAGCAGTCCATTTATGCACACCCACACACACATATATATATATAAATATATATATATAATTCTAAAACTTGGTTTACATAAATATATCTAAAACAAACCACATACATATATGTTTAATTTAAGTAAACATACAAACATCTTATTCACATTTTCATTTATAGATACATGTGTCTGTAGATGTGTGTGTTTGTGTGTTTGTCTCTGTGTGTCCGATGTTTGTGTGTGTGTTCGTTGTGTGTCCGTGTTTTTGTCTTTGTGTGTCCGTGTGTGTGTTTTTTTTTTTTATTCGGAGGGCCTGACGAATGTGAAAGAGTTAAACCTAAATACCCGTCTGCAATGCCTCTCTCTTGAGATATGACGCGTTTTTGATGTCTCTTAAAAACATAGGCAATGACCACTGTTGGTTACTTTTTACGACAGTGTTTCTACATTTTCTAATTTGTCCTTACTTTGTTTATTTTTATGTTATATTGCCAGTTAGTTTTCTTGATTCTTGTTAGAATTTTCTTTCTCCATATAGTTAACACCTAGGAAAACGCGTTGGCTATGAAATTATTTACTGCTAGTATTGATGCACTTATTATTGGACCCAATAAATACATATAATTTTTTTTTAACATATATATTATTTAATTTAATGAAATTTTATTTAAAGTCACAATCATAACTGATTTCGCCGTATTAACAGTAATCCTTACAGTAGCCAAATACGTAACAAGATATTAATAAATCAAAATTGTTATGTCCATTTTTGACTAGGGAAATCTTTGAATTCATGTACCAATTCTTATCCATATTTCTTAGATTGCCTTGTCAATTTATATGAAGCTTTTCTATAGTTCCAAAATCAGTGGATATTATTTTCATTAAATAAACATTTACCTCCCACTCAATAGTCACTCGAAATCATAAAATAGGTTAGAGGTCGCATGAACTTTCTAACTGTATTAGAAGCAGTCAGTTATGTGCCATGCGTGATACATGCTTAGGCGATCATGTATCTTTCGATACATGACTGGCGAGGCAGATTTTTTTCCCGCAGTAGGTGGTCATTTCTTTCTGCTGTAGACTAGTTGCCATCCAAGTCTATAGAACCCGGTCTGTCGTGCTATTCACTCATGGCTTCGAGAGGGAGGAGAAGAGGAGGTTTCATACCTTTCTCGAGGGTATTAGCCCGATTCCTCAATCCTAGCCGCTATCCATTACTCCACTGTATTAGATGTTACTTTTTTTTTTTCCGAAAGAAGATGGTAATCGAAAATGTTTAAGGCAATTTAAAGGAGACTGACAATACCCTGTCTTATATTCGTATTCCTCATTCATAAATGTAAAATTATTTGTATATTGTCGAGTTATGCATCAATTATTCGTTCAACTAACATATGAAGATTAGAAGTGACTCAGATCACAAAGGATATTTCAGATCACCCGAAATCAAACGTAGAGCTGATAAGGATTTCACAGACCTTTTCTTTAAAGAAAGTCACTACTGAAAGATAAAAAAAAAAAATTACAATTTCGGCCAGGATGAAAAGGAAAATTATATCACAAGGAATCACCGAGTGTGTCCAGGTATCCAAGTAAAATAGAAAAGAGAAAATGAATGTGAAACGTAGGCAGGAAATCAAGGCATATCAAATGAAAATGTGGATGACAACAAAGAGAATTTTTCTACGCTTAGCTTAAATATGGCACAAGGCCGAATGTATGAGGCACCCAGTAAGTATACCATTCACTACTCAGTCGTAATTGTTCTAGTGATACAAGACTGCTAACCATTACACCATATTGAAGTGCCTAAAAGATTTTCTATACTTAGCATACGTGTGGCCCAAGGCCGAAAATATGGAGCGCCCAGTAAGGCTCGAAATCACTACTCAGTCTTATTTGATCTATTGAGACAATCTTGCTAATCATTACACCCTATTGAAGTGACCAAAACTATTTTATAATCGTAGCTTAGGCGTGGCACAAGGCCGAAAGTACGGGGCACTCAGTGAGAATCAAAATCACTCGTAATTGATCAAGCGAGACAAGCTTGCTAGTACATCAATTCGAGTTTCTACAACTGAGTACTAACAGATGAATAAAATAAAGAGTTATATAGAAATAAAATCGATAGAAAATTAATCCATGACAAGATTGATAAAATAGATTTACACTTAATCTAAGAATGTCATACATGACATCAATCTTCTATTGATTGTTTTTTACGGTATATCAACCTTTTGCAGGTTCCACCAGGTCAGACATTTAAATCTAGGATCCGCATGCGAAGTAGACAGGTTCAAATAATTCTCATTTTTTTTTTTTTTTTTGTATTCCATTGATAAGAAGAACGTTTCCTTCAGTCAGCTTCTCCGTAAGAACTGCAACCGTGTGGAATAGATATATTTTTGGGTATCAACCAATGGAGTCAGTAGAAACAAAATAACTTGTGTCAACACTAAGTTCAATCGCAAATCTGTTGAAAGCAGTCCAGCAGGCAACGTAGTAACGAAAACGGGGTCAGAAAGTCAACATAACACTCGCAACAGCGGAAACGCACTTTCACTGACCAAGCTCAAAAATCGTTCTGAATATTTATTATCGTAATTTACAATGGTAGTGGCACGAGACCAAAAAGGGAGGAGTGGGATGAGGCGGGACATCATTACCTTCCCTATACCTTGCTAAACTGATTCATGATTAATTTAATCATTACTAGTAACACATATACCACAAGAAGTCCTACATATACCACAATACATCATACACAAATTGAGCCTGTAAAAACAACCTGCGTTTTAAAAATTTATATATACAAATGTTAACAGAATATATATATATATATATATATATATATATATATATATATATATATATAAAGAAAGAAAGAAAGAACCAAGAACATGTACGTTAGCCGAAAATAATCGTCTAGCATGCAAGTCCAAATCCCAAAGAAAAAAACTCGGTACGAGTAGGCAAAATAACTAAATAAAGTCCTCGATACAGTAAGTAGAGCAGACCTAGTTAAACCTAGAGAGCGAGTCAAATCTACCAAGGTTTCACCTAAGCGGATCGTCAGGGAAGGCTGGGTATTGGTTTGATTATTTGCAAATTAAAACCCTGAAGGTTTTCCGAACTTGTATAATTTCTTATTATTAAGATTACTACTAATAATATATAAGCATATATATTATATATATATATATATATATATATATATATATATGTCTATCTATACAAGGCAGGATGTGTGTGTGTGTAACGAATTCACGGTCGCAATTTTCGTCGGATTTACACCAAAATATACATGCACATGCTCCAAGTTAGCAAGAAGGCCAAGACCGTCGTTAAATTTCCCAATTCCCATCGTGAGTGGAAATAATCGATTTTTTCATGCATCTAAGGCAATTTTCATGTAGTTTGCGGCCATTTTCTACTGGCCAGAGTGAGCTAGCTGCCATAAATAGGCAGAAAGATTCTACTGGCCAGCGTGAGAGCAAACAGCTGACTGACACGAATTTTAGCTAGCATGCTAGCATGGAAAAAAATCGTTAGCTGCATTCGTCACAAGTGGGAAAAATTTAAATCTGCATGGCACTTTACTCCAATTGGCTCATTCGCTTGCTTAAACTCAACGTTGATTCTGATTCCGCAGAACTGGGTTGGATCTGAAAATGTATTTGTTGTTAACATTCTTTTTTCATTCGCTTTTTCCAGTTACGAGTCCTATTTTAAAGCTGATCGTTTTGTGATCATTTTGTTTAGTTCTTTTTCGTAACCGATTTTATGTTTAGTATTGAGCTTCGAAAAAAATCGCAATGTGAGGCAAGAATTAAAGCATGTTGCAACATCAGCACGGCCAATGCCATTCCTTTAGAGGCAAGGAAGGGCAAAAATATTTGAAGTCAAGTGATAGCGATTGCTGTATGAGTCGTACGATTTTTGAATCAAGCACGGGCAACGCCATGCTGCTAGTATATATATATATATATATATATATATATATATATATATATATATATATATATAATATGTATGAAGCGAAGAGGAGACTATGACTTCCAATATATGACAAAATATCAAATAGAAAATAACAGATGTTAGTTGGACTTGTTCACCCCCACAAAAATAAAAGTAGCTGCTGTATTCTGTCTTCAAACAGATTCGGAATCTTGACTCTCTAACGAAGTGGGAAGGATAAAATAAATATGGGCTTGGGGAAATCAAGCGAATGAACCAGTAATGATGAAAACAGGGAGCCAAGAATCAAACTGGGGCGGTTGAGAATCTAGAATTGGATCATAACAAAAAGGAGAAGCCGAGAACAGCCAAGCAACTGCACTCGCTCACATTGCATAGGTATACGAAGTCTAACAACCAGGAAAGGTTTTCCGTTGTGACCAAGAGTACACAAATAAGGAACGCAATGATAGACCCTCTCACATGAACCAATCTCGCTACTTTCACCCACCTTTCGCTGAAATCTGACGACTCCAAATGCTTTCCATCAGCTCTGAACTTCTCCTTCAGCTGATGCTGAAAGAATCCGACCAGAGCCTGATGAGAATAGCGTTCACATCGCAAGATTCCCTGCATTCACGTCGTCCAGACCACCATTTTTGCCACGGCTATATGCGTCAGAAGCACCATTCCTTTCTCTCCAGCATAAGTGGGCGACGCATTATCGCAAAAATATGCGAGATCGATGAGCACAAGTTTATCGGTAGCGATACGAGTCGTCAATTCGCCGACATAATCCCAGACAAGGCGGACTTGCGGATAATGTTAGATGGACTGCGAAGTCGGTTCTTCTAAACTAAAGTCACACCGATGACAGTCGGGCAAATCCGCCGAGACCCATTTGAACAACCTGTCATTTGGAGATAGCACGTTCCGAACCAATCGCCAGTTAAGCAAAAAGTCAGCGTTGCTGAGATAATTCGCCGCTGGCGCCCAGGACTACAAAGAACGTAAGTCAGCCAACGACAAGCCGAGCCGCTCGCAGAGAGACTCCTTCGCAACCTCACGAACTCACAATACAAAAACTTTCGAGGCCATGAAATGTCGCTGGACAGAGGAATGACGCTCAAGCCTGCTTGGCACTCGATGAGGAAAGTCGACAGTTTCCCTGATCTACGACGACGAAATTGGGGAAATTATGTTAAGGCTAGGGAAGGCGTCACTAACACTACCCACCAAAAAAGCAGCCAAACGTGGCGTGTTGATGACTGATCAACGGTGGCAATCAAAGCTCACATGACACGGACGCTTGACGCAGGCCTCTTTACAGAACTTCTGGTTATGACCACCCCACGACGGTGAACAGCAAGTCCTCGATTGCCTCCCTATGAACTAGCAAAAAGGAAGTAAATCCAAGCGGTAAAGAATGAGAGGAAATACGTCAGTGGCACACGCCTTAGCCCTACTCTTCAACGACAACTGCCTTTGGAGCCAAGTGCTGACCGACATTCCGATTTTTGCTTGTATTTTTGACAAAATTTTCTCCTAGAGCTCGGATTCAAACTACATGCCAATAATGCGGACAGTACCTTCCGTCCAAGCAAAAGGCTCCGGAAGATCGACCCCCTTCCAGACGCCTACCCTTAAGCCGGAAGAATCGTTACGGTTAATTTTGTACCCCGTGAAATTTTCCTACCGTTCAAGAGCCTTCTGACTCACCTCAATGTCGCTGCGCCACGACACGAAAGTAAATACGTGATCGGCATAGGCGGAAACTCGAGCCCCACAAGGAACAGCTATTCCACGTACGGTCGGACTGCTCACCGCGTACTTAGAACCTGAGAAGGATGGGCTTCAACACTAGAGCATAAATTAACGGCGACTGCGTGTGACCCTGACGAACCGACCGAGAGAGCGCAAAAGCGCGCGACCGCATTCCGTACACAACAGCACTGCAGTAGGGATACAGGAGGCTAACCTATCTGCAGGTCAGGTTTGAATGAGGTGGCCTGAAGGATAGCAGCCATGTAGCGATGGTCTTCCCTTTCAAATATCTTGGACTGATCAATATTGATCAGCACGGCATTCTCGTCTTTTACACCCTCTATGATCGTGCGGATCAGATACAGGTTGCTCTGAATTGTTCGGTGCTTCACAGTACGTCTGCTCATGTCCCAACACACGCGACAACTGATTGAAAACGCTCCGTCATGATCTTGGCCAAAATCTTTAATTTTGTGTTTAGCAGAGTTATGTGTCTGTAACGACCTAATTCTCCACACCATCCTTGGCTGTTTTCAACGGTGTGATCACACCTCTGGTAATCCGATTTTGGATGTGCCCCTACTGGAATCAGTTGATGAATACGACAGACAAAATCGGCACAAAGATGTGCGGCAGCCTCAATTACAAATAATAGAATAGGCCATCACATCCCGGAGACTTGCCACTGCCGACCCACTTCAATGCCAAGTAGACTTCGTTTTCCGGAATCACGCCCTCACGCATCAATCGGCGGAAGTTGGGGAAAGTCAGCCAAATATCTGTGGAACTACTCACCACATAGACCAGTTTCCTTGTTAAACCGGCTCTCGAAATGTCGCCGAAACGCTTTGCACTTGCCGTCTGTTGACCGCAGAGTATGCCCCTCCGTGGTCTTCTCATGAATTAATCGGTTGGAACCTCGAAGGATTTTTCCTTGCGCAATTCTGCGCCCATGTTCAAGACTTCGGTAGACATTTTGTTTAATATATATCTAACTGACCCTGAATTTGCCTAGCTAAACCTATCTCTAGGGAGTCCCCCAGCCTCTACCCGGGACAGACTAACCTTGAAAATCTTTACATTTTAGCCTTATCTAGAGCGAGCCACTGGCTATATTCAGTGGTGAACAACCTAATCCCATCCTTAAGCCTCTCCCACCACCTATTCCCAATAACCGCCCCACTTGTTCCCGCTAAACTATTCTTAATTCTAAGTCCCGTTTGTCCAGTAAATACAGATTGAACTTCCAGTATTCCAGCCATTTTAGGCCTAGCATCTAATGC
>OZ010592.1:73140522-73148022 GCA_963932145.1 Acanthosepion lycidas | reverse complement strand
AATTGTGGCTAATAACTAGCGGATTATTGGTAATAGCGAATTGATTTACATCGTATCAAGCTTTTATTATCTATTGGATTTACTTCCTAATCTAAAAGAATATACCAACAGGGTTTTACCGATTACTTTTTTTTTTACTCATACAATAAATGAAATGACAAGGATTGTAAACGTGAGTGTGAGTGTGAGTGTGTGAGTGTGCGTGTGTGTGTGTGTCTGAGTGTCCGTGTGTGTGTGTGTGTGTCTTTTATATATATATCTATACTTATGAGATGAGTTATTGTTACTATCTGCACAATTTACATTCTTCGAAGTGTAGCCCTCATTTTTATTGTAATCTTCACAATTTTCGACGGTTATACACTGCAACAGTCTTCGGGTCATATTAATCGGAATTTCCAGTCGATCGCTTATTTAGTCCACGGGAATAGATTATTCTAGTTCCCTGTTCTATGATATCTCAGTTTCAGTTAATTTTCTTTAGTAATTAAATGCACTAAGTTTTCCCTTTTCACCATTACTGTGGCCAGGTATTGAACTCACATCTCTTTGGGTCATTCATTTATACATATATATGGAGACATGGAGCTCAACAAAAAAGTAGTAGGGGGAGGTATAAAACATTCTAACTTTATCCTGGTTCAAATATATATATATATATATATATATATATATATATATATATATATATATATATATATATAAAGAAATATAGTCTTAATGTGTGCTATATTTATGGGATAAAGTGCTCAATATCAGAGAATAGAGCGTGCGTAAATATAAAAGTGAACATAGAAGTCAACACTTCGAGACGACAGACTGTTTCATGCTATATGCAATCGTCAGGCCACTAATAAAAGAGATAGGGGCGAACGGTCACAGTTCAAACCTGATGTAAATAAACGAATGGCGCACATCTTTGACTATAAATTTCCCTCTGTAGAAACGGGAGATAGCAATCACAGTATCAATCGACTTCATATTCAATCAATATCGTTTAGAAGTTCATGTATACCTTTACAGCTATAACGAAATGTACATTAAAAATCTTTCCACACATACAGATTATATATATATATATATATATATATATATATATATATATATATATATATATATATATATATATATAACAATCTATTATTTTTAATATAAATCGTCAACGAAAATCTGATTACTTAAAGAATATCTCTAAGAACCCACATTGACATTCTTGGAAGATCCCATTATTCACACACACACACACACACACACACACACACATATATATATATATATATATATATATATATATATATATATATATATATATATGTGTGTGTGTGTGTGTGTGTGTATGTATTTAGGCACCAATCCTTCTTTCATGCTCATTTTATTGAATACGACAGAAGGTGTTTTTATTAAGGTTTTATACAATTTCTCACTCGATCTAATATATATATATATATATATATATATATATATATATATATATATATATATATATATATATATATATATATATATATATATATATATATATAAAATTCAAGCTCTACTTTTGCATCAAGCACTATTTTTAAAAATTAAAACATAAATATTAAGAACTTTGGATCATTAGTCTGTTCCTTCCAATTACATCAACACACACACACACATACCTACATATATAAATATATAAATATATAAATATATTATTATAAATTAAATGCTTTAAAATATGTTTTTCATTGCACAGTAATAACCATCAGTGTGTGAAAGTGTGAAGGAAACATATGTGGGTGTATACGAGTCAGATTGGATATTATCACTTGTATATATCTTCTTTTTCCATTTACATATCCATATCCATGCGTTGCAGTGAATTTATTTTATCAATATTCCTTATATCCGGATTTAAATCAAATTATATGTTAACATCATAATTTATAACAACGAAAGTCATTTAAAACCGTGAGAAAAATATGTATTCTCATATATTCTTTTTTTTAATATTTTAGTTTTCATTTTGGAGATTCATATCTTAGATCGGGCACACATGTAAGAATATCTCTCTCTACATATATATGTGTATATAAATACGATTGATAGAGAAAGAACAAAATAAAAGTAAGGTTCAATAGTAACGATTCAAACAGAGAGGGCAAAATCAAATTAATGAAGCTAATATATAATATTAACAATCTTTTCTTTGCCTTTATAAATATTCTAATTCTTCTCTTCAAAAGATTCGCCTTACAGCCATGATAGGGAAGATAAGGACGCAAATAAATCAAACAGCGCCAATCATAAAAGAAATAGGGGCGAACGGTCACAGTTCAAACCTGATGTAAATAAACGAATGGCGCCCATCTTTGACTATAAATTTCCCTCTGTAGAAACGGGAGATAGCGATCACAGTATCAATCGACTTCATATTCAATCAATATCGTTTAGAAGTTCATGTATACCTTTACAGCTATAAAGAAATGTACATTAAAAATCTTCATCCCCACATACAGATTATATATATATATATACATATATATATATATATATATATATATATATATATATATATATATATATATATATAAACAATCTATTATTTTTAATATAAATTGTCAACGAAAATCTGATTACTTAAAGAATATCTCTAAGAACCCACATTGACATTCTTGCAAGATCCCATTATTCACACACACTCACATACTCATATATATATATGTGTGTGTGTGTGTGTGTGTCTATATATATATATATGGGTGTGTTTTTGTGTTTGTGTGTGTGTGTATGTATTTAGGCACCAATCCTTCTTTCATGCTCATTTTATTGAATACGACAGAAGGTGTTTTTTATTTAGGTTTTATACAATTTCTCATGCGATCTAATATTTTTTTCTTTTCAGATAATAAATTATATAAAAACTGTCCTAATCTTCTTTTTATCCGACCGCTTTCTGCTATAGATTTAGCCAATTTCAAGGATTAAATATTTTAACTGTTAAATAAGAAATAGTTTGCTGCATGTATGTTTTTATATATTGTTTACATTTTTCAAAACTTTCTTACTCTTTTATCCCTCAGTTGGTTATTCCGCAGGGATCTGAAATTCAAATTTGTCCCTTGCCCCTCGTCCTTCAATGCAGATTCATAAACTTTCTTTTTACGATTAAAATTATCTTTTGTAGACGGATTTCTTGAAATTCGTCATTCTCGTACCATTCAGATGTGTTTAAGGACACTAGCAGGGTGGTTACACTTGGTGTTGACATATTTAAGCACAGAATTCGGCTGCATATATGGAGAAATTGTTCGTTTGGGTAAATTAAATTCGACATCCTAATATTGTACTACCTTTAGATTAATTATCGATTTTTATATCGACATTTAAGATCATAAATAATATAAACAGTTTCTTTTTTATTCCATCATTAGCCTTCTTATTATCAGGTACAGTCATAATTCAGTCGTCGCTATGAACTATTTTACATAAATTACTCAAATAAATATCCGTTAACTATGAGATTTCGGCGCCATAATACGATTCTTGTCATACATCAAAATCTCCTTCGCTGTACTTTTTATGCATGCAAATGTACTGAATATGTAAAACATTGAAATAATTTAAGCCCGAGCAACGATCACACAGTAAGTTTTTAATGATGGAATTCCTTTATTGAGTAAAATCAAAACCTTGCGAAGGATACACCGTAGAAATGGCGATGGTTTGAGTAACTTCGTATACACATGGATAATGCATGCAAGCGGCGCCGCAGGCAGACATTACTAGACAGGACGTACGGGGATGCACCGAGGTGTGGTTATAAAATTTCAGCCATGTACACCCAGGCAAACCGTGGTACATCGGCTAGCGCGCGCGCGCACACACACACACACACACACACACACATATATATATATATATATATATATATATATATATATATATATATATATATATATATATATATATATTATACACATATATATTTATACAGTCACACACTGTTTTTAAAGTAATAATTCTTTCGGTTACTCGACAAAAAAAAAAACTTTTAAATTAATATTTGCCATATCTTTCAACAGAAACAACTTTTAATTGCTCACTCATACTTAGCCTAGACTGTTTCTTTTTGCTTCCAATTTTTCAAATTAATTATTTTCCCAGTGTGTTTGCTGTACATATAAAACGTTTTAAAATAATATTTGCCCCATCTTTCAGCAAGAAAGAAACAAAATTAAATGTATCAATTATATTTACCCAAGAGTGTTTCTCATTTTTTTTTACATTTTTTAAAGAAATACTTCTGTCAGTGTCATTGTTGTTCATATACACATTTTGAAAATAATATTTGCTTCATCTTTTTTTGCTAAGAAACAAAATTTAGTTTCTCAATTATATTCATTATATTTTCTGCGTAAATTATTGTTTCATTTTCCTTTTGTTATGTCCGTGTTTTCTGCATACATTAAGCTGGATCTGGGAGGTTTTTGGTAAACAAAATAATTTCAGTATTCTGTAAGATTTTAGGAAATGGATCTGACCAAGAAGATTTTGAGAAACATTCTCAATATTACTGACTTTCTCATATCATTTGTTTTAATATTTCATATTCTCTTTATGCAAATGTTGCTCGGCACAGATAGTAACAGAAATGGAGGATCAATTTTCTTTACTTTCTTCGTGTCGTTCCTTAGATTTAGCTTTCGTTTGTCTGTGTTTTCTGATGCATATTTATTTGAAAAGACCATATTTCATTTCTTAAATTTATAATTTTCCTGGGTAAGGTTGGCACAAGTTCATTTCTGCGGCATGCCTAATAGGATTTGAACAAATTAGTACTGGCCAACGAAACGAGCTCTCTCCGCATTACCACACAAAATACTTATTTTAATTCACATGTTCTTTTTTTGTTTGTTTGTTTGGATTTTATGGCATATCAACCACTGTGGGTTATTTAATGCCAAATCCAGTTTATATGAATTTTAAATGCCTATTTTGTATGGAATAAAAAATATATAGCTGGCAACATTGTTTCAAAAAAAAAACGTATAGCTGGCAACATTATTCCTTTACAAAAAAACGTATAGCTGGCAACATTATTCCTTTACAAAAAACGTATAGCTGGCAACATTACTTTTTTTTACAAAAGAAAACGTATAGCTGGCAACATTACTTTTTACAAATAAACGTATAGCTGGCAACATTACTCTTTTACAAAAAAAAACGTATAGCTGGCAACATTACTTTTTTTACAAAAAAACGTATAGCTGGCAACATTACTCTTTTACAAAAAACGTATATCTGGCAACATTACTCCTTTACAAAAAAAAACGCATAGTTGGCAACATTACTTTTTTACAAAAAAACGTATAGCTGGCAACATTACTTTTTTACAAAAAAACTTAGAGCTGGCAACATTATTCCTTTACAAAAAAAACGTATATCTGGCAACATTACTTTTTTTACAAAAAAACGTATAGCTGGCAACATTACTTTAAAAAAAAAACGTATAGCTGGCAACATTACTCTTTTACAAAAAAAACGTATAGCTGGCAACATTACTTTTTTACAAAAAACGTATAGCTGGCAACATTACTCCTTTACAAAAAAAAAACGCATAGTTGGCAACATTACTTTCTTACAAAAAAACGTATAGCTGGCAACATTACTTTTTAAAAAAAAAAAGTATAGCTGGCAACATTACGTTTTTACAAAAAAACTTAGAGCTGGCAACATTATTGTTTCAAAAACAGAGCTGGCAAAATTATTGTTTCAAAAACTTAGAGCTGGCAACATTATTGTTTCAAAAACTTAGAGCTGGCAACATTATTTTTCTGAAAACATTATCTGAGACCTTGCTGTTGGATGCAGTTTATCGCCATACCCAGGACGCGGATGTAGTTTACCGTCATACCCAGGACGCGGATGTAGTTTACCGTCATACCCAGGACGTTATATAATCATGAATTAAGATTTATCGGACAATTCTAATGGGAGAACAATACAATTTTCACGGGTATTTCTAGTTAATATAGATTCAGCAGAGGAAAGGGTAGTTAGATTTTAAACAAAACCATCCTTGAATTAGTTTCTCGACGTCAATGTTACTGTGTTAAATATTCTTATTATAAACGTTTTATTTAGTTGGTAAACGTGTTTGAATAGACATCTCTACTTTTTTAAAGCCGTGAAATTAATGACTACCAATTTTTTATTTTTTATTTTTTTTTTTTTTTGTGCAGTCAGTGTTGCTATTGATTATCTTAGAAAGAAAATGTCAATATGGTAATCTATAAGATGGTTTCGAAAACAGTTAACTAGCGTTTGTTTCACATTATTATGTTTCTTAAAAGCGGACGACAGGATGAATTCTTGTGCACTCTCATAAGGAAAATTTTAATAAAACCTATTTTATATCGGAGAGGACATTGACTAGTAAAATAAAGATAGCAATAATTTTTATTGTGTTATATATATATATATATATATATATATATACACCTAGTGAGCCAGACAAACCTACCTAGGTTTCACCTAAACGGATCGTCAGGGAAAGTATGGCCATACTTTCCCTGACAATCCATTTAGGTGAAATCTAGGTAGGTTTGTCTGGCTCACTAGGTGTATCTAGGTCTGCTCTACGATTGTATTGAGCTCTTTTGTTAGTTAGTTGTCTACTCGTATCGAGGTTTTTTCTTTGGGCTTCAGACCTGCATCTGTGCGATTTGTTCGACAGTAGTTCATGTTTGTAGCTCTTCCTTTTTTTAAAACCTTTTTTCCCTCGAGATTGATTTGATTATTTGTAAATCAAAAATTCGAGGGTTTTTCGAAACGAGTCTAGTTATCTATCTATCTATCTATCTATCTATCTATCTATATATATATATATATATATATATATATATATATATATATATATATATAACGAAGAATTAAATGTATTATTAGTAGACTCCACAAGAACATCCAAGAAAGAGAGTTTATTTATTGGCTAATTTCATAAGTAAACTTGAGAACT
The DNA here is from genome assembly GCA_963932145.1 of Acanthosepion lycidas. Classification (NCBI taxonomy): domain Eukaryota; kingdom Metazoa; phylum Mollusca; class Cephalopoda; order Sepiida; family Sepiidae; genus Acanthosepion; species Acanthosepion lycidas. The sequence continues at coordinate 73,141,040 of OZ010592.1, read as the reverse complement.
GAATTTTTTCTTCAGATGTTGTTTTGAAGTTATCAATTTCATTTTTGATCGCAGCTAAAATAAAAATATCCTCTATATATTTTCAGTTTAGCAACTTTAAAAAAAAAAATCAAACTTGTTTTTTACATGGGATATGTAATAGTTAGAGAAGCACGGACTGAGAGGTTTTCCCATAATTACTCGATTAGTGTGAATGTACATTTCCCCGTTATAGTTTTAGAAGAGAACTTTAGTAGTACATCCATGTAATAACTTTTGAGAATATTGGATTTGATGGATGGGTGTGGAATTGAACTATTGTCAAATCTTTTACTTTCTACCCATTCTGAAAGATTATATCTTTCGAATCGAACTTAGACTAAAGACAATGAATGTTAAAGATTTCTTCTTCTTTTTTAAAATTCAATCATATTTCTTTATTTTTCACTCACGAGAAACGCCAGGTTGGGGAAAAATAAGATTTCATTATTTAAAGTTCCACAAAGACATATACGGATTGAATTGAGTTAGTAGACAAT
>OZ010592.1:73075522-73135522 GCA_963932145.1 Acanthosepion lycidas | reverse complement strand
AATCCGCCTTATCGTGGTGAAGAATTAAAACTGCAAAATGATTAAAAAAATCAGAGCGAGGAAGCAACTATGAATTCTCCAACGAAACGGAGAAAAAGTAGCAAAATAAATAGGAGTAGATAGGTTCGCTTATCGCTCGGTTCACTAACCTCCCCGATCTTTTGAACGGGTCTCGAGGTTTATACTTTTTTTTTAAAAATTAGGATTGGGTCTTCATTCCTTTACATTCTTAATAGCCACTTGCATCTCAGAATAATAATGAGACTGTCGAAACTAATTAAAGACACAAAGAGGAAGAAAGGCTTGGAAAGCTTAACTCTAGAAGGCAAGCTAGAGTGAATGGAGGTCGGAAGAGGGGACGAAATTATTGTCAAAAGAGAAAAAAACGCTGCTAACGACCAAGAAGTATATGAAGTTGTGGAGAGGCCTGAACAAGCGCGACCTAAAGTATAAGTATTCAATATTGGATTCTCATTTATTTTTGAAAAAAAATGGCAACAGAAAAGAATAAACGAATAAGAATTTCAGAAATGATATCAAACCATAAGATGGATCTAATTTAGGCAAATTGATTAGAAGAGATATTAAAATACAGTTTTTTATTCGGAGAATTGACCCCAAAAAGAGACTAACAGACAACACACCCTTTTTTCTCTTTGACTAGATAATTCAAATCTATGTTTACTGAACAGAAGATAAACTATTTATATTGGCTTTTAGCACGATTACTTGGTAAACATGATTTATTCGTGGAAAATATTAGAGTAATCTAGAATTTATACTGAGTAATGTAATTATATTTGTGGACATAGTCTTCACAACATAAAAAATATGTAGCTGGCAGCGTAGTGATAACGGACACAGTCAATCTCCTAAAAAACGTAGTAAAAGAAAGCAGAAAGAAAGGACTAACTATAAATTGCAAAAAAATAAAATTTATGTTTGTCGATAATAGGAACAGCCCTCGGTTTGATCTCTGAATTAGACAGCAAATTTAAGTAAATATAAAAATGGAAATATCTGGGAAGTGTTTAAATAATGGACGGAAAATATGACACAATTCGAAGTTGTATTGGAATAGCAAATAGAACCGTTACACAGCTAAGCAAATATTAAGATAAAAAAATCTCGTTAGATAGAAAAACTCAATAATAATAGTCGTTGTATATGGCAATGAATGCTGGAGAATCTCCTCGGAGATGAAGAAGAGGCTTGAGATATATGTTTCAACACAATATGTTGTGAATATCAAGAATTTAAAGAGCGAGGATTTATTAAGGGCAAAGGAAACAAAAGGGACGCTTAGCGTCCAAAACAGGCAGTTAAAAATTCTAGAAGATATACTGAGAATGAAGGCTTATCAAATTTAACTCTCCCGCGATATAATAAAGGCAAGTGGGACAAAGGGAGAGCGAGGAGTAAATTAACTACGGTCACTGTGCAAATTAATGGAAGAACATGGAGCAAGGTGAATATTAAAAAGATATATATTGCTAAGTTACAAAGAGTGTAAGTTGCGAGGCACCATAATGCTCTACAACCTGAAGATGGACGACACAGAGGAAGCAAAAGGCAAAATATTTTAGACAGAGAATAGACATTTGTCGTATAATATTTATATCTCCAATTAACTTCGGTAATATTTTCTCATTAACAATTATAATACTCAAATTATGTTTCAGGTTTCAGAAAAGATGATAGAGCCAAATGTCAAAACATGTATATATATACCACTCTTGATATATATATATATATATATATATATATATATATATATATATATATATATATATATATATATATAATGGAATAAATTACAAATTTTATATGTGGTTATTTTTATCATAATGCTTTCATCTCCACGAACATTTTATTTATATTATAATGTACTGAAAATATTCGTGAATATCAAATGATTATGATAAAAATAAGCTGACTTAATGTTTGCAATTTATTCAACCAGACATAGCTAAAAGAGAATTTGCTGCCTAAATACACAAGTGTATATATATATATATATATATATATATATATATATATATATATATATATATATATATGTATATATATATATATATATGTATGTATATATATGTATGTATATATATATATATATATATATATATATATATATATATATATGTGTGTGTGTGTGTGTGTGTGTCTGTGTCTGTGTGTGTCTGTGTGTGTAGTCGATGTCAACTTGTGTCCGAGTAAGACCATCTCATGAACTGAAAATTTCTTAAGTTTTTCCACATTTTAAATATCATCACTTCGTCATTGATTATATCTCAAATGACTTTCATGACATGCAAAAGTTCCGCAGCTCTTCCCTTATTACCGACATGTAAATCTTCCTGCTGCAGCTTGCCTTTGTGGATGTTGGTTGTGGAAATGTCGTGTGAGTCCGCTGGCTGATCGACACACTATGGCATATTGTAACATCACAATGGTCCGCGTGTGGCTTAGAAGACCTACTTTCAAAAAGTAAATGCCGTCACATTCACCATACGGAAGAAACTCCTTCGATCTGCGTTCTGAAAGAGGGATGAGATTTGTTTTTTTTTTGTTGTTGTTGTTGTTGTGTGTATTTTAGCATACTTTTCTCAAACTTTCTGACTGGCAGAACAGATTTTTCCGTATTTGCCGATCCGATGCAGGCATATATATATATATATATATATATATATATATATATATATATATATATATGTGTGTGTGTGTGTGTGTGTGTGTGTGTGTGTGTGTGTGAAAATATATAGAAAATAGGAAAGAACTGGTTAGGTATATAATCCAAAGTTCTTTAGTATTTTTGTTATTATTTTTTTAAAAATAGTGCTCGATACAAAAGTAGAGAATAAGTATAATTTCTTATTTAAAAATATGATTCCAACATGCTACATAAGAGGTCTCATGTTTCAAAACAAGAGCCGAAAACTTCAATATAATTATTTGAATTAAATTGAATTAAAGTAAGCTCTGTTCCATTTAATTCAAATAATTATATTGAAGTTTTCGGTTCTTGTTTTGAAACATGAGACCTCTTATGTAGCCTGTTGAAATCATATTTTTAAATAAATAATTATATATATATATATATATATATATATATATATATATATATATATATATATATATATATATATAACAGATTCTGTCTATATTTCTGAGATGAGGTATTATGTACATTATTTACTTTATTCGGACTATTGTCCTCATCTTTGTCGCCATATTTATTACAACGTTTTTTTCAGGTGTTGGAATGTCGAACTGAACCCTTTATTTCGCTCACTGGGGTAGAACCGTCATACAGCCTGACGCACTATAGCATTTTGCTAAAATGGATGCGTCTGGTTTACAAAATCAAATCAATGTTTTTAAACAAGAAATTTCCGACGTTAACCAGGCGTTTCCTCTGTAGCTAAATGTTATAGGACGTCAGGCTATATGATGGTCTGGTGTAGGATACAGGTTTGATTTCTGTCGGGGTATTTTGATTTCTCCGACATTCAGGCCCTAAATGTTGTTAATACTATTTAATATAAAAAGAGCTTTTACTGACATATTTGTATCAATAAAATCAACCTATATACAGGAAATATATTAAAATAATTATAGGACTTTAGTCCATTTCGTAATATATATATATATATATATATATATATATATATATATATATATATATATATATATATATATATATAATCTTAGCGCCCCGATCAAGGCATGAAGCCACTAGGATGCTGGGGGGTTGCAGAGGATTTGTAGCAAGAGCAGATATGAGTGATACAAGAAAGGATGAAGGGAAGGGTAGTGTGTAGTTCAAGGTAACTGGATATGTCGATTGCAATTACATTTAAATAGTTGGAAATTATAGCTATCAGGGAAACAGTAATTGGGAAGGGTGTTCCACAGGCAAGAGGTGCGATGTATGAAGCTATTGGAGTAGAAGAGACGGCTACATTTTAAAGTTTCTACAGTGTAAGGGTGAAAGTGGGATGCCAGCCTCGTAAGGCGCTTGTATTCATGGAGACTGGGGACCAGGGAAAGCAGCTCATCGGAGCAATTGCCATGAAAGTATTTGTAGAAGATATATATATATATATTAGCTTGGAAAGAAATCCTGTCGCATTTTTACATCTTTATCTGTACTTTAACACTAGTTAACGTAAAAAAAATATAACCTTCATTTTTACATTATACTGTTTCTTTCATTTTCTTTGCAGAATATCAAAGTTGGTAAACTCTGTATCGGTTTTACTCTTTTAAGATGAAGTAACGTCAGATCTATCTCTGAATTAAAAAAATAACTCCATCGAACAAAGTGGCAAGAAATATAAATTCTATCTATGGAGTTGAAGATATGTATTCTGATATATCAACGATAGTTTGACCAGTTTAAAGCGGGAAATGCTTCTATTGAAGATTCATTTCTATTTGGAGAACCACGTTCTGTCGGTAATGAGATTTTACAAATCGTATTTGAAGGAAGCTCTAGGAAATCTCTTAGAAAATTAGCACAACACTAGACATACTTCACAAAACATGTACATGAACACAGAAGTGGGTATAAACTTGGACACTGGAACACAATTATTTGATTCTCAGCATAATCAAACAGTAGACCTCTGCTCGTCATTGAGAAGTAGATTTGCCACTGAATGATCGTTTTATGCAATTAATATTAACCACTTAAATGTGCCATTGACATGGAAGAGGCTCTTGTTGAAGAATAAATATTTATTGCGTAAAATAAATAATTTGTTATTATTAAGAAAATATTTATTGATACATTTATGCGCGCCAGTTTTATTATAATTATTTTCCCTTACTTAGAAGGCACGATACGCCCTACAAACACTTGATCATTAATTGTCTATTCCGTTTTGATCGCGAGTAAATTCGGTAAAGACATATCAGTGTCGCTAATTGGTTTCAGTGTGAAAAAGAAAGAAAAAATAAATTATGAAAGAGAAAGAAGCTAGAGGCCATACCGCTTTTATATTGTCAGCGTCTACTTCAGTGAAATGGAAAAACTGTCCATTTCAAATATCTTTATTTGTATCCCCTTACTTCTATAATAATGTCCTGCATTCATATTTAAGCTTGTGATTGCGAGATTTTGTTAAATAATTTAAGCTCAAATATTTACCCATGCAATAGGTAAATTTCGACGGATAGTTGTTGAATTCGCAAGGCCCTTCTTCAAGCATTAACTTAAGAATTCATACTCATCAGAAAATACAAATAGTAAAAATATTGAGATTTTCACGTGTTCTTCTAGTATGTGAGTAATTGACTAGTTTTTTTTTTAAGGCTTATCAACATTTTTCAGGTAATTTAAAACCGGAAAAATAGTTTGAGAGTTTAAAATCTTTTGGTAGATAATAACGATTTATTAGTACAATTCCTACTAATTAACCCATAGATAATGGCAATAGACTGAAAGGTGAATATAACGAACGCAACAGAAATTGGAACTTGGCTCTCCGATTTTCACTTCTAAGTCATTTTCCAATATAACACGGGCACCGCTAGGCTTATAGCATATGATATTTCCAAGCGGAAACACGTCTAAGCACTGACCATTATTGACGTTGCTTAACTTCGGTCATCAGCTGTGAATGTATTTTCTATATTATTTTTCATTCTCATTTTCTAATTAGCAGTTCAAAGAAGTGAATTTCAACAATGCCCATGAACACCTCTTATGCGCATAAAACATTAAAACCAGCTTTTACGAATAGATGCAAGAATTGGAATAGCTTTTCTTCCTGATGGATGAATTTTAGTTTTTTCTGACGCTGTTGATTTAGTTAATGGAATGACCTCTCGCTTAGCTTAATCATAGGTTCCTATCAGCTGAATACGTTGCTTACGTACCTATTCTCTTTGTTTGGTTCGCAGGAACTTCATCAACGTGCCTAAAACCTAAGCGCACTTGAAAACCTTTCCGCTCGAATAATTATTCGACTGTTTTGTGATTTCACTGTTCTTTAAAGTCATACATAAGTACAAAATACTGGCGTAGTCATAGTAACCTTTATTTGTTTACCATAAACATATTTCTAATGAATCCAGAACTGTGAACCTATATTGCATTGTCTTGTTTTTGTTTTGTAGCGCTTGTATAAACTTGCTTTGCAGGACAAATTATGTAAGCTGAAATAAACAGCTTAACAACAGGAATTGAACCATCACGAAGTAATGGCAAAATTGGATCTTGTACGGTTCTAGAGAAAATATTAAGACACCGATTTGTACATACTTACCCAAGTATGTAGAGATGTAGTCTAAAACTTAATTATTATCGAATTTTGATCTAAATTTTCTAGACTTTAATTTTTATTTGATTAATTTCACGGACAAGGAATATTAGGTTGAAGAAAATATATTTATTCTATGAAAAAGATTTGTATTTAAGCATCAGTTGGCCTATAATACCAACTGATTGAGTACGTAATCCTACATATATACATACTTATATATATATATATATATATATATATATATATATATATATATATATATATATATATATATATATATATATATATTACGAAATGGACAAAGTCCGACAATTTATTTGTTAAATACATTTTTTATGTTTAACGTTCTTTTTATAGATACAAGTATTTAAGTAACATTTAAATTAATAATTACTTAAATTAAAGTAATTAAATAACATTTACCGGCCTGAATGCCCGAGAAATTTTCATAGAAAATATTCGTCTTCCATGGAAGATTGAAGTTTATAAGCAGTAAATTCGACCGTGTCTACCGAACGATACTTGGTGGCCGAACCGGTTAGGCACGTCAGCGTAAATGACGGTTTCGTATAGGATGCAGATTCGAATCCTGTCAAAGGACGGATATTTTCTATGAAAATTTCTCGTGATTTTGAAAGTCTCGGCCACGAAGTCCGTCGATATTCAAGCAAAGTTGAATAGTTTGTTTTTTTTTATAATACGCACATCTTTTTCATACATTTGAAATATAGGTATCTGCTCTGTTTTGTATTCCAACTTTAAAAAAGCTATTTCTAAAGAAGTATTTTTTTATTTATTTATTACGACAGATTTTATTACTTAAACGTTTGTTTTAGTAGACACCTACGAAATAAAATAATTAAGTGATAGTATCTGTCGAATTATAAAAAAAAGAAAAATCCATCACTTTTTTATACGTAGAGGAGAGGAGAGTAGAAACTGCATTTTGGTTTATCCATTAACCGTTATTAGGCATTATTTTTGTCTCAATATATAGACAATATTACTGACGAAAAATAATGAATGTATAGTAATTGCATCGGTTATATAACTATTACGCTGGTGCAAAAATAATGACGTAATAATGTCGTTTTTTGACGTTATAAATACGTCAAAAAAACGACATTATTACGTCATTATTTCTGCACTAACCTAATACATACCTATAAAGAAAAGCCTCATTTCTTCTCTCGGACCCTAGCTCCATTAGGACTCATTAAATGTACACGGAAATCTACCAATCTCTATCTGCAACATACTTGTAACAAAGACAATCGTAATATACTCATTTAAATACAGAAAAAGATTAAAAAATGAAACCGTTAACAAAAAAAGAAGGGACTATTTACCAATAATATCAATTATGAACAGAGCCACAACTTAACTGCTTTCTGAAATTTCTCTTCCTATAAGAAATGATTTATTTTTATAAAATAAAACATCTATATAGTCAGACAAACAATCTAATAGAGTAGACGAAATCTCTCGCATCCACAGATTATTAGGACAGTTCCTACTCACTGTATGCTCAAAAATGAAATCATATATATTAGGTTGGTGCAAAAATAATGACGTAATAATGTCGTTTTTGACGTATTTTTAACCCCAAAAAACGACATCATTACGTCATTATTTTTGCACCAACTTAATACGAATGCAAGAATAGTATAATGAAAAATATTAATCGCAGTAACCTTGTCAGTTGTCTTCAATGAAATCTTTAAAAAGATGGATTGCCGACAAAACACAGAATTATACACTCACATGTATGTGTGTGCATATATGTGTGTAATATATAATAGGTTAAAGATTAACGAACGTTTTCTTTTATTAATGTTTTAACGTTATTGTGGCGTCACCCTAGGTCTCTGTCTTGTCCTATCCTGGTCACGGTGCCAAATGTGACGCCACCCTGGGTTTCTGTCCTGGTCTGGTCGCGGCGCCAATTGTGATTCTACCGGTCAGTCCTGGACACGACCGCCAATTGTGACGCCTCTGGGCCCTAGGCTGACTGAGGCATCATCTGTGACGATCTAACCCTTGGCTGGTTCGGATGGAAATCTGGTTTACCACGGAACCATGTGTGACACTAACCCTTCTGGTTGTCTTGGTCGTGGTCGATGTCTGTTTAGATTCGATATCAGCTTTGTCGTTCCAAGCTCGCTTCCAACGTCCGGTTACGGAAGTAACTGCTTTGATCTCTAGTGTAACCTACCCACGTTGTGATTTGATCTTAGGTAGACGAAATCAATCAGGCGTCGGGCCGTAGTGCAAGCTGAATCCGGGGCAAATGTGATACCGCATAAGTGTATGTAAAAGAAAATAATGAAATAAACTCAAGAGGTTCAAATGTGTTGAAAAAAATAAAAGTATCTTTATATCTGTTTGCTGAATACATGAGTGCGTCTTTCTCCCAACCCGCTTCTATGGACCCGTGACACTTTTGCATTTCTTAAGCGAGTCTTGATAGCTTAAGTTGTTTTTCAATAAACTGCTTTCTGGTATATTCAACCGATATTCGTTAAAACTCGTTTTGGTGGTGTGAGTCTAAGTCGTTCATCAAAAAAATTGCTTTTGTTCAGAAGTCTAAGTCCGAATGCGTAGAAATCTTTCAGTCAGCTCCTGCGAGGCTGGTCTCCGATCTCTAACCCAGCTCAACTGTAACTCTACTGTCTCTCAACTCCAACTCCAACTCCAACTGCCTGAAATTCTGGTGACGTTCGTTTATATGGACTCCGACCAAAACCGGTTGGGGGCCTGTCGTGGTTTGGGTAACTCGATAATTCCAAATCCTCAACAAGGATTCATTTTGTCTTCGGACAGGAAAATGTGTCACTTCCCATTTTTTGGAAGTCAATTACTTTCTGTTTTAGAGGGGTTCAGCCCCTCTCTGTGGTTGGAGGTCGTAAGGGAATTGTCCTCCTAAACTCTTCCTTTCTCATATTGGTATCTCACACCAATCCCCTCAGAAGGCGTCAACAGGTTTCCGTTCTTTCTCATATATTTACCTTCGCCCATCACTCACGCCACCACTCAGCCAATGAGTGCTAGGCAGTGTGGGTGTGGCTAGATTCGCCCCAGTTTACAATTATCGCCCAAAGAAACAAAATTATCTTCCCTTTTCTTTCTTTCTTTTCTATCGGCCAGAATTCTTATGAATCGTACTGCGGACACTAAATTTTTTATCTTAACTTGGTGTCACCTGGAATTCGTTTGCGAAATTTTTCTGACTTATTAACTGGGTGGTCGCCAAATCTCTTTGTCTCGTCCGTCTCAATATCATCGTATTCTGTCGCCAACGGCTTGTTCAAGTAATAATAATGGCTTTCGTCGTCGGTCTTCTTTTTTAAGATAACCGAATTGAAATTTTTATTATCGTCATACGTGTGGGGAGTTAGTTATTCTTTATCCGTATTCTGTTCCTATTGACACTTAACTTTTAACATGACAAGATCCGGACATACAACTGGTGCGTCTCTTTCTGGGCATAAGAACCAAACCAAATGATATATCCGGAAGATAATTAATGGCTATTCCTTTTGGGATGGTCTCACCTAATTCTTTCTCGGTCGCATGCTTGACCCAGTTTCGAATATCTTCTAGAATTCTGCTTAGTATGCCTTTGAAATTTTTATCATTGCCACACGCGTCATGACATTAATTAATTCTGACAGAATCCGATACCTGTTTTTCTTTCGAATTTTCTATCTTCTGCTAAAAAAATACCTTTCTTCGTGAATGAAAATAAAATCTTTACCCGTTTTTCTTTTGTTAAAAAAAATAATGTCGCTCGGCATGTCTTTCGTTATAGCTCCTTCTCGCCTTAAGTATTTATCGTTTTTAATTTCAATGCTTAATTAGTTAGCCAATTACCATTGCTAAATAGTGTCACATTATTATATAAGTATATTTCTATATTTCAAATCGTTTAATAGTATCTGTTTCATATTTAGAAATAAAATAAATAGTATAAAGTCCGAAAACATTTTGCTATATTTAGCCATTATCAAAGTGTTTGGAGTTTTAGTTCTTTCAATTTGAGATATTGCGTTTTCAAGAATATGTTTATTATGTTTGTTCTTCAATTTGATATCACTTTATTGATATGCGTTTGTTTGCCTTTATGCTTAATGCTTCTAACATTTATAAGCCTATTCTAATACTATATGCATAACACTTTGGTATTATTCGTGAAGATTTGCGTGATTTCTTGGGTTTTCCAATGTGTTGGTTGGTGATATTTGATGTCGAGACTATTATCAAATAAATATCACGTTATACATTGCAGTAATATAGTTGTTATGAAATCAGTGTATTTTTTTTAATAATTATTATGCTATTATTATACGAGTTATACTATTATAATACTAAATATATTTGAATAATATTAATATATTTCCTAACAAAACAACATGACAGTTACACCTGGAGTCACGGTACCTGAAAAAGAAGAAAGCAAATTTCACACTAGCATTTTTTTAATCTCTGCTATGCAAACCATTCACAGTGACTCATTAGAAATTTTACTCTTTTCACTTTCTCAATACACCCTGAGACTGTTTAATATTGAAAAATCTAGGAATAAACAATAAGAAAGGATTTCTCATAATGAGTCCTAGTTTTTTTTCAAAATGTCTTATTCTCATTTTAATTATGAATGTTTTTCTATTTTCCATTTTCTTTCAACCTTCCTCGGTGCTTCTTCTTTGGTATTGTCAGCCAACATCTCTATAAAAGAATTTTCGTCGCTTCTAGTCTTTCCTTCAACTGTCTTTAAATTGTACAGTATTGTTTAAGCTTTTCACCCCAAGCAAGGCGGGAGTGTCACTAGCAGGCAAGGGGTTACAGAGAGTGGGTGCAAAAGTAAGGAGGCGTGAAATAGGAAAGGATGAAAATAAGGACGGGAATAGATCAAGGTATCTGAAGATATCGATTGAGATTGCATATGAATAGTTGGAGATTATAGCTAGTAGGGAAGCAAGTAAAAGGAAGCGAGTTCCACAGACGGAAAGTGCGTGACATAAAATTATTGGAGTAGAAGGGGCGACTACATTAAACCGTTTCGACAGTGAAAAGATGAGACTGAGATTCCGAGCTAGTGGCACGTTTAAATTCATACAATTTAGTAACTAGTGAAAATAGCTCGTCGGAACATTTACCGTGAAAGTATTTATACAAAAGACAGAATTAGGCAACGGCACGTCTGTGAAAGAGCAACCGTAAACAAGATGCCATCTCCATCGCATATCCGTCTCTTGATCCTGTCGAGGAAACCAAGACGAACAGCGCAAGCTTAGGAAGCTATATCTGATATAGAATTTCTAGAAACTTTTGTTTGATTCGAAAGACATTTTCTTAATGTTAACATTTGGCTAGTTCCTAAAAGACACCGTCCTGGGTATAACGATTAAATACATCCACATCCTGGGTAAGACTATTAACTATATCCAAAAGCAAGGTCTCTGATTAGGAGGTTTTGAGGGGTGTTGCGCCACCTCTTAATTGCTTGTGTAATCAGGTCCAGCCTGACCCGGTGTGGTAGCACTTGTTGTGGTCTCAGCTATGGGAAAATATTGAACCTCTAAGCTGGGGTCAAAGCGCTATTAAAGTGTAAAAATAGGTTTTAATACCAGCAATACGTTTATGTAAAAAAAAATAAATAAAAGCAATATATTTTTGAATGACAAATTATTACAAGCAATACATTCTTGGGAAAAATTATTACCAGCAATACATTTTTCAAGAAAAAAAATTACCAGCAATACATTTTTGAAAAAAAAAAAAAAATGTTACCCATAATAAAAATATTGTCGGCATTAAATAACCCATTGAGGTTGATATAACGTAAAACAAAAACCAAACTATCTAAATGTCATAATTCTTTGTACTGTTCTGCCTTCGGATTTCGCTATCTTTCCATTGTCTCTTACTGCACTACACAAAGTACACGAAACAACGTTTTAATCCAATCGGATATTGTCTTGTGTGAATTTACTAACCCAGTAATCGTGATTTTAATCCGTCGCCGGGGAATGCAACTTTAAAGCAGTAGTAAATGCGAACAATACGAGATCACTTTACTCCTGTAAATTAAATAAAGTGTTCATTTCGATTTTATTTTTTTTTTTACATTTCACTCTAAATAAGATAATAAAGCCACTAAGACGTATGGGTGGGTGTTAATGAGTGTGAGAGAGTATGAGAAAAGAAAACATTATTCTGGAGAGAGAAAAATTAAAAAAAATAACAGTAATGAAGAAAATAGAAGACACCGATTGACAATAGATTTCAATATTTGAAGATCAAATACGACTGGAAAGCTAAAAGCTAGAAGAGTCCCACAAGTTTGGCCGAACCGGGAATCACCTGATGAATTTCCGAGAACAAAACGGCCGAAACGTCATAAGATGAGATTAATTATCTGAATATAAGTAATCTACATACTGTTTGACCACCAAAGATATCCTATTCGTTTAGAAATATAGACTGCAAAATGTGTAGTGCATTAACGTAACTTTTTCTTTCAATGAGACTAGAGTATCCACATATTGGATCTTTTCTGTTAATTCACCGCAAAATATGAATTCAACCAAAAATAATATAAAATTATCATATTTATTATAAAACCCAAGTTGTTTGTGTGTGTGTCTGTTCGTTTATATATTGGATCAGGTTTCCTACATTTTTCAACCGATTTCCTTGCGGTGCTTCTGACAGCACCAAAATTTGTAAAAAACACAATTGTTTTTCAACGAAATCAATTTGAAAACATGATTAAGAGGCATCGCTGTCGCGAGAATGAAAGGGCGACAACTCATATCGAGTTATACTTATTATAAAACCCAGATTGTTTGTTTGTTTGTGTGTGTGTGTGTGTGTGTTCGTTTATATATGGGATCGGATTTCCTATATTTTTCAACCGATTTCAACAAAACTTCACTTTTTTTTTTGACAGGCAGTGTTTCTTATTGTCTTTTTTCTTTATTTTTACATTCAGAATGCTCTAAAAATTCCATTTACAAGACAACTGTTTATAATAAAATTCTATTCAATCGATAGACTCATAACGATTGAAAACAATGTTTTTGTTTGAGTTTGGGTTTGACCAATTCGTAAAAAAACCCAAAAATCTAATTAAGACATGCGTGTCCGTCAACCTTAAACAATAATATTTGTCAATTTTATTTTTCAGTCTTTATGATGGTCGATACTTGATCTATGTCTTACTGTTACATCCCCGGGAAACGCCGGGCTCTACTGCTAGTATTTAATAAATTCACGCCAAATTCACCCAGAGTAAAGCAATTCCATTGCACTCCGGTTAGGTTCACCTTTTCGATTGTCTGAAATCTAGGCGATACGTATGCACTATTTTTAAGTGTGCGGTCTTCATTCGCTGTAAATCCAATCAACAAGCCAAAATATATTTTAAAAATGTTTTATTTGTAATTGTAAAAAACTCCTTGTAAGTATTTCTAATATCATCCGCACTTACGAAATGTAAATTATTCCCTGATTTTTTGGTATTTTTTTTTTATTCTGAGGGTTGGAATTGTTGCGAGGCAAGCTTACCACAGTTGGATTTAAAATTTATAATTTCTTGGGATGAATGATATATTTTCGAAAATTAACTTTACATTATTTTGGGTGAATTTACAGAAAGGATTCAACAAATCCTTCTTAAAGACTCAGTTATTATCGTATTGGATGGGCCACAGTTTACTGAATATTTGTTGCAAAGATCTGGCTTGCGCACGAATTTCAGCAATCTTTCGATTGGGCGTAAGTTGTTTTAATGAAATACACGCTTATTACGTCTACCTGGCGGATTAGAAAACTGCTGCTTCATTTGTTCGAGCACAGCTATAATACCGGATTTCAACCGATAGTTTTCAAATTAGGCATGTAACAAAGCGCTGACGCAACGAAATCTCGCCTTGTTCCATATTTAATCATCAGCATCAACACAGACTAATTTGGAATCCATAAATATTGTACTTTTTTTTTATTCACGATGCTATCTATAGTCTATTTAACGTGTTATATTTTTTTCTTTTTCATTCAGTTTATGAAATGAATTGTTTGAAACAATTCTGCTGTTTGATTTTCTGTAATCAGTCCTCTGTCTCAAGTTATCTTATGACCACGAGAGAATAGAATTCTTTAATATTTTACAGTTTTACTGAACAAATTAATTCGGTGTAATATTATAAAAATTAAAAATGAAGATTAAAAATACTAAAAAAATGTCTAAGGAATCTTGGCATTCCGTTCTCTTTGTGTCATAACCGATAAATAATTCACAAAATTCTGTCTCCTATTCTGCAATTCATTCAATGTTATTTATATCGAAATTCTTCGCCACAGACAAAGGGAAAACAACACACAACGTTCATGAACTGATTTTATCAAAACTCTTATAATGTGAATAATATTAATTCAATATGATCTGTTGTCAGTCGCAATCAAGTCTATCTATTACGCCTCGATCAAGACAATAGCCTATTTGGTGGAAGAATAATTGTGATTTTAATCCCTGGACTGGATAGTAAAGAATCCTAATAATTGGTAAGAGGGCGAGTAATAACTGATATTATTATTAGTAGTAGTAATAATAATGTCACAGAATAATAAGTAGTAATAATAATGTCACCTATTCTATAGGTGATATCCGTAAAACGTTTGCAGACAACTGACAACCCGCAGAAAAAGACACTGGCCATTGTGAAAACCTTCAGCGAAGACATTAGGATAGAGTTTAGAATCGACAAAAGTGCCAAAGCCATCTTCAAATCTGGTAAACTAACAAAAAGTAAAGATTTAGAGTTTGATATCAACAACAAGATTTTAAGACAAAGAACTTACATTGAAATATTTAGGAATTAATGAAGGAAACGGAATACAATATTCATTTATGAAGAAAAAGATCAAAAAAATATTATAGGAGAGTGCGTTTGATTATAGAAAGTGAACTTAATGGGGGAGAGTAAAATGAAGGCTATCTATTCATAGAAAATATGCGCCCTCCGACAGGAATCGGACCTCTGTCCTATACAAAACCGTCAGATAGCCTGACGTGCTTTGATCCATTGAGCCAGAGAGGAGAGTTTGGGTTAGTAATGTCGAGTTTACTGTTTTTAAACTACAATTCTCTTGTAAAATCGTCCTTGCTAACCGAAACGCTCCTCTGTGGCTCAATCAGTAAAATCACATCAGGCTATATGACGATCCCGTATGGGATACAGGTTTGATTCCTTTCGGAGGACTCATATTTTCTATGAATATTTCTCGGACATTCAGGCCTTTGATGCAGTTTGTTATAAACAGAGCATTTATTTAATTATTTGTATCTATAAAAAGAACGTATAAACATAAAAAAAAATGTCTTAAAATAATTGTCGGACATAATATATATATATATATATATATATATATATATATATATATATATATATATATATATATATATATATAATGTTGCTATAAAAGTAATTTATTGTGGGTACACGTATTTGATTTGTTTTTATTTTTTATTTTTATTAAACAGTGAAATTAATAAAAACAGGTCTAAATTAAGAAGCCCTCCTAAACAAAAAGTGTTACTCGGACAGGAAACGAACTTGTATCCCTTTTTTATAACCCTTCGGGAAAAAAAAGTTTTAGAGTCAAAGTGTGCTAAACCAGTTCGTAAACGGAGCCATTATGAAAGAGTACGCGTTGAATATATTTTTCTTTCTTTTTATGTGATATATCCTTTCAGGATGTAGGCAATCATGGCTCTCCACCTCTCTCCATCCCTTGCAGCTCCCCAAAAGTTCCTTCCCTCTGTTTACTCCCCCAGACCACGTTCTGTCATCTACTTGCTTAACGCAAGCAACAGCAATGTCTTGAACGTTGTTCTTCAATCATATATTATTACTTATTATTATAAACGCTGTTTACTGGATACACCGAGGGCAACTGAAACTGAAGATAATTAAATATACCTGTCGAGGAAAGCAAATGAGAATGTACTATTAACTGTGTTATTATTACGAAACTGCTATAAATGCAATGCCCGTCTTTCTGAAAAAGAAAAACGTATGCAAATATTAATATGCTGGCGCGAATGTCCATTGATTTATATATTAATGTTATTCAAAATCAACATCCCCAGGCGAGGATTGTCCTCTGTTTAGTATTGGCGTTGTTTTGCATAATGTTTAAAGAATAGGAATAAAAAAAAAAAACTTAAACGCCGCCATTTTTTTATTATTTATGTTTGTCTGTATGTATCGTACTTGCATCAGTTTGTGTTCGTAAATTTTTCAAGTATTTAATCACGACCGTCTCTTTATGGGCATAATAGCTGAGAAGTTTGCATGTCATTTTGAGGTTGCATTTTATTTATTTTCAAATATATTTCTTTAATTATATTCCCAGCAATAACACTCTTTGATAATTGGTATTTCATGCTTAGAATATGTCATTTTAAAATCTGGCCCTTGTACAATATGGCACGCTCACATTTGTTGAATATTAGCTAGTTTGCCAGAGGTTTAGCACACAAGTAGGCAAATGTAGCCAAAGCCAAAACTGACTTGAGTCATTTATGGAGAAATATATAGCTGAACAAAGACCCCTCATGCAAATGTATTGGGAAGGTCCATTCTAGCAAAATGGACCAACCCAACTGGTGTATTAGGCGCTCTCCTATAAAATAAGGTAAAATCAGCTTTTACAAGGAAATAGAAGGAGGCAGCCATGTTGGCAGGTAAGTCACTTGACTTCTACATCTCCCTCCTCTCCCCATTGCGGAAGCATATTGGCCGTTGGGGAGGAATTAATTCCCTATTGCCTGGCTGATTGTACGAGAGTAGTCGGGATAGCGCCCTGGGAATCCTCGTTCTTGATGGCTGTGATTGAGTAGGGCCCTGGGACGCTGGTTTATTTTGTAATGTAATGTCACCATTTTCCGAGTCTTTGGCAGATTGATGTGGTCTGCATGTATCCGTAATTGTCGGCTCAGGTGACACAGGCATGGCGCTTGGTATGGGGGTCTTGATTATGGGTGCTTCAAGTTTCCTTAGAAACCTACGGTTCCGCAGGGTTATTCTGCCTGATCCTGCAACTCTAATTCTATATTGACGGTTGGGAAGTGTCTCTACTATTCGCCCAGCTATGTCCCATCGACGGCTATTTGGGTTTTGAATGGAGACTGTGTCACCTTTATAAAGTGGGGATAGTGCATGTGCAGTACGGTTGTACTTCTCGATGAGGTCTGCATTGCGTTTGGATAATCTCTGTTCTCGTTTTTGCGCTGCGGCTATCCATTCAGGGTGTGGTTTATATAACTGTGGGTGCGATGGGATAAAATCTCGAAGACGTCTATGAAGCAGGAGTTGCGCTGGTGATAAGCCAATGCCTAGGATAGGGGTGTTTCTATATTGCAAGATTGCTTGTGCTGCCATGTTATTGTCCAAGGAACCCTGGTTCCTGTGCAGTCTTTTATGAGTCTTTTTGCAGTCTTGACTGCCAATTCTGCACGTCCGTTAGACTGGGGATAGGCCACTGATGAAATTCTTTGCTTAACAGCCCAGGTTTTTAGGAACTGTTGGAATGAGTAAGCTGAGAATGGCGGTCCACCATCTGTACTAAGTTCCTCAGGTGCACCATATGTTTGGAATATCTCTCTGCAGATGGAAATCAACCTGGAAGCAACCGCTTGCCCTGGCTTGATGCGGTACAGAATGAGCCATCCAGTGAGCCTCTCTGCACAAGCAAGATATGTGAAGGATTTAACATAGAACAAATCCATTACAATCTGTTGAAATGGCCATTCAGGTGTAGGTGTCATTTGGATTGGTTCATGTGGTAGACTTGGGGCATTTCTTGAACATGTAATGCAATTATACCTGTAATTGCGAATTGAGGCATTCATTCCAGGCCAGTAAAAGCTGATTTTACCTTATTTTATAGGAGAGCGCCTAATACACCAGTTGGGTTGGTCTGTGTACGGGGCATGTTTGTCATTTGCACAAATACCTCCCAATCAATTCTGAACTTTCGGAATTGTTGTGATGTCATCTCTGAATGGAGCTGGGGGAGTTTGGCTGCAGGGGCCTTCGTATAGCTGTCTGATGTCAAAGGTTGCTCCTTTGATAGCTTAAGGATAGCTAGGGCATGTCCCATGGTTGTGACACCTAGTTCTTTAAGGATTTCCCGGTCTATCATAGAGAGGCTATCCTGAGTAATATTCTCTTTCACAAACGATTCAGCATAGGTTTTGGCAGAGTCGGTAGGAATGCCAATTTTGATAAGTAGCTCTTGCCAGTCATCATATCCTGTTCACAGCGCCATGTTGAATATTAGCTAGTTTGCCAGAGGTTTAGCACACAAGTAGGCAAATGTAGCCAAAGCCAAAACTGACTTGAGTCATTTATGGAGAAATATATAGCTGAACAAAGACCCCTCATGCAAATGTATTGGGAAGGTCCATTTTGCTAGAATTTTGCTAATACACCCAACTGGTGTATTAGGCGCTCTCCTATAAAATAAGGTAAAATCAGCTTTTACAAGGAAATAGAAGGAGGCAGCCATGTTGGCAGGTAAGTCACTTGACTTCTACAACATTCATTGTAACGATTTAGTTGTACAATGCAGCATGTCATTCCCTTCAAGAAATACCAAATGATTTTAATTTAATTCCAATAAGATAACTTTGGTAATACCATTTCATTTAATATCCAGTATCCTAGTTCTAAAGGTGTTAATCTGTGGTAACTTCAGTATATATTGTGATCACCCTAAGAGATAGCGAAGTAGGTTTTTCTCTCGTTGTCACGCCAAACCATCAGAAGTACCAGATGCATCAGTGTTGATTTTAAAAATAACACCATAGCTGTAACGTGCAGGTTCGTGCGTAAAACACGTTAGTGGCTGCCAGCGACATGTAAAACGTTATCGATCCGATCGGATGATCTTAATGAAAAATGAGAGAAAATCTTTTATATCCTCAGAAGAAGAAATCTACGTTTGGAGAAGGTCACCAAAACCACCCACTAACACGTCGATATTATTAGGCTTGGTCATAATCTTCTTTTATGGGAAATAATACTATGAAAGAGCGTGTTATCTTAACTACTATTCAAACGTGGCCGTTAAGAATACATCTTTAGAACAATAACCTTTCTTTTAAACATTTTGCGCCAACAAATGCATTAAAACAACTGGGGTGCAAGACAGACGATAATAGTTTAAATTTTGAGGATCAAAGTTAACTGAAAACAAAGATTCCAGAAGAGAGTTCCATATCCGAGAAGTGTAAAAGAAGGAAATATAAGCACATAACTTTCGGTTACATCTAGACATTTCAACTATAAAATGATGAGAACTTGCTGCCAATCTAGTATGCATTTAAATTCATTAAGTCATTGTGCCATCAGAACAATTACCATGAAAATATTTATAGAAAAATTACAGGGAAGCTACGTAGACGGAAAAGTGTTTGAAGCCGAGATGCCGAATAACATTGCATATTCTTCTTTGATTTTTATCAAGAATCTCTAAATGTGTAGTATCTTAATATAAACTTATTTAATTTTGCTGCATCTTCATGACCGGTCACAAAAGTGACCTCCAAAGAAGAAAACTAACATTGTGCGTGTGGATCGATCATCCGAGTATTATTCATTTAAATTTCTTAAATTGCTATGAAAAATTAAATTCATATTTAAAAGTCCAGCAGCTACAACCTGTCCATAATAAATTGGCCGAAAAACGCCCCGTGCTCGACGATAGAAAATATGTTGTTCTCTTCATGGTGCGATGGGTAAATTGTCGATATATTATATTTTTTAATTTCATACGTGCGCTGTTAATTTTGTCGACTGCGCACTATAGTAGAGTCAGTTGGGCACCGTCTATGAGAAAAAAGAATACCATGACCAATTCAATGCGCCAGAGACTTTGACACGGTATTAACACCAGAAGCTCCAATACGAAGATTTCAGTGTGTTTGGGTGTCATTCTGAGAATAGTGCAGAGGATTTGGAAAGAGTTGGAAAAGGTGATTGCGAAGGTGTTTGAAGTGATCACTAGTGATGTCGACGTTCTTCCCACAGTTCCTCAGTCTCAACACGGAGGTCCACATAAATTATCTTGATGAGGTGGTGCTGCCCTGGTTCAAGAGTGTGGGTACTAGAAGAATCTATGTCTGACAACATAACTCTTCATTATGCCACACTAAAAGAACCCAGGCAAGGCTCTCAAACACTTTCTGTGAGCACATCACCCATTACATCTTGTCACCTAACTCCCCAGACTGCAACTCCCTTGATTATGATGTATAAGTCTGAGATGGGCGAGAGACCAAGAAAATTCGTGTAGCACCAAAGATGAACTAGAGGCAAGGCCTATGGCAGCATTCGCTAAATGAAACAAAGAGACCGCCCAGAAGATTTCCAGGAGATTCTGCAGTTCTCTGGATGCCGTGGATTTTATTAAATAAATTTTCACTTCAGTAAGTGATTTTTGTGTAATTTTGGTAAATATATCTGTTAAAATGAGATGTCAGTGTTATTTTTTATTTTTGCATAATTTAGACGACAATTTATCCATTGCAACCTGCATGCACAAGGCTGCATGCAGCTCGTAACACGAAATACATTTTGAAACTGGGTGGGTCTGTTCTACCCCAGACACTATATTTAACTGTCCTTGTATCAACTGAATATTATCCTTCTCAGTCGCTGCAAATGGCTTTGGTAAGGAAAAATTTCTGTAATCAAAAACAAATACAAGAGTTCGTGGAAAAATCTTCATATCCAATCCCGGAGAATTTTTATTAAAACGGATCGAAGAGCTTTCTGATTTGGCATCAAGCCCTCGCAAATAATGGTGAATATAGAAAGGAATAAAATACAATTGTACTTTATTTTTTATTGAATAAATTTGATTAGCAGAAAGAGAATTATTTATGAACCCACCTATGAATTACCGAAATCAAGGAGTGAATAAACTAAATATTGCGTGTGAATGGTTCAGTTTATGCGTCTTATATGTTATATTGCCTTCACAGAAGTAACTCATTAATACTGCATGTGACTTTAGTTTTAGATATATAAACGAAATTTTATTTGTTATTGAAAAAGATTTAGCTTCACTTGCATAGTTTTGGTATTTCTTCATATTTTCTATAATCTTTGTGTCATTACCGATTTATTTTGTGAATTGAAAATCAATTCACAGTCGAGTCCAGGCTGTCATTAATGACTAAATGCATTTTAGTCATGCATGTATCTCCTGAAAAATGAGTATTTCATGCAAGTATATTCTGAGTAACCAAATTTCTGAGTGACGCTGATCGAATTACCTACAAGACAATAATGTTAACCATCGCACAACTTTAACCTTCTATACTCATCGATAAATCTAGATTTACCTATAAAAATCAAGCGAAGCGATGCAAAAGGTGATTATCACGCGTTAGTTGAGATGAACTCTTCACAAGGTTTACGTAAAGGCCGCTGAGTGATGTCAGTTCATTGAGTCACGAAAGTGTGAGTTTTTAGTTAACACACTTAGAGTTAAACCGTGGCTGTCCTTACCAGTGGCCGTTTTAGAACAGATAAGGCTAAACCAGCGGGTCCTGGTCAGCTGCCATAGGGCAGCACACAAGCTCAGAGCGCCGTTTTCCATTTTGGAAATATAGAAACCTTCTGTGGATAGCAATCTTCTCGTAGGGAAACATACATCACTCATCGTTTTCCTGTTGGAAAATATGTCTTCCCCAGAGATATAAACGTAAATCCAATAAGATCATATTCCCTTTGTCAAATATAAATATGTCCGCACCACATGTTTTGCAGGTTTTTCTGTTGTGAACAATATGGCTTCTCCAGAAACAGCTCGAATTCCCGTAAGGAATTATTGCATTAAGACACATTTTCTTCCTAATTTTCATACTGCTTGTTGTTGCTTATATTTGTTATAGTTTCTTTGTACAGGACAGCTTAAAATATATTTTTGAGTATGACTTAGCAGTATAAAAATCTCTTTGAGAACATTACATGTTTATCTTTCCATTTTTTTTATACATATTCTTTTCCGTCCGTGTTACTATATCACGGTTATACCAAATCTCATAATAAAGTAAATATTCCTTCCTAGAAATTTTAAGCATTTCGCCCCAAGAAATTCGATAGTGTCACTAGCACACAAGAGGTCACAGAGGATAGAGAACAAGAGTAAAGAGACGTGTTTGGGGAGAGGATAAAGAGGACAGGGAACAAAACCAAGCTATGAGAAGATGTCGATCGACATTACACTTGAATATTTGAAGATTATAGTTATCAGGGAAACAAGTAAGAGGAAGAGAACTCCACAGACGGGAAGTGCGAGAGAAGATGTTTGAGTAGAAGAGACGGTTACATTTAATGGTTTCGACAATGAAAGGGTGGGACTGAGATGCCAACCTAGTAGCACGCTAAAATTCATGCAGTCTGGGAACCAGAGAAACAACTCGTCGGAACAGTTGCCGTGAAAATACTTATAGAAGAGACAGAGGGAAGCCACGGCACGCGTGTAAGAAAGCAAATGTAGACTAGATTCCAGATCAGGACCTAGCACATTGCATATCCGTCTCTGGATTTTGTCGAGGTCCCCAAGACTTACAGACGGGGCAGCAGACCATATATGACAGCAATTATATTCTAAAAATAAAAATCCGTCATTAATTAAAGGTTTCTAAAGAATTTCCTTATAAGTTTATGAAAAACATGTTATGTATGCACTCCTAAGCCATGCTCATCTTACTTCTTTTTCGATGAAGACACCGCATATTAAGACACTGTACATGATCATTGTACATGATCAGCATCTTTTCTTTATGAAATATGTATTTCTTTAACATTACCCCAATAGAAAAAAATATTTCACGAATTCTCTAAGACGGATAAATGAGAAGGAACAAATATAAGTATATATATATATATATATATATATATATATATATATATATATATATATATATGTAATGAAAAACAAACCACTTTAAGGTACCATTATTTATTTCGCCTAAATCCTTTTTTAAGGATTCAGGATCATCAGGTAAAACTTCCAACCTGAATCCTTAAAAAAGGATTTAGGTGAAATAAATTATCGTAATGGTACCTTAAAGTGGTTTGTTTTTCATTACATATTAGCTCTGTCCTCACATTGAGCTCTCAGGATTTCATCCTCTTTGGATTTACTAATTCGGTTTACCAAGTTCCTTATAACTTAACTATATATATATATATATATATATATATATATATATATATATATATATATATATATATATAATTCAGGTAGTTTATAAAACATTTGTGAATTCATTAAATTATACAAGTTTTACATCAGTAGCTGTTGAATAAAGAAATTTGATTCACGAATAGTTATAAATTTGTTCTAAAGATATGTAATATTTAAACCATAGCTCAATTTTTCAATAAAATATTATAGCCATTTGTCATATAATGTCACTTTTACAGGTAAACATTTTTCCGGTTTCATGTGATCTTTACATGAAATGTGACTAGAGTTCCAGTGATTTACACGTTTTTTTTTTATGTCTTCAATTTATTTTTAAAAAATTCTACATATGCTCATCTTCTAATGACATTATACACACTCTCGCTTACAGAAACACAAACACAGAATCTTTGTCTTCCCTGCATCGTTGGTCCGATAGCAGGTATTTTTAAATTATTTTCTTACGTCATATTTTTGTTTCTCCGGACAGCACTTTTATTAATTCCAAGTTAGAAAGTTTTTTTTGTTTTTTTTTTACTGCAATAGCAATCGATATATCCTGATTTTTTTTTAATTCTTGTTCTTTTATTACTCTCTTTCTCTCTCTCTCATTCTCTGTCTCTCCCTCTCTCTCCTTAATATTTTTCACATATTCTCTAACAATCCGTAACTCCTTGAGTCATTATGGTTTCATTGTCTTGCTTTGATTAAAATGTTTTAAAAATGAATAACTGTGATGGGCACCTAATACAAGTTTCTTTAGACAAGACCTAACATTTTTTTTACCTTTTTAAATCTATGTCTGATTTACTGAGTCTCGTGCAAATTCAACTTGTTTCTATCTATCTGTTCTTTATCCAAAGGAGAGGAGTCGGTATGAAAATAACATAGAAATAGGTTGCTATATCATAAAACAAAGCAAACCAAAAGAAGGAGAAATGCCGAAAGGATTTAATTATTTTCATCAATTACATGCTATTCGGTTCGGCACGCTTGTTATTTTCAAATAATCATAACAGAGGTTCGATTATTTTCCTACGTTTACTCAAATTGTATAAAAAATATCCCTGCAGACATTTTACGTAAACGGCAACATACTGCGTTAAAAATGTCTCCATCGGTATGATTATTTAAGACAACATATATATATATATATATATTTGTTAGATAGGGCACCTCGAGGCGGGGTAAAGGGTAGTAAGCTTGTCTCTCTAAATCAATTACGACTGAATAGTGAATTCGTTTCTCACTGGGTGCCCAATATTTTCGGCCTTGTGCCACATCTAAGCTATGCTCAGAAAATCATTATTTATTTGTTGCCTGAGATTATGATATTTTACTCTGTTGAATAATTGTTTTGTAACTTTATACTTCACATCTGTAACTTGTTACCATTTCCTTTTCAAAGGTTTCATTTGAAATGATTGATATTGACATCCATAAAACCGATGAGTTTATTAGGACGTTGTGGTTAACTGATGGGTGTGTATTTTGAGTCACTAATCAAAAAGCAACCGCAACGTTTTCCTAAACACCTAACCAGTGATTATATTTTCAATTACAAATAATACAAGCAACATCGCACGCCATTAGGCCTTGTTTTCTTTGCTAGGGCCATGTTGATTTGAATCAGGTTTCACTTCAGTTAATCCAAAATACAATAAAAAAAAATATGGAGAGTAAAATTTCGTTTTGGAAATAAAAAAAAGAATCGCCTGGAAAAATTTACAAAAAAATGCTCAACTGTAAAATTATTCTTTTCAATTAAAATACAATTTTTTTTTATCTCTCTCATATTACTGATTTCTGATCAGCTTGCAAAATGCACTGTAGGAGGTTTTAATGCCTGCAGCTAGTAATATTTTAGCACAGTCTGGAAGAGATCAGTGTTGCTTACATAAACTGATCTCCATACACTTCACTTCATTTATTTACAAATTTCCTGTTTACTGACAAGAGAATATTTGCTTCGACCAAAGTCTGGAATAATAGTTGGATAGTTTTTAAATCATTTCGCTTGCTTTTAATGCCAATTCCAAAAGGTCATTAATTTTAAGTAACCAAAAGGAATAATTTTTAAAGCTAAATAATTAATAACGACCAGCAAGATTCAATGACATTTTATCCACTCTTGTAAGAGTACATAATATTTATATTAAAATTATCATATAGCGTCATATGAGCTATTTTTCTGTGTAGTATAAACAAGTAGTAATCGAAACTTGTAAATGATTAGCAAGAAGTATGTTCCCTCTATATCGTAATACCAATTAAACATTAACACCAACATTCTTAAGGCATATCAGTCAGCTAAATTCCTTTCAGAAACAAGATAAAAGAAAAATAAAAAAGATCGAAGACCCTGTAGCAAAACGAAGAACAATCCTACACGCAGACATCGTATTCTCGACGACCTACCTAGATTAATATAGAGATTTACTTAGCATAGCTTAGCTGTCGGTGAAAATATGGAGCACCCAGTGAGGATAGAACTCACTACTCATAATACTCTTAATTCACATAAAGCGACAAGTAAACCATTACATCATGTTGAAGTTCACTACCGACCTCAATACGGACCCAGGTAAAGAGGGCTTCGACGTCAGTTTTCTTTAACCTTTCGCCAGAAAGCAGGACAGGCTGTTCCCCTCCTCTAACCATCTCTAATCAGGATGACTGCCTGCTATAAAGAAAAAGGCTACCCTCTCCCTGTTTTAACGTATTGCTAGCTACGACCTCTGCAGAACAAGAAAGAAGCAATTTATATTCATAAAAAAAGAAAAGAAAACTTATAAAACAACATTCGCTCTGCATTCCGTCATTCATTTTGCATGTGAAAACCAACGTGACAACTTCCACAAGTAATCGCATCTTGTAACTGGTTATCAAAGAGTATGATCCTCTTTACCAACTATATGACTGTGACATAAAGCTGAGAGTAAATTTAATCGAATGCAGTGTCTAAACTAAAAAGTGTTTGAAACGAACGAAAAGAAAAAGTTCTTAGCTTCTAAGTAATATCAATCATCCAACATGGCAGTGAATTTTGGGTAATTACTTCAAAGATGAAGAAGAAACTTGAACATGTCGAAATATTGAGAATAGCATGGATGTAGCAGGTGAGTAACAACGAAACTTTAAGGGAAACTGAACCAAAAAGAAAATTTATAATTAGAATATAAAAAGGGAACAGTTGACATTTTTCAGGCACATAATGAGGAAACAGAGCTTGTAAAATTATATAAACAAGGGCTAACCTACCTAACAAACGTGTGCAAATACATGTCAATACAAAGACTGGGAGCAATCATAAAAAAAAACAAACAAAAATTACTAAGAGAGACAAAGATAAGAAGTTACAGAAAGCCATAATCGCCTACATTCTGAAGGGATAATAGCATATATAATATCATGGCTGAACTGTTTGCGCATTCCCTCTTCAAATATTCGTTTGCTATCAAAACACTAGTATTAATCAGGCCATAGTAACTCGAAATTAAGAAGAGAAAGATATTAAAAGTCCTTCTTATTTATAATTTATTCATTAACATAGACTCATAAATAATTATATCCAAATGTTTTGCAGACATTATCTTTTCAATTCCATATCTTTTCAGGACGAATATGATAATTGCTTTGCATACATTCTTTATTATGTACGAATTAACATTGGTGATGGTTGTACTCGATGTTTCCATTCTGTATTAGGTAATTCATTGATCTAAAGCCAGTTCTTCTTGGGAAACATAGTGGTTTTGTTTTCATTGCTTTCTACACAGTTTTGTATTTAGTACAGCCTTTTTAGTTTATCATAAACATTTATAAATGGCATCTTTTGTGCCCAAAGGATAAAACTCCAAAGCAACTCAGCTATTTTACCAATATTTTGGTTGGTAAGAAGAGATAGATCCTTACATTTCCCAAGGAGATCAGTGCGAAAGAAGCGAAACAGGCGAGACAATAATTTGAGCATGGCTTACTGATTCCTGTTGTCATATGGAGATAAACATTACACTAGGCGAATATCCCTAAAATCATTACCTTAATTTAAACATGGTTATTATTATGTTCTTAGAAATATAATGACAGATTTTAGAATCAATTTTTTTTCCTGATTTAATCTAATTGAATCAGTCAAAATAGGAATCCTGTACATCTGTTATATTATCTGGCATTACCGCGGTAAAAACAGAAGAAAGTTTTGTTAAAATATAAGAAAGTGTTATGTGGTGAGAGACGTTGAAACGAGAAGGGTTAATACCAAAAACCCTGTGGAAGAATTGAATTAATTCAGACATAAACGACTTGAATTGTATGTCGGGCAGAGTGAACAATGGAAAAGTAAACCAGATTAGGGGCCAATGTCGATTGACAAACAGCTGCAAATGCGGGCCTGAAAGCGAAAAAGTAGATTTTGTTAACCAACTGAATTTGGAACTGAGTTTTCCTGGACGGAAAATGGTCGAGGTAGCAGGCGCAGATAAGACATCAAGTAGGATGGAAGAACCACTTACGCTCACTAAAGAGGTCAGTGAGAGAGGATAATAAATGAGAGGTTGGAGAGAAGGAATTATGATGTAAGACAGAGGGGATTCAGCGAAATGCTCGCCATGCCCCCATGCCAGTTTGAGCGAATATTCATAAATATGAATGCACGAAACGAATTAGTCAGTAGAAAAGAGAAGAGTCGGAGACAAGACCAGAGACAGGAGAGAGGCCCAGATGATTATCTGCCGACGAAAGCCTCTGACTTCAGCATTGTGTCAAATTTTAACAAAAAATCCAACCAAAATTTACCAAGTCAACAACGATAATATCTTTTCCGATTTAGACGCAGATTGGACTGATATAAAATCATTATTTACTTTTGTTCAAATTTATTCGAGTGTTATTTTTTCCGTGTAGGTTGTCGTCCTGCTTGGAGCAGCCCAACACGAAGATACCTGCGCTGATTCAATGCTGGCCTCCTTATGATAAAACTTAAATCAAAACGAGTGAGATCGAAAAGATCTTCATTGTCAGCCACGGTCTTGGAAGTCTTGATTGACCGTGGGGTGTTGTACTATTACACATTTTTGTTTTAATCGGTTTCACACCATGCAAAGCATTAAAACCACTACGACACAAAGGGGCTACAGGAAGAATTATGAACAGAATCATTAATAATGAGCGGGAAGAAGAAAAAGTAATCAGGAGGACAGTAGACAGCGATTGACATTGCATTTAAATTTTTGAAGATTAAAGATGGCTGGAAAGAAAGAACAGGAAGGGAGTTCTACAAGCGAGACGTGCGAGAAAAAAACTGTTAGCATGGAATTATGGTTACATTTATTCAGTTCAACAGTAAATTGATGAGATTATGACGCCAGTCTACTACAGTGCTTAAGTTAAAAACGTCTAGGCAACATAGCGAAGAGCTCATCCAAACAATTCACATGATTTTCTGACCTCGTTTTATTTATGGCTTTACAATAAAAAACTAAATGTTTAGACGCAAGAAATCTTTGAGTGTATTTTAAAAATCAGATTAATTATACGTTAAATCAGCTAATATTCTTCAAATAAAAATTACGAAAAATATATTTTATTTTTGGATGATTTTCTAATACAAAGAATTACACTGCGATGAGAGACGACAAAAATAGGACTTTAGTCTTTTATTTTAGAAAAAAAAGCGATTCTGTTTGAAATAGACCAGTGTATTTTGCTTACTGGAAATAGTAAATTTAAACATTTAGTTTTCAACTGAAGCCAAAATGAAAGTTTCAAAAAATCTTTTATTTTATAAGAATGCGTTTTAATTTAAGGTATCGAGACTTAGTGGATGCACCTATGTATTTCAATAACAGACATAAAAAACATTCTTACATTTTAAAATGCTTTAAAAGTATACTTATATTATCGAAATACTACTGGAAAGTTCGGCCAAATGTTATTATAACTTGTTTATTTTTGTTTTATATAAAATGTCTTTTCTTGCCTCCAAATGTAGGATTTTCTTGCTTGGCTAGTAGAGTTTCTTCAATGTGGGAGGACAATATATCACACTAGTGTCTTTTTTTATATCAATGTCCATACAATACAAGCCCTAAAAGGAGTATCGTGCCTTATTTCAAAATCAGTCAAATTGCTTATGTGTGTAGGCGTTTGTATGAACATTTAATAGCACAAATATGTCATTAAATCTTAGTAAGTCTTTCATGCGGAAAACACTAATATAAAATATATACAAGAAAGTTAAATTCCGAATAAAATCTGTATTTAAGCCCTTCATTCGGCAGGTTATATATTCGTATACGATCTACGTGGTTTGTTTACGTTTTGGCAAATAGATTTAAAAGACCATTCTTAAGATATATATTTTTTTTAATGTCAGGACTTATGGGATGCTAAAACTCTCTATATATGACTTATATCGAATATGTAACCGTAGCATGTTTTAGAAAATGTTTTTAAAGTTTGGATTGATATTTTGGAAATTTTGTTGCAAACAGAGCGTATCCATGAACTCCTGAAATATCTGACATTAATAGATATTTCTTCTACGCATAAATGTATATATTGGATATTACATTAAAATTTAATTAAAAGTTTCTTGAATTTTCAATATTAAATTTAATTGTTTCTTTCAATATAGGAATCTTATATTTGCGAATCTGGGAATGTTGTCCACTTTTGGGATAAGAGGCTGGGTTTAAAACTCATATATGCATATACATTAGATAAACTTAGACAAAGTAACACGTACGTGTACGCGATTGAATGTGTAATATATATTCTTTTATAATATAGATAAGATTTCGTGCGTTGCTTATAGGACGGTCTGATAAAAAAGTATTGAGATTTCGAATTGTAATTTGTAAGGGACATGAACATAATTTTTTCCCAATTGGAAGGTAAAGTCAAAACAGTTTTATCTCATACTGCGTATTTCTCTTCGTTTGTTATTCTACGAAACAAATCTACTTTAAAATTCTCTAATAAATTTCTGTGGCACGATTCAGGTAATAACATATTGTATACTCCATTTAATGTGTTGGCGAGTGGTTAGAACGTTCGCATTCTTACGATGAGATCCGGGTTCCAATTTCACCATGGTCGATTGGTCAGGAAGAAAACAACCTGATGTTATCGGACTGGCAGTGTCGATCCCAGCATGCGGCACCTTTAGTAAGTGCCTGAAAACCATACCACGGGTTGACCCAAGCATTTTGAGTGAAATTGGGTTGACGGAACTCTTGGATGTCGATAGCTATGCTAGCACGAAGTCACGTGGCCGAGGTCTTGTGCGTGCTGGCCTTGTTCAAATTGTTGGTCACGCTAGATAACACGTTCTTTCCCAGAAGCAGTAACTAAGGTCTGCTCATCATAGTTGCAGTATAAACCACTGGTGGGCTTTATGGCAGTTGAATAAACACAACTCCGCCTGAGCAACCGTCTGCTATAGGGATTGGCTAGCCGCCCTACTGGACGAGTATCCTCGTCTATGTGGCCAGATATACTACGTTTAGTGTTACGAAATTTTAGTTATAATATAAATTTGCTTTTATTGCGACTTAATAAAGGGATTAAGCAAAGAAATATTGGTTGGATTTAGTTGATCATCTTACCTTTTACATTTTCTATACAAACCTTATGTTGACCCGTCGACGAACCAAAGCAGACTGCGTAAATACGTTTTCTGCGCATTGTCTCCACGCACAAATCTGCTTTAGCCAAAACAAAATTAATATTTATGACCATTCAGAGCCACTCTCGTTCAAACATCAAACATTGAATTTCTCGCCAAATAAAAACTATATATACCCACATTCATACGGTCCAGATATAGACTAGTGTCAACAGCGACACGCTGCCGGAGAGAGAGAGAGAGAGAGAGAGAGAGAGAGGCCAGCGACGACAGCCACCACCAATTTCCATTTCGCTTCTAACTCTCATTCCTTGTTTCCTTAGCAGTATTTGCATATATGTAAATAAATTATACATTTATTTACCCTTATTCCATGTAGATTGACACTTGGATTTACATTTGGCGGAAAGGAATTTACAACAGTAACAACAACAACAACAAAAACAACAACTCGGTTAACCATTTCCACCTCCTCAACCAACATTGTGTCGTATGATGCAAAAATTGATGTTTGTACAGAAAAAATGTTAAGTTTGTCAAATTCAACTTTTGTGATAGCATTCTTAGAAAGAAAAGTAAACATATCACCATAAATGGCACTTGGGAATGAAGATCTTTGGAATAATTTGAAGTTTGATGCTGAATCTGAGATGCGACGTGTAAGCGACTAATTCTCCACTTAAAACGAAGATTCTATGAGGGATATCCCACTTATGTATGGCAATTAGGAGAAAGGTGTACATGTACATTTTCACTTGGTAATTACTTCTTCTAGGCTAATGATAGAGTTTTCTGTAGAGATTTGTCCCACATTCGAAGAGATGATCTGGTATTGATCTCTGAAGATTGATTTCACGTCCTTGAATAGCATCAGTAATTTTCATCGAAAATTTGATATTTACGCTCTACTCCAATTTCCTGTTACTTGATATTGTATATATATATATATATATATATATATATATATATATATATATATATATATATATATATATATAATAATTTATTTTTAATCTGAAATCTATATTACTCCAAGAATTATTATAGTAGATACTTCGCATTTGAAACACAAATAATCCAATATATATATATATATATATATATATATATATATATATATATATATATATATATATATATATATATATATATTGGATTAAATGATTAAATGGTTAGATTAATTTTTTGATATATAGATTTGTATATGGATATATGAATTGTATATGTATGTATATGTGTATATATATATGTGGATGTATATATGTGTGTGTGTATGTATATATGTATATATATATATGTGTGTGTGTGTGTATGTATATATGTGCGCACGTGCATGAATTGATTTTAAATGAAATATTGGGTCTTTCTAATGAAATTTATTTTCTTAATTTGTAATGTCCTTCTTTTGTAATATTCTATAGTTTAAATTTTGTTTTCTTCTGAAGGGAGTTTCATTTCTAAATTTATAATTTAAATTTAAATATACCATTCTTTGACTATTAATAATAGTAATAATATTAGCTAAATTCCTTTAAAATGAAACACTTCCGAAATCACATTGATAAAATTAAATTTTAACTGTGAAATCTATATATATTTCAAATATTAAAATATAGATAAAGATTGTAAAATGTATATATAGTTTATGTACGAGGATAAATGAATTTTTGTGTAAATTATCTCAAGTGTTTCTATGTTTTTTTTGGTTTTTTTTTTGGACTTGTTAATGATCGTATGTATGTATGTATATGTGTATATATATATGTGGATGTATATGTGTGTGTGTGTATATGTGTGTGTGTGTGTGTGTATATGTGCGTACGTGCATGAATTGATTTTAAATGAAATATTGGGTCTTTCTAATGACATTTTAAATTTATTTTCTTAATTTGTAATGTCCTTCTTTTGTAATATTCTATAGTTTAAATTTTGTCTTCTTCTGAAGGGAGTTTCATTTCTAAATTGATAATTTCAATTTAAATATACCATTCTTTGACTATTAATAATAGTAATAATATTAGCTAAATTCCTTTAAAAGGAAACACTTCCGAAATCACATTGATAAAATTAAATTTTAACTGTGAAATCTATATATATTTTAAAATATAGATAAAGATTGTAAAATGTATATATAGTTTATGTACGAGGATAAATGAATTTTTGTGTAAATTATCTCAAGTGTTTCTATGGGTTTTTTTTTTTTTTTGACTTGTTAATGATCGTATGTATGTAGGGATTCACATGAATACATTTGTGAGACATATATGAATAAATGAAAATTAATATTACCCTCAAATTCTATTAAATAATGAAACCTAATCTTTAATTTAGTTTACCAATATAATAAATAAATTACATTCATAAATTAATTTGAAATATTAAAAGAGATGTTATTGTTATTTTTTTTATTTTTTTTTTTTACATTGTGGAAATACAATTAGTCGGGTGAATAAACTATTAAAATTTTAAATATTTCTTTATGTCCTAGATAAATATGTTTATTACAATAATAGTTATATTTAGTCCTGAAACTATTTACTTAAAAAATTAAACATTTAAGTTAATAACAAAATTTTTTTTCAGACATCGATTTTTCTATCAAACATTGTAAACTATCTTTTACATAATTTTGTTAAAACAAAATTATAACAACTCCATCTCTCTTTCCCCCTCCCCCTATCTCTCTCTTTACCATAAGACTCACTTGTATACATTTTCTACAATTCATTTCCGTTTTATTAACCATCTAAAGAGGTCAAGGTTCTGTCACTCCTACTACTCCAATATAAAACATACTTAAGAGAGATATAAAATTAACCCCTGTCTATACTTTATATTGTCTGTTTAACTACCACTCTCAACCCCCTCTATTAAATTACAAAAATTACACTACCCACCAATTTCTAATCCCATTTTTTCTCTCAATTCGTTGTTGGAAGTTTTACCTGATGATCCTGAATCCTTAAAAAAGGATTTAGGTGAAATAAATGATCGTAATGGTACCTTAAAGTGGTTTGTTTTTCATTACATACATATATATATATATATATATATATATATATATATATATATATATATATATATATATGAATTAATAAAACAATAATTAATAAATAAAAATCAATAAAAATGTAAATCACTTTTTGCGATACAAAACAATACACACACGCACAGACATATATATATATATATATATATATATATATATATATAGAGAGAGAGAGAGAGAGATAGCATGTGTTTGTGTATGCATGTGTGTGTCCCCATAAATCCACAAATTGACGTCATTTAGAATGTTAATATCTTAGTAATCACATGTTACAGGCAAATGAAATTAAATAGGCATCATGTTGATTTATATCTTTATTTAGCAAAATTTGAACAAATTTGACGGCTGTAATTTTTATAACCGATTTCAAAAAGCTTCACAAATGTCTAGTATGCACCATCTGTGAAAGGACACACGTCAAGACGCTAGTCCAACTCCTGCAAAACACGCAGTAACATATATTGCGTAACATTCTGCTGCGCCTCATTAATTATAATTGCTCTACGATTATTGTAAGAGGTGATTATAGACCGTTCGTTTCACAAACCTGATAGAAAAAAAAGCAAAAGTATTCAAGTCAGTTGAACGTAGTGCTCATTTCAGTAGCATATTGTCATCGTCAATGGCACGCCCAATACATCTTCCTGGAAGAGTCCTATTAAGATAAGTTCGAACAGTCAACTTAGGTTTTTCAAATTTTGATACGATTTGAGATCATTTAAGCGAGAATTGGCTATGTTATTAGATTAAAAAATGATTTCTGTTTTTTGTAACACCCTCTACGAGATGTAACAGCAAAATTGTCCAAATCGTGTAACTGCATAATTGTCCATCTCATAACATTTTTAATGTCTGAAAAAACCCTGAACAACTTGAGTGACTTTTTTCCAGGTATTCAGATAAGACTTTTAGCAATCTTGACACCATTTTTCGTAAAAATCACTGAAAAGCCTTTGAGTTATTAAGCTAGAAAGAGAACAGGTTAAAGTCGTTTTGTGTCAGCCCCACTGTTTTCCCAATTGAGCAATGTTCAGAGGACAAATATCATTCAGATTTTCAATAAAGGTAGCAGCATTCATACTCTGGCTTCCATCTTCTAAGTCCATTTAAGAATCATCCTGAGAACTGTGAATAAGTTTAAGAAATAGAGAGCAATAGAGAGGAAAACTGGATCAGGACGTCAGAAAGTTAGAAGGTTAGAGAGGATGAAGATCATCTTGAATAAGTTTGAAAATAATCCTGGAATAACACACACGCGCGGGCTCACGCGCGGGCTCACGCGCGGGCTCACGCGCGGGCTCGCGCTCGCGCGCACACACACAGACACAAACACACACACACGCGCGCACACACACACACACACACACACACATATATATATATATATATATATATATATATATATATATATATATATATATATATATTAGTGCTTATTTCAACCTTCATGTGCTTCAGATCCATACCTATGATTAATTAATAGGAACATGGTATTTTAATTTTGATCGATTTCATCACGATTCTTCTGTTAATTTTGGAGAGTGATTGTAAATTCTTATTGTTCAATGTGGAGTCCAATAGTATTATAAAAACCTCGGAGAATTCCAGTAAGATATCTTTAATCATTTCTAACATACAACGTTTCAAATCTTAATCTAACAAATGGACAATTTTTGCTTTTACACGATTTGCACAATTTTGCTGTCACGCCCACAATGGTGTGAATTTATTCGGCCAACTTCGTTATTAATTTTTTACTAATTACCAATATATAAGAGGATGCTACGCAACGTTGTTTCAGATTGGAGACAATTTCGTAGAGAATATATTTTGTAGCAGTTGTCCAGAATGAGAAAGGAACATGGGTGTCGAACCAATATGTTTCAGGTCACCCCACATTAACCAAACCAAATACAGATTTATATGGAATGGATATGTTGGTATGGTAAATCAATTACTTTAGGTAACAGAATTATTACATTCTCCATCTTTTGGTCGTCTCGCATGTTCTCTTATTCAAAACCTCTTCTATAAAATTAAACACGGAAATTACTCTTGTTTAGCCGATGACTGATCGGGAGGAAATGTCCTCCAAACTATTTATCACCAAGTTCGTGACTATTAGATCGTAACTACAATATCTAACGCAAAATCTAATTTTTTTTAAATAATGATAAATTTAAAAATAATAATTAACATATGAGGAAAGTATGAGTTAATGACACTTTTTGCTCAATATTCACAGAATATAAAACCCAAGAGCCATAAAAGGTAGAGCGTTACTTGACGAGATTGTTGTAAAGGCGTTCATTGAGTGCATATTATGTGAATATGTAGGATAGATAAAGGTTGGCCGTAGATTTGTAGATGCTAACATTTTGACGATTGGGACTGCTTTCCACAGAGCAGCGGCATTTGATAGGAAGCAATCTGAATGGAATCTGTTTGCGTAAAACTGTTCCCCAAGTTCTACAATGTAGTCGCTCTGTAGAAGCAGCTCTCTTTCGATGTCATTGCTTCCTTACTAACGAAAAGTGTTATGGGGTCCACCCCTTTTTCATATAAGTGGACTCGACCAGAGTGTTACTTGGACTGCTGCCGTTAAATACCCAGAGTCAGAATAGAGAGAGTTTGGGAGAGTGAGCAGAGATTGTGATTGAGTTGGAGGTAGAGTTATAGTGTGAGGTAACCGCTTGTAGAGGTCAGTTACAAGCACGTAGACTCTAAGGAAGTCCTACTTCGAGGCTATATATATATATATATATATATATATATATATATATATATATATATATATATATATATACTGTAACCCAGATATAAAAAACCCGGATATAAGAGAGATTTTCTCTGGTTCCAAATTAGAGCCATACTTACCTAAACAACATAGACCAAACCCGGATTTAAGAGAAACCCGGATGTAAGAGAATTCTTCTGTCCCGACAATTCTCTTATATCCGGGTTACACTGTGTGTATATATATATATATATATATATATATATATATATTGCGACTAACGGCGTTCCTGGATTTACTAACAGAATTACCCTTTGTATTATTGTGTAAATACATTTAATTTCTTTTCTTTATTTCTTGCGTTTGTCATTCATTGGGGACCGAATTTCATCACGGAATCCACAACAAAAAGCGAAGGGGATTGTTCTATGGACGTAAGAGAAGTGAGTAAATGCAGATTATGTGGATATTTAGAATAGATACCAATTGACATTAGATATTAAAAGATTCAGATCATAGTGATTACGTAAGCGACCTCTTGTGAATCTGTTTCGCAAAGTAGAGGTTTTCAAGAAAATTTTGTCTGAGTAGCACTTTTTTTACTAAATGAATACAAAAAGAATGAGGATAATTCAACCATGTGTACGTAGTATGGCTTATCTTAGCTGTAAATGTCCCAAATGTAAAGTAAGGAATATAGCTCGTCTGAACATTTGCCACAAAATAGCAATAGGTTGACTTGGGGTTTCTGTGTACGAAACGGTCTGTACAATGGTAAAAAATGCATCGCCCTCAGAGTCGTGTTAAAATCTGTAAGCTCTGAACATTGAGAATTGGATAGCTCCAGCCCAGATATGGTAGCAATACTAGATGTTTTTTTACTGATTTGACTCTTTATAAAGTTAGATCATGTCAGATATAGTCATTTTCGTTCGCGTAAACGCCTTTGAAATTTGTCATGGTTGGGAAGTGTGAATTGGATAGCACTAGAGAAGATATGTTAGCAGTACGCCATACTTGGTCTTATCAAAGATGTATCACGTCAAGGGGAGTCTTGTTACGTTTCAATAACCAACCATTTGTTTCGGAGTCATTAATGAATAATTGTATATAAGAATATAAGTAAAGCCTTGTATATTTTTTTAAATATATTTTTACTCATCTAACATTTCCATATTCTTAATTTAGAAATATATTTTCAAAGATTCAAGATATAAACATATTCTGCTACTGACTATATACTAATGGCTGTTAAATGACTGGGTGAAACTTTCATTTGAAATACGGCAGGATTGCTGATGTGGCTGAATGGTTAAAATGTTAGCGTTCCGAGTATAAAACCAGTGTCTAAATCTCACCATTATCTATTTGTCAAGTAGGTAGACTTGAGCGACAATCTCAGAAAACGGAACTGTTGAAAAGTGCCTGAAAATTGAGCTTTAATGTGAAATCCGATGATTACTCGCGGTATGAATTGAAATGGTTGTAAACCAGATGTGAATTCACCTCCAGGAGTGAATATCGGGGTTCCAGGATGGGGGAGGGATATTTTACATTTTCATGTTTTTTTGGTTTACAGAATTTTGTTTATTGAATTACAATACTCTGGCATTGAATCGAATTTTTTTTTATTCAAGTATGCTTCAGTTTATTTATTCAATAATTACCTCTGAATTAATACAAATTTTGTACACGTGTTCAATATTAAAAACTAAAAACTTTCTCTATTTTAACTAAAATTGCAAAGCTTCTCTATAAAATAATTCAAGTAAATGTATATAAACTGATATATAAATGAATTAATATTTCCAATGATATAAGCATATTTTCT
Organism: Acanthosepion lycidas; assembly: GCA_963932145.1. Taxonomy (NCBI): domain Eukaryota; kingdom Metazoa; phylum Mollusca; class Cephalopoda; order Sepiida; family Sepiidae; genus Acanthosepion; species Acanthosepion lycidas. The sequence continues at coordinate 73,096,732 of OZ010592.1, read as the reverse complement.
GGAATGCACATTTTGAAACAAACAATCAAAAGACATACTGACTTCTTGTAAAAAGGATTCATTGGGGAAAAACAATTGAAAATGTTTGTTCTAGCACAAAGTAACAAGTCCTTGTGCATATTAGTAATGTGCTCTAATCCAGGAATTCTAAATAAGGCTTTCTCAGCAGAGTAACTGTATAAACCAATTGAGGTTATTTAAAAACACGGAATTGCTAATATCTGTTTATCATTCTATCTCACTTGATATTCTTATCTATCTATCTATCTATCTATATAATTTGTCGTATATATCTAATTTGACGTTCATATTTCTCTACATATATAACAAATTTTCCCTTCATAACTATCTAATTTCCCGTTCATATATATATATATATATATATATATATATATATATATATATATATATATATATTTAGAAATATAGTCTTAATATGTGGTATATTTATGGGATAAAGTGCTCAATATCAGAGATAGAGCGTGTGTAAATATAAAAGTGAAAATAGAAATCAACTCTTAGAGGCGACAGTCTGTTTCATGCTAGATGCAATCGTCAGGCCTGACGATTGCATCTAGCATGAGACAGACTGTCGCCTCTAAGTGTTGACTTCTATGTTCACTTATATATATATATATATATATATAGTTCCATGTCATCCTCATACTGTAAGTAATTCTAATACATTTACTTCTTTTAAAAAAGAAACATAGTCTATTAAAATTAAAAGTGAAAATATTTTAAAGTTGTATTTAAAATTGTAGTTAAATAAAAAGAAATTCTAACCTAAACATTTTTAAAAATTGTAATTAAATAAAAAGTATTCTAACCTGTAGATCTCCCTCCAAGTACTAAAAGCACTTAAAAGAATGAAATAAAACACCAACAGTAAAATGAATTTAATATGAAAAGTTAGAATATGTAAGTCATTGAATAACCCATGTCCTTTGTACTTACATGAGAAACAAGATATTACTAAGTTTATATAAAAAATAAAAGTTTACTAAATCAGTGAAGTTAATTAGCTATATTTGGCGTCATTTTTATGAAGTTTACATTAAAAAAAAATTCATACTTAATAATATACATACTTATAGTTGATGTGAAAATAACTCTACATACTGTAAGGGATTCTAATACATTTACTTAAATGAAATATAGTATATTAAAATTAATAGTGAAAATATTTTTTTCAAATTGTAGTTAAATAAAACGTATTCTAACCTGAACAACCCCCTACAAAAAAAAAAAATCTTTAAATATACAAATAGAAAAAATGCCGTAAGAATTTTTGCCGTTAACAATAATTTTTTTTTAAAAATCCAGACGACATGTATTTAACGGATGTCAGATTTCATTGAAGAATAGATACCTACCTCCTACCAAAACGTAGCTAATAACGGATACATCAAAATATAGACATATAGAACACCCAAACACACCTGTCTAGAAGAAGTGAATTAATCTGTAACCTTGGAGACGTGAATTATGATTTTAGCTGTGTCTTAAAACCCAGTAATTTTAAAAGTTACTCCTAAATTCGCTTGAGGATGAGATCGAACTATTGTCATTAATTTAATTACAAAATTAAATTCGGACCTTCCATTTTTTTAAACATGGTTAGAACTGTGTAGCGGAAAAGCCATATTTTAAATCAATTAATTTATAATATTAATGCTCTGAAAATTTACATTGAGCAATATTTTGTAAAAATAAGAATATCTATAAGAACACCGGATTATATATCTTACTGTTCTTTCTTTATATATATATATATATATATATATATATATATATATATATATATATATATATATATATATATATATATATATATATACAGTGTATCACAAAAGTGAGTACACCCCTCACATTTATTCAAATATTTAAGTATATCTCTTCATGGACAGCACTGAAAAAATTACCTTTTGACACAATGAAAAGTAGTCTGTCTGCAGCATATATAACAGAGTTAATTACTTTTCTCCTCAAAATAACTCAAAATATAGCCATTAAAAGCTAAATCCTGGCAACAAAAGTGAGTACACCCCTAAGAAACTACACCCCTAAAAAGTGAGTACACCCCTAAGAACCTATACCCCTAAATGTGTAAATTGAGTACTGCTTTTCATTTTCCCTCCAAAATGTCATGTGACTCATTAGTGTAACTATTCCCATGTGTTTATGGGGAGCAGGTGTATTCAAATTTGTAGTGCAGCTCTAACACTCTCTCTTACCAGTCACTGAAAGTTCCAACATGGCACCACATGGCAAAGAACTCTCTGAGGATCTTAAAAAAACGTATTGTTGCATTACATAAAGATGGCCAAGGCTACAAGAAGATTGCCAACACCCAGAAACTGAGCTGCAGCACAGTGGCTAAGATCATCCAGCATTTTAAAAGAGCAGGGTCCACTCAGAACAGGCCTCGGGTAGGTCGTCCAAAGAAGCTGAGCGCACGTGCTGAGCGTCACATCCAAATCCTTTCTTTGAAAGATCGGCGTAGGAGTGCTGTTAGCATTGCTGCAGAGATTAAAGAGATTGGGATTCAGCCTGTGAGTTTTAAGACCATATGCCGCACACTACATCAAATTGGTGTGCATGGCTGTCACCCTCTTCTGAATGCAATACACAAGAAAGCCCGCTAACAGTTTGCTGAAGACATGTCAACAAAGCCCATAGATTACTGGAACCATGTCCTATGGTCTGATGAGACGAATATTAATTTGTTTGGTTCTGATGGCCTTAAGCATGTGTGGCGGCGACCAGGTGAGGAGTACAAAGATAAGTGTGTCATGCCTACAATCAAGCATGGTGGTGGGAATGTCATGGTCTGGGGCTGCATGAGTTCTGCAGGTATTGGAGAGTTACATTTCATTGAGGGAAACATGAACTCCAACATGTACTGTGAAATACTGCAGCAGAGCATGATCCCCTTCCTCCAGAAACTGGAGAGCAGTGTTCCAGCATGACAATGACCCCAAACACACATCCAAGACAACCACTGCTTTACTGAAGAGGCTGAGGGTAAAGCTGATGGACTGTCCAAGCATGTCTCCAGACTTGAACCCAATAGAACATATTTGGGGCATCCTCAAGCAGAAGGTGGAGGTGCGCAGAAACTCAAATATCCGCCAGCTCCGCGACGTCGTCATTGAGGAGTGGAAGAACATTCCAGTGACAACCTGTGAAGCTCTGGTAAACTCCATGCCCAGAAGTGTAAAGGCAGTTTTGGATCATGGTGGCCACACAAAATATTGACAGTTGACATGTTGTATGTTAATATTGGCTACTTTTCCTAAGGGGTGTACTCACTTTTGTTGTCAGAGATTTAGATTTAATGGCTATATTTTGAGTTATTTTGAGGGAAAAATAAATTAAGTATGTTATATATGCTGCAGACATGCGACTTTTCATTGTGTCAAAGTGTCATTTTGTCAGTGTTGTCCCATGAAGAGATATACTTAACTATTTGAAGAAATGTGAGGGGTGTACTCACTTTTGTGATACACTGTATATAATATATATATATATATATATATATATATATATATATATATATAATATATATATAATATATATAATATATCAAAATATATGTATATAATATATATAATATATATATATAATATATATAACATATATATATTTAATATATATATAATATATATAATAAATATATATATAATATATAAAATATATATATATTTAATATATATAATATATATATAATATATATATATATAATATATAATATATACATATAATATACATATAATATATATATAATATATATATATAATATATATATATATATAATATATATATATATATATATATATATATATGTATGTATTTATATCGTTATAATTTGCCCTCCATATCTATCTATCTATCTCTCTATTTATCTAATTTAGCGTTCATATCTCTCTATCGGTCTATCTCACTTGCTCTTCATATCTATCCAAATGTAACAATATGCAAACCTCATGCCAAATATTTCATGCTTATCCATCTTTCACTCTCCCTTGTCCTTTTGATATATATATATATATATATATATATATATATATATATATATATATATATATATATATATATATTTGCGTTTATATATATATATATATATATATATATATATATATATATATATATATATATATATATATATATATAAAGCTAAAAGCACATTTTATTATTGGGATTTCACTAATTCGCAGGTTGATAGACGGGATACGCCGTATTTAAATAAAAGAAAAATGGGTTGTCTGTTTTAAATCCGAGCATCCAGTATATATATATATAATTAAATGCTAAAGAGCCACTCAAGGGATCCTGAATGGGGTTTATAATATGAATGTAATGGAAGGAAGTACGGAGTGAATGTCATGGCGTCATGACGAATTTATAAAGATTAAGCCTAGATGGGAAGAAGTTAAGATTGTATTGTTCAAGGAAGGATCGACATGTTAGTCTCTTCTTTAATGTAGCACTTCTTGAAGAAAATGTGAAATAAATTTGGAAATATATATATATATATATATATATATATATATATATATATATATATATATATCAGTTTAGTTGATGACTGAAAATTATTCTGAAGATGAATATTTCATCTCTTGCTAAGGTATAAGCAGATAGTGCCACGAATAACGAATGATAAATCGGAGAGTCGAGTTCGAATTCCACTCGAGCTCATTGCATTCACTTACGAGCTGCATCACTTAGAAAAGGACGTATACGTCTATTCTCTCCTTGGCTACGGATTAAATAGTAAGTAATTGTTCAGATTGACTTATATAGGATTATAGAAGCAGATAATGGATAGAAAAAGAAGCTAACACCATAAATTTTCCCCTGAGGTTATAGACTCCACACATTTACCTCTGGCATTAAAGACAATTTGTTCATGGCTAAAAAAGAAAATAGGGTAACTTTGACTTACGCTTTTAAAATTAAATAACGTAGGTTCCCTGTGCTTTTTCTCTAAATATTTTCATGGTAATTGTTCAGATGTGCATTCATCTATAATACCTCGGTTTTATTAATTTAAGTGCAGTACAAGATAAGCAGTTAGGTCTCATCAATTTATATTTGAATGTGGCTAGATATAAACGTAAGCTCTATATTAATAGTTTCTTCTCTCCCATATCGCGAACTCTTTTCCTACCTCTTGTTTTCTAATTCCCTTTGATCTTCCAAAATTTAAATGCAATATCAACCGTTAGTTTTTTTTCATCTTCTTAATTTCTATTCTTTTACTGTTTTCGCTCCTTAAAAACTTTTTATTTTCTTTCGTCTATTCTTTCCCGTTCACAGTGTCTAGACGGATATCAAGAATATTTGTATAAATTTATTAGCAGCATGGCCTGGCGTTGCCCGTGCTTGATTAAAAAATCGTACGACTCATACAGCAATCGCTATCACTTGACTTAAAATATTTTTGCCCTTCCTTGCCTTTAAAGGAGTGCCCTTTGCCGTGCTGATGTTGCTATTCGGTTAGTGCAAAAATAATGACGTAATAATGTCGTTTTTTGACGTATTTTTAACGTCAAAAAACGATATTATTACGTCATTATTTTTGCACCAACCCAATACATGTCATACTACTTGCCTATCTCACATTGCGAATTTTTTCTAAGCTCTATACCAAACATTAAATCTGTTACGAAAAAAGAACTAAACAAAATCAACACAAAACGATCAGCTTTAAAAAAGGACTCGTAACTAATTATACAGAATGAAAAAAGAATGTTAACAACAAATACTTTTTCACACCGAACCCAGTTATGCGGAAGCAGAATCAACGTTGAGTTTAAGCAAACGAATAAGCCAATTGGAGTAAAGTGCCATGCAGATTAAAATTTTTCCCACTTGTGGCGAATGCAGCTATCGATTTTTTTGCATGCTAGCATGCTAGTTAACATTCGTGTCAGTCAGCTGTTGGCTCTCATAGTGGCTAATAGAATCTTCCTGCCTATTCGTGGCAGCCAGCTATAGGTTCTCACTCTGGCCAGTACAAAATGGCCGCAAACTACATAAAAATTGCCGTAGAAGCATGAAAAAATCGATTATTTCCACTATCAATGGGTGTTGGGAAATGCAGTCGGCCTTGGTCTTCCCAATAACTTGGAGCATGTGCATATATTTTTTGGTGGAAATCCGTCGAAAATTGCGGCCGTGCATTCGTTAGACACACACACACACACACACGCACACACACACACACACACATCCTGCCTTTTATAGATAGAGATTACTTTTATTAATTGAAATAATGTTTTAAATGTCATATCATTCGGAGACGTATGCAATCTTCGTTGTCAACTGAAAAATCTTTTTTCTTATTTGTGGTTTGCCATGAAATAGATACTCGGAATGATAATGCGTCTTAGTGGCTTTATTGCATTATGTGGAGTTAAAAGATTTAAAAATTAGAACATACATTAAGTTTTTTAATCTTCTCATATATTAAAAACAAATTGGGTCACCTTGGCCTGGTGTAATGGCTAGCAAGTTTTTTCTCGCTAGAACAATTACGATTCATTAGTGAGTCCGATACTTACTGGGTGCTCCATACTTTCAGCCATTTGCCACATCTGAGCTACGCTTGGAAAATCGCTATATTGAAAACAAATGAATTTTGATAGCAGTTAAATTACCTCCAATCGCATATATCTTCATCGAATCAAATTATCTTTGATCACTCAAATGCTAATAATTACTTGAATGTGCCATCAAAAAAATTATTGGTCAAATTTTCTGCAGGAAATATCGACAATTTTGTCTCTAAGTTTCACTCAGTTGTATGATGGATGAATATATTATTCCCTGTCAAGCATGAAAGATAAAAATAAGTAAAGAAAGCTAACAGAACAATACCATACCATACAAATGGTTATATTTATATCATATGACGTTTTTATTGTGCTTAAGTAATGTAAGATATTTGTATATAAAATAATTTGTTTTTCTTTTTTTTTTTTTTTAACCCTTAAAATATCAGAAGGGTAATTGCAGGAGACTCACTTTTCCAGTCTCGGGTGAGTTCAAAGGCGTCTCCGACTCCTTCTTGGAGAAGTATTATTTTCCGCCCTCCAAACTTTCTCTCACGGGTGGGATATGTGGAATCTCTCACTGTCGCTATTTCCATGGAAAGTGTTTGAACGCAGTACATTTCTTGCTTCCGCTAGGTCTAACGTTCACGGCTAGGAACCGCCATCCCATTTACATCAAATCAACTATATTCACTTTGAATTTCACAGGTGAGAAGGAAGTTCCGCTGGATTCAATTCTTCACGTGTGTTACTGCTCTGTGGAACAGATTCCGATTAGAATGATTCCCCGATCACTACAATCGTAATCTGTTCAAATCAGTAGTTAATCGTTATCCTTCCATTCTATTCGTATAAACTTCTGCTTAACGTAACCCTCTAGCTCGAGCGTTCGCCGTACTTGAACGTGACTGTAAAAAAAAAAGGCTATAAAGCGTAATGTATTAGCAACCTCATCTGCCCTACTTAATAATGATATATTTCATTGTTACATAAACGTGTGTCATCTCTCTTACTAATATCAAATAAAAATATTCTCTTAATAGCTTATTACTAAGTAAAGGAAATATGACTGATTCATCGCTCAATAGCAAAATATTGTTTTATAATTAATAGAGGAGTTTTATAATGATTTTCACGCTGTACAAGGCCAGAGAGCCAATCGAAGTAGAGTTTTACAGTATAACTATCAGAGTTTATGGGTGTATGCGGAGAGGATAACACCCAACACTATAGACATGTACAGGTTAAGATTTTAGTGATCGGTGAAGCAGCGTCTTCAGAATCGGAGCAGCGTTTCGTTGGAAAAAGCTGCTCCAGAGTTAATCTAACATGTCCCCAATGGAATATGAAAGGAATGCTGAGGGTTGGCTACGATGTGCGTGGAATAGTGGGTCTTAGCCGTGAATAGAACTGGTGGAACAAAGGGATGTAGTTCGTTTGAAAACTTTCCATGGAAATAGTGATTTAGCAGCTAGTGGCTAGCGACGTTGCATCTTCTGGCAAACGGGTTTGTAGTGTAGAAAATAATTCATCATCCTCAAGGACGCGTACACGCTTTTTATTCTGTCGATTCTGGCAGCCTCTGACTATATATGGCAGCAATACTCCATTTACGAGACAGCTACTTACTGAAGAGGCACAGGAAACTCACCATCTTTTCCAGCATCTTTACCGATGTATTTTATATACGAGTTCCATTTGATGTCTGGTTTGAGATTAAATACCAATAGGCGCTAAAGGCATGTGGTGCCTCAGAGAAGCAATCCTATTTATTACGTATGTGGCTATCAAAATCAATCTAATAGATACACTAAAAATTAATCTAATGTCTTAGCATCATTCTGATATAGAAATCTTCTGTCACAAAAATAATTACATTTTTGATATATTGAAAATAATAATAATAATAATAATAATAATAATAATAATAATAATAATAATAATAGTAATGGACGTTGTTTTCCTCGGATACCTAACTACTAGAGCGGCTAAACAAATCCCTGTTGCAGACGCCTATTAAGGATGTCTGGGTTTGCTCAACGCCCACAGAGCCCACCATGGTTCATACGGCATAGTTATGCGGTGCGGATGTTAATTAGAGTTTCTGTGATCGAGCGGATTATCTACAATGTTCAACAATCTGGGGAGGTCAAGTACGTTCAAACACTCGGCCACGATGACTTGTGACTTCTTGCTAGCACAACCACCGACAACTCCCAAATTATTACGACTACAGATTTTCACTCATGAGATTTGGTTCAACACATAGCATGTTTTTTAGGCAGTTTGCTAACCTTTTGCACGCTCCGAACGCCTCCTCCACGCAGATAACATTCAACAGGCCAAGTCACAATCCTGACAAATTAATCCCGGTGAGATTAGAACCCGGGTCTCTCGGAAAACTTTCTAACTTGGCTACGTGCCCAATCCAAGTATTAACAACATATTATCTAGTCAATTGCAAGGCACTGTGTTATAACATGTAGTCTCTATACTTAAAAAATAACATAATTTATCAATTTCAATGCATATTGAACAGAACATAGAATTTAATTTAATACACATATACGTATCTATCTATCTATATATATATATATATATATAAACACACATAAGTATAGGATTAAGGTATAACCAAAAATACTATTCTTAAAAGGGTGCTCATTACAGGGTAGAACAAATATATTTTATTCGAAAATTATAACATAAATATGTTATAAAATCACTACGAAAAATACTTTTGTTTCAACACTTCTAGTGTCTTATCAATTGATGGTGTTGAATGTCATTCAGTACCGTCAATTGATAAGTCACTAAAAGTGTTGGAAGAAAATGACTATATTTGTGGTGATTTTATAACATATATTTTTATAATTATCGAATAAATCATATCCATATGTGTGTGTGTGTGTGTGAATGAAAATATAATTATTTGGACTTAATTTAAAAGCAGCTCTCAAATTTAGTATTACTTATTTAATAAAAACTGCTGTTCTCCAACCCCATAAAACATGAAGATACGTAAAATTGATGTTTATAGAATCATAAAATTATTATTTACATTAGTCAGAATCGGAGGGGCTACCAGTTTCCTCATTTTGTTTGTTTCACTGACAATCTCCAGTATATTGTCAATGTATATGTTAAAATCTTTTTCAAACTGAATGCCGTTCAAAGTGATGGTTGTGCGTGAATTCATTAAACCTATATTTCCACAGAACCTTTTGCTAATAATCCTGTAAATCACATAAAAGTGAGAGAGCATACACTGAAAAAATAGGTCATTAATTACGAATCGCTTTTGTAGAAAAACATCCTGCACTGAAAAAAAAAATCTTTAAATCATTAAGATCGGAAAAAACACTGTTTTATTTATTTTACTTTGATGAAAGCATATATATGCTCTGCATTCAGTGAAAATAATTCAATGTTAAACTATAATCTATGTAAGGCATTACATTTTATCAAGGAATATTTCCTGCGATTTTCATGTGTAAATATGATTTTGAGCCAAGGCATATATATATATATATATATATATATATATATATATATATATATATATATACTCCTAGTGAGCCAGACAAACCTACCTAGGTTTCACCTAAACGGGTCGTCAGGGAAAGTACGGCTCCCTGACGTGCTTTCCCTGACGATCCGTTTAGGTGAAACCTAGGTAGGTTTGTCTGGCTCACTAGGTGTATCTAGGTCTGCTCTACGGTTGTATTGAGCTCTTTTGTTAGTTAGTTGTTTATTCGTATCGGGTTTTTTTCTTTTGGCTTCAGACCTGCATCTGTGCGATTTTTTTCGGCAATAGTTCATGTTTGTAGCTCTTTCTTTTTTTAAAAACTTTTTTTCACTCGAGATTGATTTGATTATTGGCAAATCAAAGATTGGAGGGTTTTTCGAAACGAGTCAAGTTATCTATATTAGTATATATATATATATATTATAATAAAGAGAAAGAACAGTAAGATATATAATCCGGTGTTCTTAGTAATATTTTTATTTTTACAAACCGTGCTCATGCTAATCTACAGAGCATAAATATTATAAATTTACTAATTTAAAAATATGCTTCCATCGCTACACCGGAATTACCATGTTTCAAAAACAGAAACTAAAACTTCAAATTCAATTATAGAAATAAATTAAAGACCCTAGTTCTGTTTCATTTTCTATAAGTGAATTAGAAGTTTTAGCTTCTGTTTTTGAAACATGGTAATTCCCGTGTAGTGAGGGAATCATATTTTTAAACTAGTAAATTTATTATATATATATATATATATATATATATATATATATATATATATATATATATATATATATATATATACACATTCAGACACCTATATGTGTGTGTGTTTGTGCGTGTGTATTTTTAACCACATATATTCTATTATTTAAATAACTGTCATATTTAGATGTTATATATATTTAACTGGATATCTCAAACATCAAAATTACACAATATTTTAACTGTTCTAAAATGGGTGTCTCCGAAAAACACTTGTAACCACTAAATATAACGTTAATAATGACAATAACATCTATCTACCTCACGCTCTTACTCTCTCTTTCTCTCTCTCTCTCTCTCTCTCTCTCCATATATATATATATATATATATATATATATATATATATATGTGTGTGTGTGTGTGCGTGTCTGTGTGTGTATCAAACAAAAGATGGTCCACGTGTGCTTCTCATGTAGATTTAATAGGCCAGCTAAACGAAATTTGAAGAATAAAAAGCCAACAACAAAAAATATAACAATATTGGCAAAAGATTGATGATATTTAGTATTTGACTAGATTGATGTAATTTAGTATATATTAGCCTGTGTCCTTTTTAAACGAGATGAGAAATTAACAAAGAAGCGCGACTAACTCTTTTTAGTTTCTATAGGGAGCCCTCAAAACACCTTAAACAAAATCCTAAAAAGGCCTAAATCAAATTTCTGGTAAAAATAAACCCACGAGGAAAAAAAAAAGTAAAACTAGACAACAACAAAAAGATTCCAAAAATAAGTGCCTCCTACCTCTTTGGTTATTTCTTGGCTCATCGAAAAAGGATACAGGCGTGTCCAAAAATTCCGACTTTAAATTCTTTCTCTTCGTGGTTAAATATAGTTAAACATCTAATGTATAATAAATATCAACAATCTTATTGACAATATTGTTATTATTTATATATACACATACATACATACATACATATATATATATATATATATATATATATATATATATATATATTCTCTTATGATGATGAAATGTTTTTGAAGATCAGTACGCAAATGCAATCAGATCCTGTTATTTTTTTATATCTATAAATACTTGTACTACTGCGCCATTATCCTTACAATAATAGTTGTGCATTGAATTTACTTCTAGTTATTTTCTACGGAAGAAAAGTGTAAAAAATAGGAAACATAAATTAATTGTCTATAACAGCTTGGATATTAAACTACAAAATAATAATAATAATAATAATAATAATAATAATAATAATAATAAGAAGAAGAAGAAGAAGAAGAAGAAGAAGAATAATAATATCTTTTAGCGGCTAGTAGGTTGAGAGATGACCGGAAAAGTCTAACTTTTATTCCCTTGCTCCTACCCCTTTGTTGAATGAATTCTTTGATATTCCCCCGTACCAATCTGTAGTATAAGTCCAGCATACCCCATAAAATTTGATAAGTATCTGTCGTTGGCGACGGAAAATTGAACATTTTTGGAAAGTCACTTGTGCCATGCTCCGAAGTTGTAAGAAATGGTAAATGTAGCACCTTTAATGATACTTTTCCTGTAGTTTTATATGATTCTAAATCCTTTGACTCAAGTTAACTCTTTCCTTTTCAATTCACCTTTTTTTTTCTTTTTTTCTTTTTTTTTAAAGTCTATATACTAAATTCTAATTATCCCCCTTGGAGTGGTCACTCCGACTTATACTAAGTTAAAACTTAGTATTGTCTACCCCACTGACTACCCCACTGAATACCATACACTGTTATGAACTTTTTAACTTCGAGGTATTAATAAACCCACAATCTCATTGTTTGGACGTGCTCTTGGACCTTCTTCGAGACTCGTCCTAAAGCTGGTAGCCTGAACATAATTACCCCTTGGCGGTCACGGTTAAAACGCAAATCTCTTCCAATTTCAATGAATACGAATAATATTTCATACCGGATCGGCCGTCAACCGGAACAGCAAGGGCCGCGTCCCTCAGAGAGGAACCAGTCTGAGGACGAAAAGTATGTCACTGGAACAAACTCTTCCACACACGAAGAGACACTAGGTCACCAAACCCGGATTATTGCCAACCTTGGACCAAGTGACTCAATACCAAATCGACTAATAAAAAGTAAACGAACGAAATAAAGTCGCGAAGAGTATCGACAAGTCATGACATCCTTCTTCGCTGCACTCGAAAACCCAGCAAAGAACACCACCAATCAAACATGCCAAATATGGAGAAGTATGGTGGGAAATGATATAAGACCTAACCTCAATCCAAACATGCTTGCCAATGTCCGTAGGGATATCATGCAAAACAACAGACTCTCAAAGGCAGAAATAGATAAGATAAAATTAGATATAAGACAAAATATTATGACCCATCAATCAAACTCTATTGAGACGAATGTAGAAATAAGGAATTCGACAGAGGATGAGGTGGACGCTAAAGCGAATGAAATACGAAATAATCTCCCAGGAAATGAAACCCAAGACCCTACTTTAGACACAACCTGCAGTTCTCCAGAAATTGTCACTGACGATGACTCTAGGTATATTAAGTTAGAATTCCTTGAAAACCACGAAGCTGAAATCACCAAAGCGAAAAATGACGTCATCCAAGTACTCAGCAGATTAACTTTCATACAATTGTCAGACAGAGACCAGCTCCCGAAAATCCATATGACGAATTCCAACAAGCACATTGTGAAAATAGACAATTCTGCCCTGGAAACACTGTTAACAGATAAACCACCGGGAAACATCACAGAAGTTAACAACGTCATATACGCAACAGCTCTAGCAGCGACTCGGAATCTTGGGGTCAAGACAATAAATAAAATTAACAGACACAGAGAACCAGCTTGGAAAACCAAACTGATACGAGAAATAAAACAAATCAGATGTGAGCTTTCTATATTAGATGAGCTCACCAGAAACCCTAATATTTCCACACGTAAATCCAAAAAGATCAAGCGGACATATAGCATTAAATCCCTAATTGATATTCCATCAATCAAGGAAATGCTGAAACAGAAAATTTAGCTAAAGGCACAGAGTACAAGACGATACAAAAAACGTTGTAAGTTCTATCGCCAAAATAAAATATTCCGAACAGATCTTAAGAAATTTTACAGGGAAATTGGAAAAACACCTATACATGTCGAAAGGCCACCATCGATTGATAATGTACAGACATTTTGGGAAAATATTTGGAGCAGCCCAAAGGAATATAACCCAAATGCAGAATGGATACGGCGTGAAGAAGAACGACTGCTGGATACACCTCTGCAAGAATGGGAAAATATATCCACAGATGATGTTAGGCAAGCTCTAAAGAAATCCCAAAAATGGAAATCCCCAGGAAATGACAAGTTGCCCAATTTCTGGCTGTATCATCTCTCATCTACCCATGGAATTTTTGCAAAAACATTATCAACGCTTGTAAATAATCCCAATAAAATCCCGGAATGGGTTACTGAAGGTATTACATACCTCATACCAAAAACAACTGAAACAGACGACCCGAAAAATTATAGACCGATAACATGTCTCTCCACAACGTATAAGTTGATCACGTCTGTACTGACGAACCGTACTTATTCCTTTTTCGAAACAAACAGCATTCCCCCGCTGGAACAGAAGGGATGCAGAAGAGGTTCATATGGCTGCAAAGATCAACTTATGATAAATAAAATGATCCTGGAAAATTGCAGGAGACGACGCAGAAATCTAAGTGCAGCGTGGATTGATTATCGTAAAGCCTTTGATAGTGTTCCACATTCTTGGATCCTTAAGACTTTGGAAATGTACAAAGTCTCCCCTGTCGTATTAAATTTCCTTAAGCACAGCATGGGAATGTGGAACACCAAACTATACCTTAGTCACATCGGGGGCACTGCCATATCCAACCGTCTGAATATCCGACGTGGAATCTTTCAAGGAGACTCTCTGTCACCCCTTCTGTTTTGTTTATCCTTAATCCCTCTTACACATGAACTGAACAACAGTAGCTATGGTTACAAAATAAATAAGAAAATATTCAATCACCTACTCTACATGGATGATCTCAAACTCTTTGCCAAAGACGACAATGAGTTGAAAGGCCTCCTCAATATTGTAAAATACTTCAGTGACAACATAGGTATGGACTTCGGATTAGATAAATGTGCGAAAGTAACATTCAAGAAAGGTATAATTACAGAAACACCCTTAATAGATTTAGATTTTGTCACAAAGATTAGGGAATTGGAGCATGATGAAGCTTATAAGTATCTAGGAATTAGCGAAGGAGATGGCATACAACACCCCCAAATGAAGGAAAAAATAAGAAAAGAGTATTACAGGCTTGTACCTCTGGTACTAAATACTGAACTAAACTCAAAAAACAGAATATCAGCTATAAACACATTGGCTGTCCCTGTGGTGCAATACAGCTTTAATGTCCTTAACTGAACCATAGCTGAAATTAAGCGAATGGACGCCAAAACGAGAAAGCTTCTCACTTCCTATCGCATGCATCATCCCAAAGCTGATGTTGATCGTCTGTATGTGCCCAGATCCGAAGGAGGCAGAGGATTAGTTCAACTAGAACTGTCCTACAAAACTACAACAATTGGCCTTCAAAGATACTTGGAAACTACAGAAGACTGGATGATGGTATGCGTCAAGGAACATGAAAGTAGTAAGCGCCTTTACTCCGTAATGAAAGAAGCCAACAAATTCAAAATGGAGTTTCAAATGGGCGTAGAGATGCAACTACAGCACAATACACCGGCTGAAACTGCAAAATACTTAAAAAAGACAGCAAAGACGAATGCAACCGACCAGATACAGAAGCGATGGCAAGATAAACCACTTAATGGTCAATACTTTGCCCGTACCAAACAAGCTGATGTAGATAAAACCCGTACCCATCAGTGGCTACGCAGTGCAGGGTTGAAAGCGGAAACTGAACGTTTTAACCTTGCTGCGCAGGACCAATGCTTGCTAACTAGGAATTATCAAGCACATATACTATAATACTATGTCAGCCCAAAATGCAGATTCTGTGATAAATATCCAGAAACGATTGATCATCTTGTATCAGGTTGCACGATGTTGGGCCCCACTGAATATAAAACCCGACATGACAGAGTGGACCAATATCTGCACTGGAAAATCTGCAACTTCTACGGGAAGGAAACTGAAAGAAACTGGTATGAACACCACCCAGACCCGGTTACGGAGATAGGACCTGTTACAATTCTATGGGATTACACAATACACACTGACAGAACAATCAAGGCCAACCGTCCAGATATTGTTATTAAAGACCACAAACAAAAACGGTGCCTCCTTATTGATATGGCAGTCCCTGCTGACTGCAATGTATCTTTGAAGATATTCAAAAAGCTGTCAAAATACAAGGACCTTGAAATAGAAATCTCAAAAATGTGGCATATGGGAACATCAACAATCCCTGTTGTAGTTGGAGCCCTAGGACTGGTTGGAAAAGATTGCAGTAGACTAATTGACGGGATTCCTGGAAGACCATGCGTCAAGGAGATACAAAAAATTCTTCTGACAAGTACAGCCCACACTCTACGAAGGGCTTTATCTATGTAATTTTTTTTTTTTTTTTTATCAGTGGAAAGTGTCATGATGCCATTTCTAACCTTAGGTCCCTGGGCGGGATCCGGAAAGAAATGTGTAAACGCCAGAAATCAAATAAAATAAAAATAATAATAATAATAATAATAATAATAATAATAATAATAACAAAATCATTGACGGACGTAATTCTTCAAATATTTTTCAACAGTTACGTGAAGTGCAATATGCAAGAAAAAAACACTGTGTTTGATAATGTTAAACCATATTTCAACAGAATGTTTGTCTTCTTCAAGTTATATTTAAAATATCTTTTAAAGTCTTTCAAGTTATGTCAAAATCTTTAATATAAGTTGAAAAAGACAGACATTCTGTTGAAATATTGCTTACCATTTTCAAACACTGTTTTTTTTTTCTTTTCTTGAATTGCGTTCTTCACTTAACTGTTCATAATAATAATAATAATAATAATAATAATAATAATAATAATAATAGCTACAACAGCCACAATAGGAAAAACAAAAATACGTACAAAACGCCTACTCATATAAATAATAAGAATAATAATGATGATAATAATAACAATAACCTACATAAACCTGAACAAGAAAATCATTCTTATAATAATAATAATAATAATAGTAATAATAATAATAATAATAATAATCCTATCAATATAATTTGCTAAACATTTCTAAGGAAGACTTTCCTATACCTTGGAATAAATACTTATTAAAGCATTGGTATCAAACAGCAAATATGGGAAACTTGAAATAATAATAAGAACAATAATAATAATAATCTCAGAAGAGCGCAATTTCCAGAAAATATAAATAAAACAGTGTTTAACAATATTTCGATATTTATAGATGAAAAAATGTCCCCAAGTTTTTGGATGTAGCATTGTTGTGTCAGAAGTCATACTGGTGAGAATTATATCTTTTGTTTAATTTTTCAGTTCTGCAACCCGACATAAATCAAGTCATTTTTTTATACAACGAACAGCGTTTATCAAATGGGAATCCACACAATTGCCACCTTCTGAAGAAATCATAATATTTCTCTTGGGATTCGTGACGGATCAAATCTTACATTCAATACATGCTAGCTGCCTTTCTATCGCTTTATCATGGTGCTTACTAGTACAAACTTTTATCGCAAGAAAAATGATGTTTGTACATTGTTTTTGTTTTTATACTTGTATTCTCTATTTTTACTTATACACTGTGTTTCACAAAAAACTGGAATTTTGGTACAGGTTATTTAACTGTTGGAATTTTTGTTACAGTTGAAAGAAAAGCAAAGGATAGACATTTAGTAGCTTAAAACATTATAAAAACATAAATGTTAGATATAGTGTTCAGACTAAAAAAAATTGGTTTTCTTTATACGTTAGTTAATTTGTTTCATCATAAAGTAAAACTTAATTTAGCTGGGGTTTTTTTGTTTGTTTTTTTGCTTTGTTCTGGTGCACTCTTAATATAACTTAAGGAAGACAGACATGGCGTCGAAATATTATAAAACACTATGTCTTGTCTTTCCTTTTCTGAAAATTGCGCTTTTCTGGAAGGGTTGGAAACTATTAGAAGTTACGTCAATCCTTTTGTTTAATAATAATAATAATAATAATAATAATAATAATAATAATAATAATAATAATAATAATAAAAGTAAACAGAATTCTTAAAAAAAGTATCCCAAATTCACCGACATTTCAAAGCTTAAATGCTTGAAGGTTATTACATAGACAAATTACTAACGTCCCACCCCTCGGAAATTAAGAAAATGATAGGAGAGTTCCATATGATTTGTACGAGCAGGTCAATTGATGGAATGTTTCAGGATAGGTGCCATCCTCTTCGTGTTCCTAGAGTTTCATTTGCATTTCCATTCAAGCTGGCTACGTTTCATATGGATTGTTGGATTGATTGCCAGTGAAATTGTTTGTTTGTTTGTTTTTTCTCAAGATAAGCTAATTTTGAGCAAAGACTTGAATATTTTCTATTTTAATAGTTGTATTCATCTTTAGAGATAACTTTATGAGAAACTCACGAAATATTGTTAAACATTGTTAACCAATGATTTTTCTTTTATCTTTTCTTAAATCTCTCTCTTCTCTAACGATCTTGTTGTAATAATAATAATAATAATAATAATAATAATAATAATAATAATAATAATAAAATAAAGTTCTTAATTTATACGTTGACATTAATACGCTCAGACAGAATTCATATTGACACCGTTCCTTTATTTCATTCATGTTAAAATGGAAAAAAATATAGACAAATAATGAGCGAAAAAAATGAGAAGAGTTTAAAACGAGAGTAAGAAGAAAAGATGGTGGACAAATAGAGAGCAAATTTAAAGGGAAAGAGAGAGTAAACAAAGATATTGTAGGTTCGGGGGCAAAAAGTTCGTGTGATAAGACAGAAAAATAGACAGATACAAGGGATGATTGAAATGAAGAAGAAAGTAAAGTTTTGAAGAAAAATATTTAGATAAGGTCATGAAATACACCTTAGATATTCTTGGGGTCAATGTTCGAATGTGATCGCGTTTGAAAATGGCCTTTAGGTACGTAAGCCAATATAATTAATAAAGTTTAATAACTAAAATAGGTTGTTTGGTTTTCGATATCGAAAGATATATGAAACTTATTGAAAAAAAATCCGAGAAATCATAAATTTCCTCAGAGGATATCTCATTGAGCAATCCATTTTCTGATAAGTTAACCACGCATTTTTGTTGGGTATGTAAATATTTCTCAAAGAATGTCATATGATATTTTACTGACCCGATCTAAGTTTTGAATTTATGTTCGTAAAATGTTTTTTAGGAAGATGGTACGTGTGCTTAGTTGATGGTTGCTTCTCCGATGTCGGCAATCTTGGTCGGTAATAAAGCCACAGGAAAACAATTAGGAAAAATTCACAATTGTGGCTAGGGAAAAAAAAGCCACAAATCAGAATTAATTTATGATGGCTGGTAATAAAATCATTGGAAAAAAGTCACAGATAATATTTAACTACCGCAAACCATTCAAGTTATAAAAATATGATAAATAAGTTATTAACTAGTAAGTAATGACTATAGAGTTTATAGCTTTTATTTGTATCAAGTGTGGCGTTAAATGGCACACAATAACACTAACTGGTTAATATAACGAATAATCGAGCCTTTGTATAAATTTAGGTTTGAAATTAGCCAAATATCCGCTGTCATATTAATTACAGTTTAATTAATCCTTATCTATTCATCGATGAAATCTGACAAAATTGAAATTAAGCATATTTTGTATGATGATTTGCTTTTTAAAAAGTTTTACTTGAATTAATTTTTAAATTTATGTACAACTGATTTTTTTTTAAATTCACTTACATATTTTTAATTTATTTATAATTTAATGCAATATATAATTGACTCATAATGTTACCGCCCCTCTTTTGTCGTCAAAATGAATTATTATTGAAAAAGGAACACAGCACTGTAAATCCTAAAATTATCTTTCCTCTTTTATGTGCTGTGACCTTTCAGGACTTAGACGATCTATGCACATCTTTTTGTGTCTTGTAATAAGTTTTACCTTTTTGTTATTTCTTCTAAACCCACTTTTGACATTTCGAATTCGTCTTTTATTCGATTATATGTCAATTCAACTTTATTTAAGAACATAATTCCGAATAAACTATACAGTCTACATTGTTCGATTTTTTTTTTTTTTTTTTTTTTTTGCAAACATTAAAAAACACATTATAAGCCTCACATTATTCTTCACTAAATCCAAGTATTGTTGAGAATTGAGAATTCGGTACTTTAAAGAAATAAACAGAAACAAAGACAAATGTGATTTTTTTTCATGTGACTTTTTTCACTCTGACTGTTTTCCTGTGATTTTTCCGTGACATTTTTTGCTGCGATTTTTTTTTTTTTTTTTTTTTTTTTTTGCCTGTGAATATTTTTTTACAGGATTCGTCGGAAATATCCGTAACTACTAGTTTTGGCTAAAGTTCAAAATAGACCTTTTCGCATGGTGGCAACATACGAACTTTGACATTTACTTTTCTTCAATTTTGCTGTTCACATATTAGGAATAAAAAAGATTTTTTTTTTTTTTTTTTTCAAAAATTAAATTAAAGGAAATCACTCCAGAATAATAGTTTCCAATGAAACTGATGAAAATTCAGTTATTTTGTTGGGATCTAGAAGAGAAAAAAAGAACAAATAATATATTTAGAAACATTATTTTAATTTCTTATCATCTCATCCCTGCATATATGTTTAAATTTTACAATTAAAAAAAGTATATTTTATACTCAAATTTCAGCTGTTAATAAGTTCGTGTTTTCTTTCTTTTTTTTTTTTTAAATTAAACCATTTGGAATGTATTATTTGTATTTGATATTGGGTTATTTGGCAGGGGATTACTGAGTCCCTAACGCTTTCATGTTATCTCTGGTCGCATAAACTGTGTGATCAAGAATTATATTAAGTTAGCATGTATGTAAATTTTTGCGACATTAGGCATCTACAGATTGTTCACTATTATTTTCTTCGTTTTATCCCAAAATAAAATAAATATTAAAAAAAAAAAACACATAAAAAGAAAATCTCTCATAATTTTTAATAATTGCAATGAGCTCGAAGGTCACATGATGTTCCATTATAAAACAACGCATATTCAGGTTTTCTTTATTAGTATTTTTTTTTTTTTTTAATATTTTGACCTTCATTAAAGCAATTAGCTGCCAGGTAGGACATGCAGGCAAAGGCAATATATTTTACAAAAAATAAAATAAAATAAAACGAAACGG
>OZ010592.1:73035522-73065522 GCA_963932145.1 Acanthosepion lycidas | reverse complement strand
ATGAATATCCACTAAAAAAAAAAACGCTTAAAGTTATAATGTTAGGTTGGTGCAAAAATAATGACGTAATAATGTCGTTTTTTGACGTATTTTTTAACGTCAAAAAACGACATTATTACGTCATTATTTTTGAACCAACCTAATATATCACTCTAATTTTTAATCGAGTTCACCTCACTCAAGACAGTAAAGGGTTTACGAGGCGTAATAATAATAATGTCGTTTTCCCACATAGTAACATATGTTATTTTTGCACCAACCTTATATATATATACATATATATATATATATATATATATATATGTATGGACATATATATATATATATATATATATATATATATATATATATATATATATATATATATATATAAATATATATATATATATATGTTTACCTAGATAAATGTAATTTGTATATATATATGGATAAAACATTAGGATTTGGATCGCTAAGTAGACAGCGAAAGAAACAGTTATCCGAGTGTCTGTTTGTTGCTTTACTAAAATGATTATTTAGACAGAGGGAATTGGGCGATTATGTTGCTTCATTATTCAGCCTGGATAAATCATTCTCGACTTCAGGGGCAATATTAGACTATCTAACATTTAGCCTACCACTCTTGAAAGTTTGGTCGGTGTATGTGTAATAGCGGTATGATATGTGATGATCAGTGATATATATATATATATATATATATATATATATATATATATATATATATATATATATATATATTGTGTGTGTGTGTTTTTGTTATGCATATACTCCAATAGGTGCAAAGGATAACCTCATCAGTGATGTTAGTGGTTTAGGATCATGACAACTTTTGGGTCTTTCAACATCATACCTGTTCGCTCTATCGGAACCATATCTAATCCAGCAGGCGATCTTAAAGCAAATATCCACCGACCATACAACAATGGACGTCCACTGCTGATCTTGAAATAACAAGCGAGCAATCAGAAACGTCCTACGTCCTTTCCTCTTCAGCCAAGAAGAGACAAAAAGAAAACAATCCTAATGCTCATACGTTCCCTCTTAGATCCAACACATGAAAAATACCACACTCTTATCGATCACTGCGTGACGTATATATATATATATATATATATATATATATATATATATATATATATATATATATATATAATAAATGTCTGATACCACAAAATTATAGATAGTTTTAAACAGAGAAGATCGCCTTGTTTTCCTTAGAAACGTAAACTTTGTCTACCAACACTTCATCAGAAGAATCGTTGGCGAATAGAATTTATTATAACAAGAATTACGGAATGAAAGACATACTGGTAGGAAAGGAGGAACTACCATTAAAATAAAATTTAATATTAAAAAGTGGGAATAAAAACTGGGGAAATGACAAAAAAATTAAAAACCAAAATAAAATTGAATAAACAGTTCCAGTGAGTTTTAAAAGAAATATGTAGAATGAAAGGCCACCCAGTAAAGAAAGAGAACGACTAAATTTCTTCTTCTGACGGCACTATAATAAACACAATACGAATCAAAATACTTCCATGTCAATGTGGCTGTACTTGAAGACCATTATATCAAGGCCAAAATGTATACTACCTCCGGATTGTGGTTGCCATAATGTGAGACATTGATGGTACCGTTGTCTCAGTTATTATTAAGGTTTAGGGCTCTATACCACCGTATCTAAACTCCTACATTAATAAAATTGGAATAAATCTTAGTATCCCATCGCGTTAGAAGCCTGCGTTACTTGGCTCTGAAAAGACGCTGTTCGTGGTTTTACGAATTGTTAGAGAACTCACATATCACAAGATCTCCAGTTGAAGACGAATAACCGTGCGTAAGAAGAGAATATAATAATAGTATAAATGAAACGATTGAAAGAAGTCACTTTCAAAAATGAGTAATATTTTATAATGATTGAGAAATTCATCTAATTATAGCAGTATTCTATATAATGTTATTCTGAATTATAGCATTATATAAGAAGAAGCAATTGAAATTAATATGAAAGAAATAATAGCTAAAACTGAATAATGTCTGGGAATAATTCATTTAATAATATAAGTAAATAAACATGATACTATTAATGTAAGTCGTGGCTGTCCTCTCGGTTTCGAGCGTGATCACCTCCTTTATTTCATGTCCTCACCCACCTCCCACTCCCCTCAAATTCTATGTATTCGCAGGTGACTCTTCAGGCCAGCCAAACTGCGAAAAATTTTGCCACAGAATTGGCATACCCGATCAGTTTTGTTTACAGTGACATTATTTGGGTGCACAGTAGATTTTGCAAATTTACACAAATGGCTTTTGAAGCCGGCAAAAGATAGGCACAATTTTCCGCATATGTCACAATTAACGAGGTGAATTTGTGGACCCGGTGCTGGAACCTGTTCGCCTTTACGAATCAGACGTTTATAGGCACTGTACTGCATAGGGCTATTCTCATAGGACTCAATGCTTTCGTGAATCAGTTTCCGCCACTTACTTTTATCCAAAGCCATGTTTCCCATTGGTCTACAGATATTCCAGATTGTTTCAAATAAGATTTTATTATGTCCTTAAATCTCTTAATGTAAGTAAACAACAAAATTCAACCCATTAATGGAAAAAGTCCCAATTTTTGAAACCAGATTATTTTTACAAAATTATATTTAATGCTTGATTTATTTTAACGATCCGTCAGGATTTTTATATCTTATGTAGTAGGATTAGGTAGTAGGTAATAGGGTGGATTAATGGATAAAGCGTCTCGGACAGAAGAGACGGAGCTGCTTATCCATTACTTCACCATGTTACCTTCTATCTAATCCTACTACATAAGATATATAAAAATCTTGACGATTTTTAAAATAATCGAAGTCGAACCCATTGCATTCACTTACGCGCTAATACCCTTGAGAAAGCTATGAATCCTCTTCTTCTTTCCACCCCCAAACCAGTTATGGGTAAATAGCAGAACAGACTGGGTTCTATAGCCTTGGATCGCAGAAAGAAAGGGCAACCAACTAGAGAAAAAAATCTGCCTCGTTAGTCATGTATCAAAAGATACATGATCGTCTGATAGCATGGAACGTAACTGAATGAACACCATATGGAAATATACATTTTCACTGAGTGAGTGACAAAAAGCTCTCTTTCTTTCTCTCTCTCTCTCTCTCTCTCTCCCTCCCACTCTATCAGTCTCACTCTTTTCTCTTATCCACATACTACCCTTCCTTTCCTTCTACTCTTCCTATCAACGGTAAGTGACAGAACACGGACATAGCTATATGGGTCAGCGAACGTCCTAAAAAAAATCGACCAATGACAACACGTAACGCCAAAATTCAAACAGAAAACACGGATATATCAGGCCTAATAAAAAGAAGAAAAAAACAGATGCGCACCAAAAGAATTGGGGAAAATTGGTTCGATGTAGTAGTTGTAGGGTTGGAGATTCATCGGCTGTGATTTTGACCGGACGTACAACTCCAGAAGAAAAATAAAAAGAAAGGATGAATTCAACAAATTAATTTCTGTCAACCAAAAACACAACGTCCGCGTATGAACACTTAGATCAAAAAAGGACTAAAACGATGGTAACCCATCTTAACAATTGTAACCACATAGAATCAATGATAAAAATTGTACTATAGACAGTAAACTTGGACTTTACTTATGTATTAACCCCAACCTTCATCTCTATATACCATACTTGATTTAAGATATTTTATTTAAATTTTTATATTACGCTGGGCAATTAAGATGAAAGAAAATCTAGTCAAATATCTTTAATCTTTGACATCGATTTATGATATGAAGTAAAATAAATGTAAAATAGTAGAGATGCTAGGGGATATAATATAAAAGCAGAGGAATTCTAAATTGATATTGGTGACATCTATCAACATTTTAAACTACCTACAGTTAATAACATTTTATGTGTAATTTCATATAAATAGGTGAATAAAATCGCTTTCAGAAGTGACGATAACAAGATATTTTTAAAATATTTTAATATATTTTATAAATGGATAAGAAGATGAAAAGAAGCAGCACACTTTTAATCTTCTGATAATCTGTTCAGTAGAATTAGCATACAGATGGAATACAACATAGCCAATTTGCTCGGTAAACAAGAGACAATGCAAAAGTAAGTCAAATGATGTTCCAGAAGACATAAGGGTTTTGGCTAAATCTGTACAATTTACGCCGTGGTCGCTAGACATGTTAAGGAAACATTTAAATTGATTCTGTGGAATGAGTGGAAGCAGCATCTGAAGACAAATAATAACATGGGTTATTTAAAGGTTTCAGTCTAAATTCTGAGAGCATTACTGTATATGAGAGATATTTTAAGATGTTGAACAAAGTACAAAATAAGAGGGATAAAAAAATACGGGGGAAATTTCAATAAAAAATGTTTGTTTTCCATTCTAGTATTGCGAATTGAATTTTTTTAAAAAATCCATCATTTAATTTTCACTAATGTAGTTCAAAACATTAGACTCGATTTATATGCATGGCATCTACTTTACTGAAATTAACACGTTTAAAATCACTTCTAGCATTGTAAATGTAATTTTCTTTGACGTCATGTTTTCTGAAACAATTAGGAATATTTAACTATCAATAACCACATTGAAAAGAGAAAATTATCGATCAAATTAAAATTAAAAGACATCCTTTTTCGTAGACGAAGTATTGAACAATTTGCTAACACTACGATTAAATAGCAATAGAGAAAATTGATATCAAGCAATTTACTGGATAAAATTGAATATGACTTTAGGTTTCAAAACAAGACAAAAATATTACTGAAAACATTATCACAAACAAAGAACATTTATCTCATTTAAAAAGTACAGACGTTAAGAAATAAAACTTTAATTTGTAAAGCTTGAATAATTCTGAGAAAATCTATTGAGTGTCACTCAATATTGTTATAGTGAACGTAGAAAAATTAATGTTCGAGTGAGTACTTCTCCTAACAAAATTGAATAACGTATTTAATATATTAGGTTGGTGCAAAAAATAATGTCGTTTTCTCACATAGTAAAATATGTGAGAAAACGATATTATTTTTGCACCGCCCTAATATTTGGTGAAATGTAATAATTTCTTTGAATATTTCTGCAGCTAATAAAAGTAGATAAACGTGTATAATAACACACACACACACACACACACACACACACACACACACACACACACACATACATACATATACATATTTTCTTTCAGGCACTCAAAAATATATACATAAGAGCTGAAGCTTAAAATTACTAAGTCGACACACTCAACCAAAGTATGACAAAAGAGAGATTTTTGTAAGAGCTTTTCAACAAACGGTCATATGTCGAATAAAAGATTGGATAACATATCTAAGTAACAAGTACATATGTCAATCGTAATAGCGATCAATCTATCACAACATATATATATATATATATATATATATATATATATATATATATATATATATATATATATATATATATATTAAAAGAAACAGATGGATTAAACGATATACCTAGGTATATGTATATACATATTTTGCACGCACCAACAGTCATAATATTAATTCATACTTAAATAATAAGTATAAAATATAAAGCCATATCGCACTGAAAACATGGTATACATGCACATAAATACACAAGCAGGGCACACTCTCTCTCTCTCACACACACGCATACATACATGCATGCATACATACATACATACATACATACATATATGTATATATATGTGCATATATATACATATGTGTGTGTATATATATATATATATATATATATATATATATATTTAAAAAATGCCTTCTTTTTATTTATTCCTTTCTAATATATATATATATATATATATATATATATATATATATATATATATATATATATATATATATATATATTGAAAGAGACATACAGACAGACATATTTACGAGTATTTTAATCGTAGTCGCATGTGTGTCTTCCCTGATTATGTCATGCAGTAGATGTAACAACAGGTTATAATGTCATATCAAATACGCATTTGCTCTCAGGGAGATAGATAGATAGATAGATAGATAGATAGATAGATAGATAGATAGATAGATAGATAGATAGATAGATAGATAGATTTGAACAGATTAATATATGTAAAACTGTTGGCATATAGCCGTGCTATTTGTAAGAAAATCTTATATAAATGAATGCGTTCTGTTATTTATACAAATATAAGGGAACGATAAAATGTAAAATTCATTATCACATTAATGAACGACATGCAGAAGTATTTGGCACGTCGATATGTATGTGTATCTACATGAATGTAATTTCCATATAGTCATATATAGATAGATATGCACACAATGAGATTAGATTTATTAAAAGAAACGTATTAATTTGGTCATTACAAAATTAAAGTCAAGCTGACATACATCATACACACACCCTCGCGCACACAAACACACACAGATATATATATATATATATATATATATATATATATATATATATATATATATATATATACATATATATATATATATATATATATATATATGTTTACCTAGATAAATGTAATTTGTATATATATATATATATGGATAAAACATTAGGATTTGGATCGCTATGTAGACAGCGAAAGAAACAGTCATCGGAATGTCTGTTTGTTGCTTTACTAAAATGATTATTTAGACAGAGGGAATTGGGCGATTATGTTGCTTCAATATTCAGCCTGGATAAATCATTCTCGACTTCAGGAGCAATATTAGACTATCTAACATTTAGCCTACCACTCTTGAAAGTTTGCTCGGTGTGTGTAATAGCGGTATGATATGTGATGATCAGTGATACATATATATATATATATATATATATATATATATATATATATATATATATATATATCGTCTCTTTCTCTCCATATATCTCCCTGTCTCTCTCTCTCTTCCCTTTTCTTCTCAGTTTCAACCCCTCCAACGTTTCTCTTCCCTGTCTCTCTACCGCTCTCTCTTTCCCGTTTCTCACTCCTCTCTCTCACTCTCACTCTCTCTCTCTCTGTGGATTTGTACATTGGTGGGCGGAGATTGAGATTAATACCTCTTTTCTGGGAAGACATAAACAGATATCTTTGAAATTATACCATTGATAGTTCTCAAATCTTGTAATATCTGTGTTTCGCCTCAAATCGTCTATGTGCCGTGACTCTTCAGGGTTTGATGATCACGTTTCTCCACAATCTCTTGTCCTTTGTAGCCCTTAATATATTTAATCTATTTTGGTATCTATTCTCTTTATCCGCCATTCATTTAGAAAAGCACGGATTATTTATTCTTTTGTTCTCTTGCCTCTCTGCCATGTGCGTATCAAATTTTCAAAGCACTCTTTCCTCATTATCTGCCCTTGAAATTCCAACTGTCTCTTTGTGATGTTATATATAAATATTCTTTTGTTTTAATTTTCTCTAAAAATTTGTCGTTTATTCACATAATCGGTCCATTATATTCTCAGCATCCTTCAGTAGAACCACATTTCTCTTGCGTCAAGTCTCCTTTTCATCTTTGAGAAGTTTTCCAGCATTCACTGCCATATAGGTGGGTTGAATTTTCGTAAGATTTCACTACTCTTTTCTTTGTCAAACTAACTGCTTACATTGCATATCCTGAGGTTTCTCATCAAATAGCCAAAATGTATATTCAAAACTCATTTGTGATTTATCCTACAAATTATTATCATGAATATTTAATGCAATTTGATTTCTTATTTTGGTTAAATATTATTAGGTTGGTGCAAATGTCGTTTTCTCACATATTTTACTATGTGAGAAAATGACATTATTTTTGCACCAACCTAATATTTAGTGTGTTTTGAAAAAAATTCTCACTACAAAATGGACAATACTACTTCATACAATAACCCATTTTTATGGACGGTTTGTTGGTTAACACCTAGTATTCAAATGATTTAAAATTATTTATCTTATATTGATTTAGTGAATGCTCTTTTCCTTCTAGAGGCCACTGTCACTGTGCCGATGATCAGAGGTTTTTGCTGATTGCGTAGGTGTTCATAACTGATATAAAAACAAGAGCGAACAAAACAATCAACATTTACATTACGTCATTCTTTACATTCAACGGCATAAATCCTTATAAAACAGAAAATACGCTCTGCAATTGGAATTCAAATTGCGTTGACACAAGAATCCATCATAAAAATGTAAATTAGGGAATTGATAAATGCTAAACATTATTATTTTTTTTTTAATCAAGCAAGTCAATAAAAGCTATTAGGATGCAAATTGTTACTTTGGGTGAAAGAAAGAGAGATGACAATAAAATAACAGAATTCACGTAGACAGGAGATGACGATTGTCATTGCATTTATATTTGACAGGTAAGTGCAAAAATATTTCCAAAAACGAGAAGGTGATTTTCTAAACGTCGCTTAGATGAGGCATAAGACCGAATGTATGGAATACCCATGCGGATCACATTCACTACCCAATCGAATGTGTTCGAGCGAGACAAGCTTGCTAACCATTACACCACGTCGAGCGAGGTGTCCGTTCCACAAACGAGACGTACTGTTACGCGTCGGAGTCGCAAGTAAAATGTGTAGATCAATGCCGTAGTCCAATGGGCGTCGTTATAGACTTAGACTCTCAGACTAAGGCTCTTGACTCTCCTACACTTCCGTCGGTAATTATAACGGACACCAACCAATCATATTACAGTTAGGGGGAACATAGGTGTACGCATATTCCATTATATATATATATATATATATATATATATATATATATATATATATATATATATATATATATATATATATATATCATGAAACTATTTATACAAGCTATATTACAACGGTAGGTAAGTGACCGAAGTCGAGATGCCATTTTAAGAACGATATCATAGCGGATTCTTCTTTTGATTTTGCCAAGAATTTCTGGAGATAAAATAAAAGCAAAATGATAGATGTGTCAGCAATATTTGAATACATCATTGTATGTGTCAAATATAACAAATTTAGTATAAGCTATAAGGAATTTGAACACAGAATAGGCCGCACAAGGAGCCATTTTTTCAGCACTATAAGATGCTAGCAAACTAAAGTATTGGCATGGAACTATGCATATTGTTAGATAAACTTTTCAGATTAAGATATTCATATGGGCGTAATGCACGATATCGAATTTGTTTAGAAATGTTTAAACAATCATCTGCATGTAATCGTTTCGTTTTCTCTGACCTATAACTAAAAATCGCTTCAAAAGATTTAATCCTATATATTTTAGCTGAAAGCGGGGGAAACAAAAAACTATAATCGAACATTTAATTTGTCATACTAACAAAAACAAAGGTTTTTAAGGAAACCACAAGCAATACTAGAAAGAACTAAAACATTTGGGGGAATTGAGATGAATTTCCTGATAAAAAGGTTTAAGCTAAAGACGTAGGTAAAACGATCGTCTTCTTGTACAGTTCCCGTAAGTACCTGACTTGTCATGCAATACTATGTCTTCATAAGGTTCAAAATGGAGTATTGTTGCCATATTTGGGCGGGAGCTAACTATTCCTAACTTTCCAGCATTGATCGAGTTCAAAACTCTCTCCGTATCCTTGTTGGAAAAAAAAAATGCCTACACTCCAACCTCTCTCTCATAAAATGGAAGTGGCGAGTCTCTTACTGCTCTATCGCTACAACCATGGAAAGTGATCAGACGAACTACATTCCTTGGTTCCATCAGGTCTACCGCTCACGGCTTGGACACGCCATGGCATTTACTTAGTAGCATACCACCCATATTCCCTCCGTATTCCACTCTTTTTTGCTGCGAGCCAATACTTTGTGGAAGAGACACTCTAGACAATGCTTCCGCGATTACTATTAGGTTGGTGCAAAAATAATGTTGGTTTTTGACGTTAAAAATACGTCAAAAACCAACATTATTTTTGCACCAATCTAATACAATCATAACCTGTTAAAGTCTAGAGTAAACTACCATATTCCCATCCTATACGTATAAACTACCTCTTAACGAAACCCTCTACATCGATTACCGGGACTTGTACCTTACTGTAAAAAAAAAAGAAAAGAAAAAGATTTTATATATTTCAAGCGACACTAACGCTACTTGTTATGTCAAGGTGTTGTTGAATATTTCTTGTCTGTATAATGGCTACTTTCTCAATTTCCATGACTACTGTTTATTTAGATAGCATCCAACTATAAAAAAGTGAGCGTGATTGATGATTGAAAATGATCTGTATTACCAAGAAACATGGATGGCTTAAAAACCCGAAGTTGAGTCGAGGCATAAATTTAGGTAGGATTTTCGATGGCAATGCTCACACATCATAGCAAATTCAATTGTATCAGTCTATAAAAAAAATATGAAACATGCTAAATGTTATGATATTAATGTATAGACGAATAATCGTTTTTTTTTTTTTCCTGGCATGGAATTCAACAAATTCAATACAATGAAGATTTTCTAAATGTTTATATTATTAGGTTGGTGCAAAAATAATGTCGTTTTCTCACATAGTAACATATATGAGAAAACGACATTATTTTTGCACCAACCTAATAACAAATTAGTTCACTTGGTACAGCAACTGTAAGCATACACTTGTCTCTTTATCCAACCACCGCCTCACATATAAAATTATTCTCGCTAATATTCATTGCACAGTATAAGATTAAACTGTCTAGATAATGTCATAGATAGAGCCCTTCGTAAAGTGTGGGCTGTACTTGTCAGAACAATTTTTTGTATCTCCTTGAGGCATGGGCTTCCAGGAATCCCTGCAATTAGTCTACTGCAATCTTTTCCAACCAGTCCTAGGGCTCCAACTACAACAGGGATTGTTGATGTTCCCATATGCCACATTTTCGAGACCTCTATTTCAAGGTCCTTGTATTTTGACAGCTTTTTGAATATCTTCAAAGATACATTGCAGTCAGCAGGTACTGCCATATCAATAAGGAGGCACCGTTTTTGTTTGTGGTCTTTAATAACAATATCTGGGCGGTTGGCCTTGATTGTTCTGTCAGTGTGAATTGTGTAGTCCCATAGAGTTTTAACAGGTTATTATTATTATTATTATTATTATTATTATTATTATTATTATTATTATTATTATTATTATTATTATTATCTTTGATTTCTGGCGTTTACACATTTCTTTCCGGGTCCCACCCAGGGACCTAAGGTTAGAAATGGCATAATGCCACTTTCCATAGACAAAAAAAAATACATTATTATTATTATTATTATTATTGTTATTATTACCAGAAAGTAATTTTAAATGATAATTTGCCAAGTTCTCTATGGGGTCTATGAATACAAAAGCGAACTAAGACAATGCTCTATCCATATTTGTCAAGTTTCGTTTAGATGGGGAGAGGTTTGCGGAATTTTTAAAGCCTATTCATCACATGCAAAGTAGTAACGCCAATTTGACACAGCGTTACATGGTGTTGAAGAATTAGAAAACAAAAAAATTATTAAGGAGCAGAAAAAAAGGAAGAGTATTGATATGTTCAGTTCAGTAGAAAATATGATTTTTGTAACTCTAAGATGCTTATATATCCGTTATTATTATTGCATCATCTTGCCAGAGTGTCATTTTAAGTGATTATCAACT
Source organism: Acanthosepion lycidas (assembly GCA_963932145.1). NCBI lineage: Eukaryota > Metazoa > Mollusca > Cephalopoda > Sepiida > Sepiidae > Acanthosepion > Acanthosepion lycidas. Next base: position 73,053,893 of record OZ010592.1, on the reverse strand, counting down.
CCCCTTCGGAGTCTATGGATAAAAAGGGAATTTTTATACATTTTAGACATTTCGTTTAAATAAAGGTTTTGCGGATGATATGTTTTGCAAATGATATCTGCAGTTACGCACCAAATAATCTTTTGTAGCTCTGAGATGCTGGTTAGCCTATTATTATTATTATTATTGACTTTTATTGAGTGACAGAGTAACGAGAAAACAAAATGACGCTAAGGTACAAATATACAAAGACTAATATACACATTCTGAAACACAGCCTGTTAAGGCTGTATAAAACACATTCATCACAGTCAAATGTGCACGATATGATAAGTCTTTGATAAAAGCAGCATATGCCCTATTAGGTGGAAGCCAATTAGAAATACCTTCAGGTTGGGTAACACTGTTCGTAGACAATCTCCATTCGAGGGTATTCTTATGTATCGAGATGTAACGCCCATATGACCTTGTTCCTATCGTCATGCAAAATTGAAGAAAAAAATCAACCCTATGGAGAAAAGGGCATTTGGCGCCGCCATTACTCATGAACAGAAATGCACAGAGCGTCAGCCCCTAGGAGACATGTCCAATTAGCTATGGTCTGGCAACTAACATGTAAATTTGTGCTGCTGGACGTGATGTCGACTCTCTTAATTTGCTACAAGAAAATATGCACATGTTAAAACTTCCAATCCATTACGTTTATTATTATTATTATTATTAGTAGTAGTAGTAGTAGTAGTAGTAGTAGTAGTATCAGTAGTAGTAGTAGTAGTAGTAGCAGTAGTAGTAGTAGTAGTAGTAGGCAGCTGAAGTATCTGGGACACATAATGAGAAAGAAGGGCCTGGAGAATTTGATATTCACGGGTTGAATAGAGGGAATACGAGACAAAGGAGCTTGAGCAGGAGGATGACAGAACGTGGTCTGTGGGAGGGAGAAAGGGAAGGAGGTTGTTGAGAGCTGCAAGAATTCGAGGGAGGTGGAGAGCCATGATCGCCTACGTCGTCAAAGGATATGGCACATAAAAAGAAAATAAAAGAAGTATTAGTATTTATAATTACTATTAGTTTTGTTACTAAAATGTGAATAATAATCGCATTATTTATACTCTTCTAAACATATCAGGCCGACGTCGAGTAAATTTATAACTGATTATATTAATTGATAAGCAAATGAAAATGATTATCAAATTCAGTGGATCAAATTGTTTTCCCCTTATTTGAACAATTAAAAAAAAACACTGTTCATCTTAAAAACAATGCACAGACACATACAAACTCACCTGTCTAATCTAATATAGGAGAATATGATATCTAAATGTTTACATACTTGAACAATATTACGAAAAATAATGACAAATTGTAAAAAAGTATTTTGTATGACGCTTTTCGTCATTAAGGAGTCTATCGGACTAAATTGTTTACTTTCAAATTTTAAACTTAAACTAAAAGTGTGTGTTTTTTAATGGGTTTGACTATATAGTCGAACCAATTTCGTTTAATTTATTTTTCTATATGATTTTATCATTTTTCTTATCAATTATCTCGCATTGTCATAATAGATCTCCAAAGAGAGGGGAAATGTACGAATCTTGACGTAAATTTACGCTATTACTCGTAATGATTGCCACAAGTAATACGTAGGAGAAACCTCGCGAAATTTACATAAAAAATTATATAAAAATAAAATGGATCTTTTGGAAAGCAACATCCCTTAAGGTGTCTGACCATAATTTTCATTTAATAAATCCTACTTTAATTAAAAGAATAAGCAATTTACTAAGATGAAAGTGTATAAAAAGTGCATTAATTGTCAGATCATCCACAGTAAATTACGTTCACATTCTAAGAAGATATCTCCATTCTTTGTAGGCATTATTACATTACAATGTGGAATATTTAATAACAAATGTGATAAAAATATAAAGAAAAGGAAACTAAGGGAAAATGTCTGGTCTGTATACCCAAACGCATATTGAAAAAGAATATTAAAAATTTAGAATTTTAGCTCCTCCTTGCCTCCAAGCGTATATGTACTTGCAGTAAATTAAACAACATTTTAGTCCGATGAAATCCTAAATGAAAAAAAAAAAAAAAAAGTGCGTCTCCCGAAAAAATGTCCACTTCGTTATTAATTTTCCTCATAATATAATTATTTATAATATCTTTATATACAAGCTGGTGAAAAATAAAAAAAAAAATATTTCAAAAGGAACCGGCGAGCCATTGCATGATTTTGCTTTGAATGGCACAATGAACCACAATTGAAACAGGGCCAGTGATAAACACAGCGTCGCAAAATGCGCCGATTGAATGAATGATTATATTTACTATTGATTATATTTAATTAATTACTTAATTAAAATATTTCCTTAATTTTCCGAATAATATAATATACTTTGTTTACATCCCAACAGGTGAAAAATGAAAATATGTACGTGTTATATAAAATATGTACAAAAGAGCGTAAACTACAGATGCAGGTTGATGAGCTGAAAAGAGAAATTAAACGAGCTGACAAGAGAAATTAAACGAGCTGACAAGCTGCCATAATTTACCTGAACTCGATCATTTGTCCCCGCTACTTTGTTCTATCATCCCCCCCCCCCCAAAAAAAAATTCAATTATGCTTTCATACGATTCTGAACGGACGGGAATATTTATTTTCTCCTGAATCTGAAAATGTTTACACCTAGATTAATAGAATAGAGTCTTTCATCCATTATAGATATATATTAGGTTGGTGCAAAAATAATGACGTAATAATGTCGTTCTTTTATGTTAAAAAATACGTCAAATACGACATTAGTACGTCATTATTTTTGCACCAACCTAATACATTAACTTTATACCATTGGCTCTTTTCTAAAACCAAACGTATGCTTCATGTCTGTGTTTCTGTATTTGTGATCAGTCGCTGACTGGGATTTAAAATTACTGCTTACCAGGAAACAAAGAGGCCCATTCACAACTACACTACTATCTTTCATAACGAAAACAGGAGTTTTTTTTCAGTAAAAAAAAGTACAATCTAAGTCTTTGTGGGAAGAAATGTGTATATCTTAGTAACAACAACGTACAGGTATTGTATTTGCAGCAGATGTCAAATGTAAATTTAGAAAGTTGTAAGTCTATTTATTTATTTTTTAATTTTAAGATATTATTAGATAAGTTTCAATAGTTTACTGCACACTTTACGCATTAAGAATTGACGCAAAAGCACAATATAGCATTTCATGCAGTTCACCAGATGATTGTTTGAATTTGCCAATAATTGCTTCTACATGCAATTCATCTAAAAAATTCATTTCCACTAGATAGCAACATGTATGATTCCAAATTTCTTAACATTGTTTTTATGAATTTTAGCTTTAAAAATACCCACTCACATTGAAACACGTAAGATGGTATAAAGTTATTTTTCCTTTTTATTACTAAAGCAGTTGACTATATTTGTTACTTTATTGTATTTATATTTGATATAGGGAGCCTATAGGAATTACATCATATATATATATTTCAACTAATAAAATTTCATCAGAAGGTTTGTTTGATAAACAATCATTACAAGGGAAAATACCGCCAAAATTCTTGCTGACGTAGTTGTAGACATACTATGAGTTATTTTTAGACCATTTAGAAAATAATAATGATAAATCATTCGGCTCTCCGGCGAATTCGAGAAAAAGATTTTCACGTGCCATTGTGAAATGATTTTCTACCCAATGAAAAACTTATATTCAAAAAGTTCACACCGCTATGTGAAATTAGATTTTGAATCTCCTATTTCTTAGGGCTCAAAACAATTTCGGAGACCAGTTTGAACTAAACTGAGTACAAGCCCTCCGCACCCATTTACATACACACAGTGGAAAAGACAGTCGCCGACTAAGGCCTTGTCAACACATACAATAGAAGGGAATAACCAAGATCTGCCGACTAAGCCATTATATACGAACTCACAAATACAAATAGGCTGAACAACATAACGTAGGTCTGTCCGCACATTTCACAACGCCCTAAGAACACTATTATTTTATGAAAAAAAATTCACTGCAAAGAAATTTTAACATTTTATTGCTATTGTATATTTCTGAAAAGGATATATAAATGATATTTCAACAAACTTTCTGCTTCTACTTATCCTCCGTAAAATAACATATCATATGTTTTATTTAAAGATGTGTTTGTTGTTGTTAAATGTTTGGAATCCAACTCTCAGATTGCAAGAAAATCCTAGAAAAATCGATCACAAGCCCACTCTATGAGGGCGCATTTGTCATCGGTCAAACTGACATGGTGGCCAGTTCGCGCATCTGTTTGTGTTTAACTTTGACAATCATTATACATTAAAACTTTAATAATATAAAATTTTGTATAATACTATTTTATATCAAGACGATTTTCTTATTATGATTACAGTAAACTAACACGCCTATTTCTTTTGGTAAAACAATTATATTTACAGAATAAAAAAAAAAGTTATGCAAAATTAAAGCAATATAAATTTGCAATATCTTTTCATATAGCTCCAAATTAATTGCATATCATTATAAACGAACTTACAATCACCACTACGATTATTTATCTAAAAGGAAATTGTATATATATGTTAAGAGGGAGAAAGAATTGTATTATATTTTAAAGTCAGAATTTTCAAAAATTATATTTAAAATTTTAAGTTCACTATAATTTATATTTCAACGGCGTACTTGAAATATGTGACACTCACAGGATATATTAAAGGCATGATTGACAGACGAAAACAGCGTATAACCTCCCTAACCATCGTGTGTAAATGGTTGTTAGAATAGGGTTTAAGAGATATACCAAAAAGACCAAATTTACTAAAAACTAAGAACATGAAATTATGGAGAGCCATGATGAGCAATACCACATAGAAGAAGAAAAACATGAGCATCTAATCCAATGTCGCCATGATTATATTATTTGTGTTTTCCATCTGGCACACTTATTATTTGGTACTAAACGCTTATAATTTTTCAAATAATTTTCTCCTTGCAAGATTATTTTGTTCCAGGAATAAACAAAATTATCCACTTATCTATCGGTATTACTATTTGGTTGTTGCAAAAATAATGTCGGTTTTTGACTTATTTTTAACGTCAAAAACCGTCATTATTTTTGCACCAACCTAATATTACAGATTTCACTCGTATTTGGTGCTCAAATGCCCCTAAAGCAGAGTAAACGTTCATAATGATTCATCAAATATGAAGTAATTAAAATGCATTACAAAGGCGAACGTATTTAAACGGGAGAAAAATTCAGATATATTTTTGTTGATTGACATTAATGCAAAGAATGCGACAAAAGCAAAGAAAAAAAAAAGCACGGAATAATTATAAAATTTCTCAAGGATATTATTTTTTTTTTTTTAATATATTTATAGAATTTAAATTTCTTTGGGTTTGTTCGACGTTTTAATATTTATAAAAGATTATAAGGTGGAAATATAAACACCAGGAGAACGCAAGTTTGAATTTAGTGACGAAATTCAAATTCGTGATAATTCTTAACATTTTTAAACCCACTTTTATTTCGATTTTAGTTAAGCGATAAATGTCAAGGAATTGATATCTTCGTCTATACTTTTTTTACGATCTCATATTTTAAAATAACATTTTTTTTAGATTCATTCTGTAATGCTTCGAATACCAAATCGGCTGCAGCGATGGAAAATTATTCGCCGTACTTTATAAACTTTACTAAAACTCATGGTTTATTGGAAACTAAATAATGCAACATATGCGATCGTTGTATAGTAGATTTCGGCGCCGAAGTATATGATTATAGATTTGTTTAAAAAATTCCATATGAGCGTGACAAGTGGAATGTTGAATCCGCAATGCATTAATACCTTTGAAAAAGGTATGAATTTATCTCTTCTGACAGCTATGGGTATAACAGAGAAATAAAAAAAACGTTCTTGAACCATAGTTGGCAACTCTGAATTCTAAATCGATAGTCGTATGGACTGGCAACTTCACTTCGTAAAACCTACTTACTATGGTAACTACAGCACCAAAATCTCATGTAATGAATCCGTGGTCATCTATTCCACAGGATTGCCGACAAGACCAACATGTTGACAGCTACAATTGGCAAAGTAGTCAGGAAATTTAAAGACTTGCTATTTCATAATAAATTAATAAAAATTGTTGATATTCTTTTAATCAGTGTCGTCAAGCGGAATAATAAATACCATTCATTAAAATTATTCTTTTTAAATATCATATATACTAATTTTTACATTTATTACTTAAGAAATAGCACACTTCTCTCAGGCTACGAGAAAGTCCGAATCTGGATTCTACAATTAAAAAGAGAATAATTATAATCTTCCTGAAGAAACCCTGATTGATATTTACTTATATATGTACGTAATATTAAAAGCCCCTAGAAAAATTCTCTGAATAAAGCATTCATTGATGGTTGATAATTAAGGTTACGTGAGTGTCATTAATCAGACAGCAGGACCAAATGTATACATTTTTATGTTGAAAGTATTTTACGATGGAAACTTACACAATATATTCTGTGTAATTCCTTTCCATCGTTCTATATTTTTTTCCCAGCTCAGCAGTGTTTTGGCAATTTGTTATGTTAATCAATAATTCCAAGTGACAGGAGCTGTAAATCGATACAAGCAAAACTAATGAAATGGCAAAGCGACAACATCACTTCTAAGGTACAAAATAAATTTGAAAAGAAAATATAATTTTAATCCTTACATATTTTTTGTCTTCACGATGCCTCCATAAATTAATTTGATAACCATTCCTACTCTTCATTTTGTCTTCTCTTCCTCCACAAATAAATCTTTTCATTTTTGGTCTATTTATCAACGGGGAAAGTAATCATATTGTCTGGTAATATCAAATTCAGTTTTTCATTCTCCAAAATCAATCTCATTTTTCATTTATTTCTATCACACTGCAGTTTTAAAAAAATTCTTACCACCAAACGCTACGATAATAATGCCTGGCTCTTTAAGAAATATATTATAACGACTATATCTGGGGGATTAAAAATTTCCTGGCTTGGTATCATATGCAGCTGGTTATACCAATGTTTATGAATGTGTCTTCCTCTCAAGACGGTTAAGGAATTATTATGCGATTAAAAACATCTGGCAAAATTATTTATTTTCGCAAGAAACTCGGAAATCTTAAATAAACCGTTTACTTTGAATTGTTTTGTTATTGTTTTGTTCGGTTTCACCCCGTGCAAGGAAGTAAAGCCACTAAGACACGAGAAGTTACTAGGTGTGGAAGAATAAGGAACAGAAACGTTAATATTGAGCAGGAAGAGAAAAGAGTAATCATGTGATCAAATGGTAGCGATTGACATTGCATTTAATTTTTAAAATATATTTAATTTTAACAATTTTCAAACGGCACGTTTCACACGTGTCTCATAACATGTAGTGTATTACCATATGATACAAATTATCGTTCATTGCACAGGTTTATTTAAAGCTATATGTAAAAAAAGCAACAGAAACCAGTAAGACTTATGTTTTGCATGGCTGTGCGAAGTGGAGATTGTGTTAATTTTCTTGTAGTCAACCCTACCCTATCTATCTATCTATCTATCTATCTATCTATCTATCTATCTATCTATCTATCTATCTATCTATCTATCTATCCCACCTACCTATCTATCTATCTACCTATCTATCTACCTATCTATCTATTTATCTACCTACCTATCTATCTATCTATCTATCTATCTCTCTCTATATATATATATATATATATATATATATATATATATATATATATATATATATATATATATATATAAACATAGAAGTCAACACTTAGAGGCGACGGTCTGTTTCATGCTATATGCAATCGTCAGGCCTGACGATTGCATATAGCATGAAACAGACTGTCGCCTCTAAGTGTTTACTTCTATGTTCACTTTTATATTTACACACGTTCTATCTCTGATATTGAGCACTTTATCCCATAAATATAGCACACTTTAAACTATATTTCTTCATATATATATATATATATATATATATATATATATATGTATGTTATGCGATGCATACCTCTGGTGGTCATTTTTTGTCGTGTTGTAGGGGCTTCCGGGGTTCATTGATTCTGAGAATGATGCCCTCGGGAAATACACTCTTGATAGGGCCACTCTTGACGAAAAGGTCGAAGAATAAGTGCCATTCAACAGACGACCGACCCCAAGGACCCCAACGCTGGAACAAGCGGGTGATGTTTGCAAAAGATCTCAACGACTGAACAAGTGCATGAAGAGAACTACACATGGCGGACATGTACAATAGATGCCATTCAAGATTATAACAAATTTAGCGGCAGTTCATTCTAGTTTTATAACTGGATACCATATGTGCCGCAGACGAATATTATCAAATGAAGTGTGTGAATCACTTTCAGGCAAGTTTAAGTCCACGTTAAACAAATTCACGCCATCTGCACTTTATTCTACACTTATTTTCCTTCACCTTCAACGAACTCTTGCAAAGCCCAACTGCGATAGGGAACAGATGACGAAAACAGCTTTTGTTGAAGCTGAAACATACAAGTTGGCAGTGAGTGTAGTCATCAACACCATCATCATAAAGGAAGTGATCATCAAAGAAGAAATTAAATTCTTCGATACGAACTACAGCCACAACGATAACTATTATCCGAACAATGTGTTGGAGACTAAAAGCTATTTTTATGAGAATGATTTAGAGATTACACAGATGTATTTCCCCAATTAATTGCATCTGATATTTTTAAGTTCTCCAAATAACTTGGTAGTTATATTACATGTTATCATGATATTTAGAAGTGTTTATGCCAAGATCAAACACGATTCCTATTTGGTTCACATAATGCTATAAAAACAATTTGTGAAAGACCAACATTAGCGTCAGTATTTTAATATATTTTGTTAATAATATAAAGCAAATAATACTTATTACCTGAGATATCTAACAGGGACTCTAACGAAACTAACTGCCATAAAGTTAGATTAAATATACAATACGTTAATTATATCATATTGTGGCTAGTCACGTTTATTTTTAAACTAGCAGCCACACCCAGCTAGTCGATCAGAAAAAAAGCGTTCAATTAGAATGAAAAAATAAACAAACAGCATAATATTAAGATATAACAGAGTCTATCTTCTTCAATTACTTTAAAGTACTTTCATTAAAAAAAACGTTAAATCAGTTACTGATCATAAGAGAAGTAGTCAGTATTCATTCAATGGAAGTTAGCCGAGGATATGGAGGGATAAATCAGGCAACATGAAGACCCACTTCAGACCACAATTATTTTGGAGTTTTTGAAATTCAATTAATCTGTGTGCTGCCAGGGATGTAAAAGAGGATACATTTATAAAACAATTGATAATTTTTATGAATATTAGTTGAAAGATCAACGAAAAATAAGAATGAAACCAGTAAAAATCCCATTTTTCGTTATTTATGTGGTTTTCACTATAAGGGTTGAAAAATATCAAGAAAAATAAGTGATAAGCAATCGACTTATTGTTGTCTACAATTGATCTTTTTAAAAATCGTTTTTTATGCTAAGAACCTATCTCTTACATAGTACAATGTATTTGACATTTTGGCTAAAAATCCATTGGATGGATCTCGAGTGAAAGGATATATCCTCTGTTTTATATATATAGATGACTGTCAAATATATGGAAAGGTCACTTAATTGTTCTAGAATTGTTCCTTAATTGTCAAGCACATAAATATTATACTGTATAATTGATTTTATTCATTAATATATATACACCAATACATATATATCTGTTTGTGTGTACATGTGTGTTTGTGCGTGTGCGTATATATATATATATATATATATATATATATATATATATATATATATATATATGTGTGTGTGTGTGTGTGTGTGTGTGTGTGTGTGTGTGTGTGTGTGTGTGTTTCTCGTTGGAAGGTATCATCAGATTATGACAGTTAAAAATGATTGATTTCTCTATCCATACGGCATATCTCTACAAATGTTCTATTCTATCCAGATATTAAGCACTGTTCTCCCTAAATTACAATAGATTATCAAATTATATATATATATATATATATATATATATATATATATATATATATATATATGTATGTATGTATGTATGTATGTATTCAAGCATATTTGTTTAAATAATCTAGGCATATTGTGTCTATTTTTATTTTAATCCTCTCAAATGCACAACATTTGAATGAACATTCCTGTCCACATTCACGTTTTAGAGAAATATCTATTGCCAACAAAAATATACTCTCACATTAAAATGAAAATTCAAAATGTTCTAATTATTGAAGCGCTCTATATAAAACATTGCAAGCAACACTAAATAAAAATAAGTAAAGAGTATAACAACAATATTTTAGAGGTCCTATAAAAGCAATGTTTTGGAATGCTTAAATTGTATTTTTTTAAATGCAGGTTGAATATTTTAAAATATTAAAGTTACAAATTATAAAATAACTTAACTCCCTTACATATTTTTAATGTTAGTTTTTAAATTGACGAGCGCGTTTCTTGCGTACTTACAAAATAATTCACAACTATCAATTACTTTATTTTTCTCCTAGCATTTCATCCCGAAAGTTCATTTTGGATGAGATTACTTGGGGAATAAAAGAAATAACTGAAGCTACGGCGTCTTTCATATTCAGATTTTTAACAGCACTAAGAAATTGATCGGTGAATTTGAGAGGATTAAAACTGAAAAACAAACATGTTTGTTAATTGCTATGGTTTCATGATACGGATATTGATACAGTGTTGCTTTTAATGTTGTCCATTTATCAACGTAAGCATCACTCTAATACACTGTGTTTAATAAATAATACATTCAAATACTACTATAATAACGTTTAAAGTCATAAAAATGCCTGATTATACATACATACATATGCATATATATATATATATATATATATATATATATATATATAAAACATCTTCGAAAGGTATCATATGACCATAGCAATTAACAAGCATATCTATGTCCGCACAGTTTATATATTCAAATTTTCTATCCATATATTGAGCATGGTTCTCCATAAAATACAACGGTATATACCCATGTAATGGCGACCTACTTTTTCTGATGTACCGTCATCAATATATCTATGCTTGGCTTTCAAATGATAATAAAGAATAACACATATGCATCCCTATTCTTGTTTCTCTGTTCGCCATTGAGGGCAGTGAAATTGTAGCTATGTTTGAACATTTAGTTACGACGGTTAATATATAAATAATTGTCATATGTAATATTATGTTAGAAAAGTAACATTATTTTGGGAAATCTTGTTAAACTTGTTCAAAATGAATTCTGCGATGTCAGAAGCAGTCATCTATATTTTCATTCTAGTCATGTGATCTAGCCTAATGTCATACACATGAAAGAATAGAAGCAAATGTCAAACACAATTATTGCGGACAATGCCATTAGACTAAGTTGAACTCAATTTAATCGAACTTTCTGAACTCTGTCAGTCATTCATTGTCACGTTAGTGGCTAAAACTGTTACTTGACTCACTGACCACTCCGTATTTTATAGCGACAGATCCAAATCAAAAGGGCACAGGTGCAATAACGATTTCCTGTTATTTAGTCAACCAGCAAATTGTGCAAAAACGCAGAAAAAAAACTCTCAACTTTGAATAATAACACTAATCTATTTAAGCTAAATTCACTTTACACACAATGAGCATAATGTACAAATCTTCTACTTAAACTCTTTCTCCGTCCGATATCAGACTTTCTAGAATCGGGCTTTTACGATTCTGAAAGGCTGACAGAAGATTTAATGGACACGATAAATGGCATTGAATATTAGAGAGTTCAAAGCCTGGCCTTTAATTGGATTTAACAATCGGCAGTCGAAAATCACTTTTAATATATTTACCAGTACAGACCACGTGTGCTTTTATTGATCATTTTTCTATTATTTAAAAACTATTTCTTAAAAATCAAGTTCCTCCCCAAAAAATCTATGATCGTTATTCGCTTTTTCAAATCCGTTACATTTTTATTGAATTCCTTTCGACGAATCGAAAAAATTAATTCTGATAGAGAAAAAATATATTACTTCGGATTTAATCGAGATTCTAAACAAATGTTACCAAAATTACAAATCCCTATTAGCTATTTTTTTCATCATTTTTCCCCAAGCAAGGCGATAATGTCACTAAGATGCAAAAAGTCACTGGAAGTGAAAGAGAATGTAAAAACTTCAGGAGAAGGAAGCTGATACATAATGTTAAACAGGAAATTAGAGATAAACATGTTCAGAAAACGAGTAAGTTTGGCAAACCTCTCTATTCCTATTAGAAAAAAAATATATATTTATTTTCCTTTTTTGTCTATTTTTTCCATATGATCGCAATTTTATCTCATAGTGATTGTCAACATTTTGGCGTATTAAGTTCACAACGTTCGATTCTTCCAAGCATTACACGTGAATTATGAAAATCATGAGAGCTCGCATAATTGCTAGCAGTTCTATTACTATCCTTATTACTGGGGAAATTTATGAATAATGAAACGGTAATCCTAGTAAAAAATGATTGTTTTTTTTTTAATTCACAAAGAGTTGTATTAATAATATTTAACCGTTGTCTTTATGGTTCTCATTCTCTCGTATTTTTTAGATGAAGTACATTTTAACTTATTCTGGATATTTAAATTATTGCCATGTATTGTATTATTTTATTATAAAAACGACGTTTAAGCCAAGAATTCTCTGGCTGTTTTCATGTGAACATCATTTTGGCTCATATATTCATGTGGTATTTGATTTTATTAATCCAATAGTCATTTTCATTTGTTCCTTTAAACTGAGATTTAATTTTTTTTAAAATATGTAGTTATATGATTAATTTCTTAATATATTCTAATATTGAAGTGAAACCATTATCATATATATATATATATATATATATATATATATATATATATATATATATATATATATATATATATATATATATATATATATATATATAATTACTAGGAGTAGATAGATTCGCTTATCATTTAGCTGACATTTCTTCTTTTGAACAAGAACTGACATTTGTTAACTTCATCATGTTTAGGATTGGGTTTCCGGTTCCTTCTAACGTCTGCTTCATCGTTGTACCCCTAACATCTTCACCTGAACAAATAAATTTTAGTATGTATGTATGGTTGTGTGTATGTATGTATGTATGTATGTATCTATCTATCTATCTATCTATATATATATATATATATATATATAATATATATCATCTATCTCATCTATCTATCTATCTATCTATCTATCTATCTATCTATCTAACCAACTAACCCTGGGAGATCTATCTATCTATCTATCTATCTATCTATCTATCTAACCAACTAACCCTGGGAGGTGTTTTAAATCTGGATTCCGTAGTAAGTAGACTTCATATGAGGTGAAGATTCCTGTCTCAACTGGTTTTGATTTCATTAATGGCCTACTCCTAGATGGGCCAACAACCAGTGCTAGACAGCGCAATCTACTCGGCTATGTAAACCATAGGGAAGAGCAAATATATCCATACTTTTCCCAAAATGAACTAGGCACGTGGACTTCACTTTCCATACAAAATAAACGCTACGCAACCTGCACATGCACCTAATCTCCAGTATGCATAAACAAATATAGAATTTGTTTTTGTTCTCACTAACTTATTTCTTTACCTTGCAGCAATTTCAATCTTAGTATCGATGAAATATCATTGTAAACACATCTCCTTTAAATCAATAGTGTTTAAATTTTGGATGAAAAAACAAACAAACTATATCATGTCTACCTTTTGTGCGGATTTCCTTTTGAAACATTATAATAATTACGATCACTTCCCTTGCATTACGAAGACAAGCAGTGTCTTTACAAATAATCAAATATATACACTTTTACTGATTAAGCTTAATATTTTTTTTGTGTTTAGCAGATTGAGAATTAGATAGTGAATCTGTAAAAATGAAAACAATCACGAAAAAACAAAAGAAAAATGTGTAGTAAAAAACACATTTAGATGAAAGCTGTTTTGCACCAAAACGAAAATAATGCTGAAATTATAGTTTTAAAATTACAAAATATAAATAAAATAAATTAAAACATAGTGCTTCGCATTTCTATATTTTCATGTTTCTTTTTATATATTTTTCTTATGACACGTCTTAATTTCGAGATAAAATTTAAAGTGAGAAATACATTCTTTATTATATGAAATTTGGAATAACGTATGTTTACTGTGAATTTGGGCCTCGTGACATTATCGGTGATTTTAATAAAAATTTCTAAATCGAACACAGTCCAAATATTAAGAAGTATTCTAGTGTAAGTCTAAGAATAAGAATAAGAAATAATTGGGTAAGAAATAATTGTACTTTGCAAAGCGAACAATTCACAGTATTCCTTTTAAGCGTCGAGTTGTATTCGATTTAGAAAACTGTGTTCAATAGTAACAATGAATCAAATAAAATAGCCAAGAGTTACTATCGAGAACTTTGGAATCGCGAATTGATTTACTTCGATAGAAAATAAGAGCTAGATAGCTCTTATTTTCTATCGGATGTACATCTGTTTTAACCTACTAATTTAAAAGAATATACCAACAGAGATTTTGCGGATCAGTTTTTTTTCCCTCATACAATAAAGGAAATCACAAGCGTTGTAAGCGTGATATTAGGTTGGTGCAAAAATAATGACGTAATAATGTCGTTTTTTGACGTAACGTCAAAAAACGACATTATTACGTCATTATTTTTGCACCAACCTAATATTTCGGCTTAAAAAAATATTAAATATATGTAATTACGTTACTAGCCAATTTGAAATGCTAGTGCTGAATTTATTTGTGCTTATTATGTTTTATTTTAGGATACTCACTGTTAAATTTATGTAAGGGAATTTTGTGTTTACACTTTCTGTATTTTTTATATAAATTTTATGTAGGCGTGCCGTTTATTTATTAAACATTTATTTGTTTTCGTCTACCAGCCTGAATGTTCAAGAAATCTTATTAAATAAGACAGCATTTTTTTCTTTCACAAGATATCTCGAAGATTCAAAGTGGGAGATGAAAGTAAATAAATATACTGTTTAATAAATATACAGAGCGCCTATTCAAATATGGGTTTGCACTAAAAATAAAATTTAACGTGATACACACACATACATATATATATATATTTATTAAAGACATTTTTTTTTTTTTATGTTTAACGTTATAGATACAAGTATTTAAGTAAATGCTCTGTTTATAATAAACAGTATTAAATAACATTTACCGGCCTGAATGTCCGAGAAATTTTCATAGAAAATATTCGTTCTTTGACAGGATTCGAACCTGCATCCTATACGGAACCGTCATTTACGCTGACGTGCCTTACCGTTAGGCTACAAAGAAGCGTTCGGTAGACGAGGTCGAATTTACTGCTTATAAACTCAATCTTCCATGAATCTCGAATATTCATAACTGCTCATGGCGTATCAAATGTAAACAAATGACGTCATATATTACGAAATGGACAAAGTCCGACAATTTATTTATTAAAGACATTTTTTTTTTTTTTTTTTATGTTTAACGTTATAGATATATATAGTTGTATCTATAACGTTAAACATAAAAAAAAAAAATGTCTTTAATAAATAAATTGTCGGACTTTGTCCATTTCGTAATATATGACGTCATATATATATATATATATATACATATATATATATATTACAGTATATGTTATACAACTTTTTCTAGCAATAAGTGGGTAATTTTATGACAAAAAAAAAATAAAGAAAAAATTTGAATGCAGGGATGCTTAAATTTTAAATTTAAATTACAATTTAAGCGTCTCTGTTTCTTTCGCGATGTAGAATTGTAAGTTGTTTACTGTATTTTGTTACCTCCTTCTAAATATATACCGATTCCTCCGATAAAAAAAAAATATTTGTAGTCTGAGTTTCATTCGAATGACTAAATTATATGTTTCTATTATCACCATTCAGTTACCCACTAGTTATGTAATATATCGAGTTGTATATTCTAGTTTCCAATACAGAATATATTTAAAAAATAATACGTATCGCAAAATCACGGAATATATGAAAGTTATGAAAAATCTATTACAGTATGAGAATCGTAAAATATAAAACATGAAACACAAATAAGTTAATCAACTATTGTCTTATTATTCTCTATAACGTAATTAAATATATTTGATAATTTTTTAAGCAAAAAAATTGATGTTTACAACCATTGTGATTTCGTTCAATGTTCGAGTAAAAAAATGATACTATTCGTGTAAATTCTTTTTGTATTCTCTTTTAGATTAGGAAGTGAAAACAGAGGTAAACATCATACAAAATAAAAGCTAGATATAGATTGAACGACTTCGTGGTTAAAAATTTCGTAGTATTCTTGTAATTATTTATTCAGTATTGAAAATGCATCTAATTTGTAAGATATTTTCTTCCAATGAAAATAAAATATCAGAATCAGTTCTATTGTTAAGATATATTTTGCAGTTTATTTAATAATATTTTTTTCTTGGTAGTTTCTTTCGACAATGGCATAAGACACTATGGTTTAAAATCAGTTTTCTTTTTTCTTACTTATTTTATCAAATGAAGGAAATCTCTTCTGAACCCGTTGTGAGAACAGTCGGATAGAAATTTTTTTCCAGCACCGACAGCCATTTAAAAATGCCACGTGGTTGGTCGGCTGATTTTGATATCGAGAGGTTAAAAGAGACAATTATAAAACATTATTCTGTGCCCAACAAATATCTGTAAATTTCTTTCTTTAATTATTCTTTCTTTTCTTTCTTTTCTTTTCGCTATTTTTGTTTATTTTCTTTTTCCTTTTTTCTATCTTTCTTCCCTTTCTTTCTTTCATTCTTTTTTTTTTTTACGTTTTATTTCTTTTTCTTTCTTTCTTTCTCTCTTTCCGCTTTTTTCTCTTATTTTCTTTCTTTACTTTTCGTTCTTCCTTTCTTTTCTTTTTCTTTCTTTCCATACATTTCTTTCTTTATTTCAATCACGCGAACACAGATACGCACTTGTTAGCTTGCACACCCTAAAAAAACGACATTCTCAAGTCTTCGTGAGAGCTGCACAGTACAACATAATTCTTGAAAACAAATAAGCTTGTCTTTCTACAGCACAAAGACAAATAGGAAAATACTAGAAGAAAAAAAATTAAAAATCTTTCAAGTGTTAAGAAAAATAACCGTTTCAGAGCTTGCCTTTTACACGGGCTCATACGCTAACTACATACGCCGCTGGGAAATTTGTAACGACATAACACATGGCGACAGGCCACTGATATTTTTTACGCTAAGCTTAATACGCTACAAGGCCAAAAGCAGGAGACGCACCAAGATAATCGAACTTAGTACACAGATAATGATCTACTAGATACTCGTAGAATAAATGCCATATATTTAATGTAAACTAGAGTTCAAAGCAAGCACATTATTTTTATTAATGACCCGTAATGCAAAGACATACATCTAACGTTGAGAAGCTACAATGAAAAGAACAAACAGATTGGTCTTATGAAGTTGAAAACCTGTTGACTGGCAATTTGAATGGACATTTCCAGTCACCCTGGCTATACATTTTCCTAACTTAATAATGACTTAATGTAAAGAGTGCTAAAACCATTTTGTTTGTTATCAAGTAGTGATCAAAGGGCCGGATGTAAAAAAGACAGTTAGTTTAATTGCACTGAGTGAAAAGAAAAAAAAGAGAATAGTAAAATATACTATATGTTTTATCTCGTCGTATATATGGGGGAACCTATAGATAGTTATAGCTTTGGTACCTTCTCCAACGTGCAAGATTTTCTTCTTCTATGTGCTGTGTTTCTTCCGAACTTGAGCGATCATAGCTCCCTACAATTTCTTATTATTTGTACATCTTAGTAAAGTAATATTTTCGCTATCTCTCCTAAACACTGTTATGAAAACGGCTTACAGAAGGTCGTTAGTTATGTTCTTAGCATTTTCTCCTCCTGTTTTCAATATGGCCTGTGAGTGTCAAAGTTTCTGAGCCCTCATTCCTCTTTGTGTATCCTTGAAATTTCAACTGTTTCTTTCAGATGCTAATTATAAGTCTTTTTGATCCCATTTTACTTAATTGTCAGACATCGATCGCCTGTTCATTTTAGGGCATTCTCATCATCCTCCTGTAGAATCATATTTCAGTTGCTTCAACACTATCTCTTATGATACTGTACAGAAAACACTGCCGTATAAACGAGACGATAAAATAGTTAAAGAAGCTCAAGACAATCATCCACACACACACACACACATATATATATATATATATA
>OZ010592.1:73028022-73030522 GCA_963932145.1 Acanthosepion lycidas | reverse complement strand
TAGTATGGAAGATAAGGAAATGGAATATTCAAAACATTACGCTAGAGGTAATTTCGTCAGTCATTGCAAATTCCTACAAAACAAAATCAATAAACTGAAAAATAGTATCATTTACTTAAATAACTTCAAAAGGAAGTGCCATCAATAGCTGAAAAAGCGACAGCAGCAACTGAAATTGACAAAAAACTATTTTCGTGACAAATTGTTTTAACAGAAATATTTTATAAATTTCAACCGAGAATGCCGTGAGTTTTGTTGTTGTTATTATTATTATTATTATTATTATTAGTAGTAGTAGTAGTAGTAGTAGTAGTAGTAGTAGTAGTAGTAGTATATTTCAATTTCGGCCATGGTTACACTACCTATCATGCCCGCGGGAAGACGTAAATCAGGTAGTGATGGCTACATTTCATGATTTGTTTTTCTAACTCCCATAGCATCACTAGCGTCACATGGACAAAGTTCTTCTTAGTGAGTCGGCTCATTATTATTATTATTATTATTATTATTATTATTATTATTATTATTATTATTATTATTATTATACCATGTAGCTGCACGTTCAAAACATATGCCTGGCGATTATCGGAGCAGACTTTAGGGACATATTTACTCATGTCACCAGATTCTCCATCAGAACTTTTACTAACTTTTACAATGTCATAAACTGATCAGTATCAAATTTTCCTTAAGATTTATTTCATTCACTATCAAATATTCTGCTTTGGCATGGTTTCTAATGAAGCAACTAAAAACTTTTTCTAAACTCCTGTTGATTTCTATCATTTTCCTAGATTTTCGCTTTCTTCAATCTTAAAATTGGAATTTTTTAAATCTTCAAGCTATGCATCATTATAATAGACTATGAAAAAAGTAAAAAACTGTATTCTATATTTAACTCAGCCCATAAATGAATGCAGGAGAATTCGTATTAAATCTTGAAAACAGCGCTTAAACAAAATAGATAAGTAACACTTACCGTTAGAATCTGTGCAAACCAAATAAATATATTTACAACTTTCCCTTACCATATGAATCGGATAATGGATTGCAATAGACAGAATCACATGAAATATAATAATAATAATAATAATAATAATAATAATAATAATAAAAATAATAATAATAATTTTTAGTTGAAGCCAGCATCTGATTCGGGTTGCTTTAGGCTTTCCTGGTCTATGATGCTCCCTATGTCTGCGCGGTCTAAAGACACCGAATCAGACTATGGTTTCTATTACAAAGGGTATCAGATTTGAACCATTTATTCATCGTCTACAATGCGCAGGTCGATAGACGTAATGCACCCGGCTTAAAAATAAATAATAAAACATAAATTTTAGGGCGTCTATTCAAACACGTGTATCCGCAAAATTAAACTTAGAGGAATAAAATATAATGCTTGATTAAAATAAATCCCATATCGCCTTAGATATTAAGTGGCGCGAAAAATAATGAAATATTCAAATATATACCACAGTCAAAAGCAGGAGACCCATAAACATTTAGGGTTGTGGGCGCACCACAATGACTACCGCTGTAGTAGCAATAATTTTGTTTAAGAACTGACGAATCCCATCCCTCTTCTGGCTTCTTTTCAGTTTTTTTTTGTTCGACTGGTTGCAAGTCAGGACTAGAGAGCACAAGCTTCCTTGTTATTTAACCGATAACTACGGGAAAATTGAAGGATCAATATTTTATCTAAGAGCAATTATGCAGGAGAGGACACAACAACCTAAACTCGGATTTGTCTCATCGATTCCATTTTTACGCAGCGACTTCCGCTAAATTATCTGTACATCCGGGACATATGCATGTTGTCTGATTTCCATTCCAAAAGAAAAAATATCTTCAGGTTGTCGTAAGTAACCTTATTTTAGAAACTCTGACATGAAAAACTAATCGGTAACAATTCAGTATAATAGAACCGAGTTAAAATCACAATGTGCCCGCACACTTAATTCTTCAAAAAACAATTTTTCCAGAGATTATTACTTCGTAAATAATATATATATATATATATATATATATATATATATATATATATATATATATATATATATATATATATATATATATATATATATGCATGTATTAGGTTGGTGAAAAAATAATGTCGTTTTTTGACGTATTTTTAAGTTAAAAAACGACATTATTTTGCACCAACCTAATGTGTGTGTGTATATATATATATATATATATATATATATATATATATATATATATATATATATATATATATATATATATAAACATTCACATGTAAATAAAATATATCTATAAAAATATGAATAATAAAAAATGGAGCATATTTATTTACCAACGCATCACATCCTCGGATGAACTTTATAAAGGAAAATATAAGAATTTTATTTTGCAACATGTATTTATAAATACAAATAAGAAATATCGATAGGATTTTTAAAAAATGATTTAATATCACTCAATAATATTCATACGGTTAAGTGTGTGATCTCAGTAAACAATGAGGAAGCTATGT
>OZ010592.1:73010522-73023022 GCA_963932145.1 Acanthosepion lycidas | reverse complement strand
ATTTATATATATATGTGTGTGTGTATATGTGTGTGCGTTTGGGTTGGTGTGTCTTTGCGTAATATCATAATGTTAAATGTGCGTGTATACAGTCTCAAAGTAAGGTAAAAGAAGTACCATTTTATTTATATACACATACATTTAGTGTCTTCATGTTTAACTATTTACATAAACCCATGGCATAAATGTTTCTAGTGATACATATATATTTGTGCGTTCATGTGTGTGTGTATATCGGTGTGTTTGGCGCGTTTATAGATTTATCTATACTTACATACACATCTATATTAGATATATTTATAATTATAACATATCCTCAATGAGAAATCACACACACGTATATATATATATATATATATATATATATATATATATATATATATATATATGTATAATTAATTTAGCTCATAACCACTTATTTCACTTTTTTGTATATCTTTCGAATGTAATTGTTTACTTCGATTGAATATGCCTTTTAATTATCTTATAATTATATATAATTATCCCATAAGTGAGTTAAATGCCAGAGCATATTCACTCTTTCGACTCGATTGACAAACAATCTAGAAGAAGGGCCGCTCAAAACTACCTTTGTACCTGACGCAGCGACCAGCACGCTCTGACAGCCGTCTGTTGACGTTCATAACTAAACATCAATATTCTTTGAGTTGCTGAGTCGAATCAGCGCTATATAGCCTGGTCGGTCAAGATGATCTTACTATATTCAATTCTATAATTCTGATTTACGCTTATATTTACAAAGCTTTTATTATACAAGTGTAAGTGATAATATTTACAAATGACCGCGTTTTACACCTCAGAAAGAAGGCATATATTCACGTTAAATGTTTACAATAATTGTCTACTGGTTTTCCTCTACTTTGAAGAGGAACACACATTATAGTGAATAAAACTTGTTATGAATAATAATAAATTATATCAAGATCAACGAGGCCCTCAGATGAGAACAATATATCTAATTGATTATAACAAACATCTATAATGAATGAAAATCAAAACGATCTCCTCCTCTTTAGGACGCTTGATTAACTCGATATACATATATATATATATCTGTTCATCACAGGTAAAGCTAGGAGCCTTTACATTTTTGTATTTATATAGTATATACATTCAGAAAATGAAGAATTTAACTATGATACAAAATCTGATAGCAAATCATGGGAATAACAGTCGAGGATTAATAATTTTGTTATAATTTACATTCTTGAAATTGGTGGTGGTCTGGCTGAGGGATGTATGGCAAACGGTTTAAATTGAAGAAGAAGAAGAAGAAGAAGAAGAAGAAGAAGAAGAAGAAGAAGAAGAAGAAGAAGAAGAAGAAGAAGAAGAAGAAGAAGAAGAAGAAGAAGAAGAAGAAGAAGAAGAAGAAGAAGAAGAAGAAGAAGAAGAAGAAGAAGAAGAAGAAGAAGAAGAAGAAGAAGAAGAAGAAGAAGAAGAAGAAGAAGAAGAAGAAGAAGAAGAAGAAGAAGAAGAAGAAGAAGAAGAAGAAGAAGAAGAAGAAGAAGAAGAAGAAGAAGAAGAAGAAGAAGAAGAAGAAGAAGAAGAAGAAGAAGAAGAAGAAGAAGAAGAAGAAGAAGAAGAAGAAGAAGAAGAAGAAGAAGAAGAAGAAGAAGAAGAAGAAGAAGAAGAAGAAGAAGAAGAAGAAGAAGAAGAAGAAGAAGAAGAAGAAGAAGAAGAAGAAGAAGAAGAAGAAGAAGAAGAAGAAGAAGAAGAAGAAGAAGAAGAAGAAGAAGAAGAAGAAGAAGAAGAAGAAGAAGAAGTTTTTTGCAGAGGACGAGACGCAAAAGTAAATGAATTTATGATTATAATTTTTATGATCCAAATAATATTAAGAAATTAAAAAAAAAAATTTAAAGTGCAAGAAGAAATTTGTTAAATTTAAAATCTTCAAATTGGCGGTGGTCTGCTTCAGGGATGTATGGCAAAAGGTTTAAAGTGAAGAAGAAGAAAAAGATAATGGAATTAATTTATATTTTTGGAGAGGACGAGACCTAAAAATACACGAATTTATGATTATCATTTTTATGATCCACAACAAAATAAACAAATATAATAAAAAAAATTAGACATTTCTCGAAATTGAAGATAGC
Source organism: Acanthosepion lycidas (assembly GCA_963932145.1). Taxonomy (NCBI): domain Eukaryota; kingdom Metazoa; phylum Mollusca; class Cephalopoda; order Sepiida; family Sepiidae; genus Acanthosepion; species Acanthosepion lycidas. The sequence continues at coordinate 73,020,908 of OZ010592.1, read as the reverse complement.
AAAATGAATGGTTTATATTGAACATGCACGATGTTTCCATTCAAAGCCCTCTCAGATAATGGCAAAATGCTGAGAGTAATATTAGAATCGCTTGTATTAGCATTTGTCTATCAAATTCATGGGAAATAGCAAAGCTGTAACTCTTGTTTATGCTCTGTCATTTCTCTACATGACATCAGAACAAACTTCAACATCTCAATGATCCAGCAGACATTTTTTTTTATAGTAAACTGTATTACATGAATTTGACAGCAATAAATATTTATATTAAAAAGAAAAATAATTAACATTCCCAACATTCCTTGATCGTGTGCATATCTAGTCGCACCAACGTAAACAAAATTAGTCCAATGAAGTCTTATAGGATGAAACGCGATAAATTTTTCCATCTTTGTCACACACACACACAGACATATATATATATATACATACATACATATATATATATATATATATATATATATATATATATATATATATATATATATTTCACGTAATGGAAAATATAGTTCGCCAACAGCAAAGCGTCGTGTTCGTGTCTAGAGATCCCACTATTTACGTATTGTCGGTAAATTAAATAAATTAAATTGATCATGTTTTGTTCTCTGTTAAAAAGGAAGTAAGTTATTTGAGAGCTACAGGTAAATGAATTCCACCCGCAATTCACATTCATATTGATACATAATATATGAAATTAATGGGACATAATCGGTAATAATAATAATAATAATAATAATAATGATAATAATAATAATAATAATAATAATAATAATAATAATAATAATAATAATAATGCCATACCCATCAGAGGTTGAGTCGTGAAGGATTAAAAGCTGAAATCGAAGGTTTTATACTTACTACACGTGAGCAATTCTTGCTGACTAGAAATTAACACGTAAATATATGGAGAAATTGTGCTAACCCCAAATGCAAATTCTGGGATAAATATCCAGAAACAATTGTCATCTTGTGTCAGATTGTATGGTACTGGACCCCACCGTATACAAAACTCGACATGACAGGATGGACCAATATCTGCATTCGAAAATCTGCCACTTTTACAGGAACGAACTTGCTAAAATTGGTGTGAACTCCATACAGACCCGGTTACAGACATATGACGTGAAGCAATTTCATGTCAGTTTACAATACACACAGAGAAAGCAGTTAAATCTAATCGTACATAAATCGTGATCAAAGACAATAAAAGACAGAATGTACTTTCTTAATGATATAGCATTCACTTCACATTATAATGTATCATTGAAGATCTTCAAGAAACTATCAAAATACAAAGGTCTTGAGATATAAATATAAAATATTTGACACATGATGACAACAATAATTTCAGTTGTGATTGATTCACTGGTTACATTGGAAAGGTACTGATAGAATCATTAAAGCGAAAGCTGTTAAACATTACCTTAAAGAAATACAAGAGAGAGAATGAGAGAGAGAGAGATAAGGTCATCAAAATAAATTCTTATTTCAGGAGATATCTTTATTTTTAAATTTTAATACTAATTTTTGTTCATTAATAAATAGAGTGCGCATATGGTTTTCTAATATTCTACAAGTGAACACAGAACTATAAAAAAGAAAAAAAAAGAGGAACTTCCCTAAACTATCAATATCTACCTTAAACTTCACTACATTTTCCGGTAATTACATAAACCACAAGCACTCACACTCTCACCAATATATAAATACATACATATATTTATGTGTATATTCATGCATAAATACACACAAATGTAAACACGCGCACACGTGCGCACACACACACACACAACCAAAACACACACGCACACACAGACACGCACACAAATATATATATATATATATATATATATATATATATATATATATATATATATATATATATATATATATATATATATATATATATATAAAGAAAGATGAGTGTTTACTGAAATATTACACGTGAGTTTCCAATAGACAGTGAAAGTGGAATAAAACAGATGGTAGAAAATGTTGTCCTAATTCTCGTAATGAAACGTTATGCCATACAATTCTTTCAGCCTGTCATAAATGTCGAGAGAATATTTCGAGAAAATTATTTTGAACAGATGATCTGCCTCTGGGCACACATGAACTATCTATATAGTTTTATTAGAGCTATTTCAGATGGGCCAGATTGTGAATCTTTGTCATGCTACGAAGTCATTTCCGAGAAAAGCTACACATGTTGGATGTTGGTAGCAACCATCTTGCACTCTTAAGGCAGCTTCCAAAACTCCGCCTAGTATTAGGTTGGTGCAAAAATAATGACGTAATAATGTCGTTTCTTGACGTATTTTTAACGTCAAAAAACGACATTATTACGTCATTATTTTTGCACCAACCTAATATAACCGTTTTAGCGCATATTAACGGAAGGACTAATAAACCATAAGCATATCTATCATTGTACAGATTAAATGTGACTCCAAGATTTTCAACATGGCTGTTGGTAATATTTTATTTACATACAGAGCCACTAAAGGTAGATTTTTACTGAAATAGTAGAATGATATGAATGAAAGAGTGGGTGGTCAGATGTTTCCACAAATGAAATATAGATTAAATGAGGATAATTCAAATTTGGAAATGTACCATGGCGTGCCCTATGTGTAAAGTTCTGAACAGGTGGGAATATATCGTAATGCTCTTTCAAATAATTACCATAGAGATACGATTTTTTCCCTCTAAGTATCCATCTTGCACACTTACAAATCTACCCTTCCTCTGTGCATGGAATATTTTTGCTATATCTTGTTTGGTGTTCCTAGTGTATATTTCTATATTCTTGACAAAATCTAAAGAAGGCTATTTAATATAATCGATCCTGACCAGACATCTCGACATCAGACACTTTCTCAGCGAAGTGACATAGTTTATCTCTATCTTTTCTGCAAATGTTTTCGGGCAACTGCTCTGGGTAGCTTTTAACCTTGGTGCCCTGAATACATGAATTTATGTGTACTAATAGATTGTTATCTAGATCCCACCCGTTTACTGTTCAAATAACTAAATTTAACCATCGCTTCTATTCCAAAAATTTCTTTTCTTGCACTTTGTACCTGTTGAACTCGATTCCGATTACTTCATTCCCTGATAACTGCAATCTTTAAAAATTCAAATGCGACATCACTGTTCATGTTCTCTCTTCTTTAATCTTGTTGACTTTTCCTCAGTCCCCCCTATTCACAGTCTTCTCTTTCACTTTTACTCATTCTAACCCCCCCCCCTGCGTACTAGTGGCATTCCTGCCTTGCTTGGGGTGAAATGATTACAAAAAATGGCCTGCTGACATCTGCTTGTTTGAATGGTACCTGGGTTATTGGGAAGTGCAAGACATAGTCGGATACATATGCATTTCAAACGTAAAGAGAAACATTTTCTACGGCATAGAGGCTGATATCTGACATCATAGTGTTGTCTGCCAGAAATGACAACTGAAACTCGCCTTTGCGGTCTGTAGAGAGAACGCTGATCATCTAATTTACACCCGTGGTCTACCCTTTACTCTGACATTCCTGCAGCAGGAAGTCGATATAATGTTCCAGTGGGAAAAATTAGCCTACATGATCCTTGTGATACTCATCATATTTTCCAAAATCATCACCATCTTCCATTCGATTGGACGAAGTTAACTAACGCGTAACTTTTCCATATCAGCAGTAGCAAGAAAAATATATATCACTGTGCTATTGTTCTTATTTAAATTCTGGATACAACAGCTTACCGGTTAGCAAATCTGAATCTGGAATCGGCAAGTTCGAATTCCAGGAGATTTCGTTAAGTTCGCTTTTGCGCAGATACCTTTGAGTAAAGGATACTCCATCTCTTTTCTTCTCAGCTAGGGTTTTAAAAAAAGCATGGCTGACTGGGATCACTTATCTTGAGATGGCAACCTTTTTAGTAGAATAAAAATTCAAAACCAACATGAAGACCGCCATCGGCTATCTTGCCCTAGAAACTTTACAGACTTCTTACAATCATGAATGGTTCCAGAACTCTGACGTAACTTGAGAAGAGTAAGCATGCAGTATTATTAGCCCGTATTAACTCGCCAAGGTGTATATATCGTGTATTTATATGTTATTTGGTGACTGTTTATGAAGTATATTTTTGAATCGACGCACGGGTTGATCATTATGTCGGATAATATACTACAATCCAGCTATATTACGTTCAGACTTCAGTTAATTGAAACATATTCTGTTGAAATTTTCTTTTTCGTTAGTAACTATAGAGAAATAAAATCATGAAGATGAAGAAACCAAACATAAATCCTTTGACTATATTTTCAAATTTTCATGACAATTCAGGCGTAGTAATGGAAGCAATCGCGGAAAGCTATAATCACCGACATTCAGGAAGGACATGATATAAAAGTAAATTAAAAAAAAAACAGATAGTGTCAGTTTGCTGACTGCGAAAATAATTTAAAACATTTTAGATTTTCCATTGGTTTTTAAATTTAATTTGTGATGTAATCTTGCCAATTAAAGAACGTGGGATTATTTCTCCGGGACTACTTAAGTTAACAGGTCCGCTCTTAAAATATATTAGACATTTTTTATTAGGAATAATTCTTCTAGATTAGCATTCTTTATACTTTCCTTTATTGCTGACGTGTATCTGAATCTAAAAATTGGTTAATTTAATATCTAATCTCGAAGAAAATAAATGTCAACCTTGGTATGTTATTTTTTCTTCAAAAATATTTTATTTATTTAATGTGTCTTGCAATATATATATATATATATATATATATATATATATATATATATATATATATATATATATATATATATGTGTGTGTGTGTGTGTGTGTGAGTGTGTACATAAACGTATGTACTATATGTGTTTACGATGGTGTGAGTGGTTCTATGTGTGTCTATGAAGAGAGGAAGCGTGTTGTATAGAGTAATATTAAATAATACGAAACCTAGGTAATATCATATTGAAATACTGGTTCTCGTTTTAAATAATGGAGTTAAGAAACGATGAGCCTGGCTGATATCAATGGTGGTGACCACATGGAAGTACCTGGTGGCGTAAGCTTGGATGTGTTTGTGATATAATGGATAACGGCACAGAATACAAACTTGTAGAACCGAGTTTGAATACCAGTCGGTTTCATTACATTCATTGACGCGTACATAACGTTTGGAAAAGTATTAATCCATTTCTTCTCCAACATCTAATCTATGGCTTAAATACTAATTCTTGTATTTTTAAAATATTATTATCTCGAAAAAATATTTAATACAATATTCACTCGAAAAAAAAAGAAGTTTTCTTATAATCACAAACATATATTTTGGTTTTAAATAACTTACTTGATAATCCGTAAATAGAGATCAATCACTCAATCAATAAAAAATATATTTAAAAATGATGTCAAGGAACACCCACATACTCATTGCAAAAATAAGAAGAATTACAAGTATTCCCTCAACATTTGCTTCCTCGAAAAAACAATCGATTTAAAATTAAATAAGAACGCATACGATCACAAATTACTATTAGGTTGGTGCAAAAATAATGTCGTAATGATGTCGTTTTTGACGTTAAAATAGGTAAAAAAAACGACATTATTACGTCATTATTTTTGCACCAACCTAATACATACATATCTTTACGTCTATATTTGTTAAATTATGCATCTTTTCATACATATATATGTATATATATTTACATACATACATATATATATATATATATATTATTATATTATATTATATTATATTATTATATTATATTATATATATATATATATATATATATATATATATATATATATATATATATATATATATATATATATATATATATATATATTCACTTAAACCGCATGAAAGGTGCATGTTTATATTTATTTTACAATGGATATTCGCAGTTACAGACAAATATCTAATGATCTTATAATTTCACTAATTAACCTTCAGCACACTACATTATTTCAGTTCATAATTTTTCAAGGACTTCCAATTGCATCATCCTTCTTGTTAATTTCACTCAAAGTTGTTTTCTGTTGCCATTGCAGGATATGACAACCCAACTATGATTTTCAATATCACTATTGTTCATGAATGAGAATCACCTTCACTGTGTACAGCAAATGAAGTCACATTCAGAGCGATAAATGTTAAACATTCAGATAAGTCACATATGTCACAGATAAGTCACATAAGTGACAAAAAGTAAGTGATTAATATTCAAGAATTTTTTTTGCCAGATTTGAATTATGATATTTTGCATCCTTCACATGTCTTTGATTGACCTTTTAAATACCTGATGAATATTCATGGACGTTGTCAAATTTAAAAACTTTGATAAACCAATGACATCTTCGCTTTTGTATATAAACACGTGCAACGAAATGAATTCTTCATTTGACTTGAGAAAATTCCTCAAAGAAATGAACGTATCGGCTAAAATTAATATTTCCTCTTTTCCTTTATTTTTCTCTCTTTTTATTAATCTTGTTCCTTTACAGATACACTGTATTTGAGAATATATATATATATATATATATATATATATATATATATATATATATATATATATATATATATATATATATATATATATAAGGTTGGTGCAAAAAGAATGTCGTTTTTCTTTTGAATTTGAACGTCAAAAAACGACATTATTTATGGAGCGCAGTTGAGTGAGAGACCAAAAAAACTTCTCGTAACACTAAAGATGATCTGAAAGCAAGGATTATGGTAGCATTCACCAACATAAACAAGGAGACCGTCCAGATGAGTTACAGGAGATTCTGAAGTCGTCTGGAGGCTGTGGCGATTTTATTGAATGCATTTACTATTTAGGATTTCAAGATATGTTTGTGTAATTTTGGTAAATATATCTGTTAAAATGTATCATTTTCATTTTTGCGTGTTTTAGACGACAATTTATCCATCACACCCTGTATATTGTACGTAACGATTCGACCGTAGTAACGCCGTCACTCTGAGAGCAGATAGTAATTAGATGATGATTAAACTGAACCTGCAAAGCTAATATGTTTATTTTTATTTTATTTTTTGGTGTAATGTGTAACGTTATGAAAGAAAAACGATAAAAAAAAAACTATTGTTTACATTTCAATTTTTGAAGATCAAAATTGACTTGAAATCAATATGAAAGTTCCACAAGCGTGAAGTACGAGTGAAAAGACGCTTAGCCTAGAACTTTCATCTTGCAATTTCAGCTAAAGGATAATGAGACCTAGCAACCTATTTAGTACTGCGTAAACTCAACGTACTAAAGAGAAAATCTCATCAGTACAATATATATATATATATATATATATATATATATATATATATATATATATATATATTTATTTATTTTCAATATAAATACAATCATTGGGGGATTGGACAGAGATTTGGCTTTACTCAGAGAGTATAACTTCCACAGGGAGACCTTCAACCAACAACATTACTCGGTCCAATTTCAGCTAAAGAATAATGAGACCTAGCAACCTATTTAGTACTGCGTAAACTCGACGTACTAAAGAGAAAATCTCATCAGTACAATTGCCATGATAATATTTAAAGAAAAGGCGTAGGGAATCTAGATGACGGCGGAGGGGGGGAATGACTGAAGCTGAGATACCTGGTTAGCACCAATATCATAACAGATTCTTTTTTCGGTTTTGTCAAGAAGCACCAGATAAGATGTGGCAATAATATTCAATGCCTGGCTTATAAATGTGTATGATATATGCTGACGGGAAAAAAAAACCTAGAAGCAAACAGTGAATTTACTTTCCTAGCAGAAGAGCTAACACCTGATTCAATATAATTCCTGTGATACAAGTTTTCGATTCCTTGCAATTGGAACACATTGACCCGAAAAGGAGAAAAGTGTTACACTCGACGAGGTCAGAACCAGCCTGTAAGTTAAAATAAGTTTTTCTACGACCTCTTTAATGGTAGTAGATTCATTTTGGAGACGTTGAAATTAATAGGCCATTTTTTGGCTCCAACAGATTGAAGCTGCTAAGTTGGTCTTATCCAATTCATTAATAATGTTAATATTTCCTTTTGTTTAATATTTGTAAAGCTTTGTGGGTAGGATTGATACTATATTTATTAGTCAAATAAAGTAACATTAATTGGTTTAAATTTAAAAATAAAATATTTAACGAACTAAATAAATTCACAATATCTGTAAGATATTCAGATGATATAACAATGCAAATTAATGATGATGTTGATATTATTGAACTTATAGTAGCATTCATAATCTAGCACACACACAAAGACACACATATCACACATATATATATATATATATATATATATATATATGTGTGTGTGTGTGTGTGTGTGTGTGTGTGTGTGTGTTCTTGATATATATGTTCTATGCTTCTTTTTGTTTTTTGGGGGAACATAGCAATAACACCTCCAACGGACGCGGTTCCGAGCGACTCTTTTCAACTCGGCCCATGCCGTGCAGGCTGCCTTCACCTGTGCATCAATACTTCTGAAAAATGCCCGTTTTCACCTGATGTTATCTGCATTATGATTTGCTACTGGGAAATCATTGTTACCACGGGGTGAATAGCTAATAATTTATCAGATCAAAATCACTTCACTTTACCACATCATAAGGCAGATGGCATCGAATACGCGCTTTTGGCGTTTTCGATCAACAGCTGATAGTTGATACGTAGTTTGGAGTTTAAATTTATTTTCAAAATAAATACAGTCTTTGGGGGATTGGAGAGAGATTTGGCTTTACTCAGAGAGTATAACTTCCACAGGAAGACCTCCAACCAACAACATTACTCGGTCCAATTTATTTGTTTCTTCCTTGTATCGCTGAAAAAGTACACAGGCGTTTTCGAAAATTCCGACTTTAGAATTTATCTCTTAGTGCTTCGTTTCAGTCAAAAGCTTTTTGATGAAATAAGTACCAGTTTTATTGACACTATTTATATAATTTTGTTGGCTTTTTATGCTTTAAATCTCATTAACCAGCTTATTTATTCTACATATTATAATGAGCACACTTGGACCACCATTCATTTTAATTATGTATATATATATATATATATATATATATATATATATGATCGTTGTGTTTCCCTCAATCCTCTCTAAGCTCAGACATTTCTTTCACTTTCACTCTCTGTGAAACGCTGCCTACCAGTTGCATTCACACCTTGCTTGGGGTCAAATGATTTAAAAGACAAACAACCAGAAATTGTGTATTTAAGTAGCAATCCTTCTTATATATAGGTTTCATTGAAACCACTGATAACACAGGGGATTATGTATTTTATTCGATTTTTCTTGCGCTGTGCTATGTTGTGTCCAGAAAAAAACTCATACGAACATAAAAAATATGTTTATAATGTTTAAACACAGTACCCAGTCAGCAATGTTTAATGAAAATTGTATCTATGCATGTGTATATTATATATATATATATATATATATATATATATATATATATATATATATATATATATATATATATATATATATATAAAATTAACTTGCTTAAAATTATATAATAGATAATGAATATTGGACTTCAATTAAAAAAAAAGATTTGCTTAAATATTTAATATTCATCTACTCAATACTATCTATCATAACTGTAAGTACATATTATAATTAATGTATATTTTACGACTACCTTTACAATCTATCAAAACTTAAAATACATTTTACAATTATATGGCAATGGATGTTAGACAATTTTCTAAGTGTGACAATTATCCAATATTTTAAATCTACCTTTACTAACTTCTACGTTTATTATCATAACTGTGTGTCTATTCATTTGTTTGTAATAATTTTAACATCATTTTTAATCATACTAAATTTTCTGATTGTACATAATGTTCAGTTGATGTTGGTGTGATAATATTGTAATAGGAATTGATTCAGGGAAACTAAGCATGCAAGTGTGTGGTCGGACCAAAGCCCAGACATGAGTCAAAGGATTATAAACTTTTTCTTCCTTTAAGAAATTGCTCTTTTATTATTACTCTCTTTATTAAAATGTACTTAAATTTCGCATTTGTCACTACCGGTCCGCCATTAATCCGGTCCATGGTAAAAAAAAAAAAATGTTGGATACCACTGCCTTAATGCATACGCAGACATATATCCACACACACACACACATACATATATATATATATATATATATATATATATATATATATATATATATATATATATAAGTTTTAAAAAATCCTATGCATATAATAATATATATTTAATATATATTATAGACAGAGAAAACACACATGAAAGTATTCTTTACAATTCTCTATCGCTCTATCGCTTGATATTGACCAATCTAATTACAAAGAATAATTGCATTTAAAATAATTATTCT
>OZ010592.1:73003022-73005522 GCA_963932145.1 Acanthosepion lycidas | reverse complement strand
CACATTTGTTCAATTTTTATTTGCAAGTCTTTAACTTTACTAAATTTCTTGAATGAATATCGTGATCGCATTGTACACTCATATCAATCAACAGACTGACTCTCTTTTGGTGATTATTATTATTATTATTATTATTATTATTATTATTATTATTATTATTATTATTATTAATATTATTATTATTATTATTATTATTATTTACTTTGAACCCTGCACTACGTAGCCACTGATGGGTACGGGGTTTGTCTACATCAGCTTCTTTGGAACGGGCAGAGTATTGTCCATAAAGCGGTTTATCTTGCCATTTTTTTCTGTATCTGGTCGGTTGCATTTGTCTTTGCTTTCTTTGTATGTATTTTGCAGTTTCAGTCGGTGTATTGTGCTTATATTTCTGCACCCATTTGAAACTGCATCATCATCATCATCATCATCATCATTATTATTATTATTATTATTATTATTATTATTATTATTATTATTATTATTATATTTTCTTTGATTTCTGGCGTTTACACATTTCTTTCTGGGTCCCGCCCAGGGACCTAAGGTTAGAAATGGCATCATGACACTTTCCACTGACAAATATATATATATATATATATATATATATATATATATATATATATATTTACTTACGCATAGATATCGTTTCTTTCTTTCTTATATATATATATATATATATATATATATATATATATATATATATATATTATTATTATTATTATTATTATTTCCTTTGATTTCTGTTATATACAAACTTTCTTCCTTATTGCAACCAAGACCTAAGGTCAGAAATTTTACACTGATAATTTTTTAACAAAACAAAAAAAACAAAACAAAACAAAGCCCCACAAAAAACTAAGATCACACACATTCTAATTAGGTAAAGCTTTTCGTAATATGTGAGCTGTAGTTTTGAGTATAATTTTTTGTTTATTTATGACAACTCATAATGGAATTATTGATGTATTCATGTACCGCAGGTTTCATATTTTCACTTCAAATTCTTTACATTTTTTTACTTTTTTTTTTTTTTTGAAGATCTTCAATTTTACATTAAAATCTGCGGGAGCTGTCATGTCAATAAGAAATCACATTATGTTCGGGTCTTTGATCACGATGTTTAGGCATTATTATTATTATTATTATTATTATTATTATTATTATTATTATTATTATTATTATTTGTTTTATAATCCAGCATTTGCTCAGATAATATCTTAATATATGGTAATTAATGAATAGCCTTAGGTATCAAACACTTTTTCTCTGGCTTGATGTGTTTATAACTCTCCGGACCATTTTGCTGTTCTTAGAGACTTATTTTCTATAAGAGTTCTACTGGGTAATCAATGCCAATTTTCTTTATCTATATCTCTCATCGGTTTGTCATCGCGAGGCAGGAATGAAGAGAACTATAAAGGATATTATCTTCATTATTATTAAGAAAGAGATCAACTGGTCAGCAAAGTGAAACTGGGGTGAAAATATATGACGTCAAGTAAACCTATTATGACGTACAGTCTGCTAAGAGTATGTCACGCACATGAAACACAGGGAAATCTTGCGTGATATAGTTAAAGCTTTCGGATAAAAATATTTCATATTCTTACTGGTGAGGCCCCAAATAGAAATAACCCCAGGCCTGGTACACCTCTCCGCTAGGACAGTCTCCGATTGAGGTTGTACACAAGTATGTTGATGTGACTCCAAAATCGCTTCTTTTCTTAATCCAACGAACATGAAAAAAAAAGCCTTAACGACATCCGGCCATGATGTTCCTCTTCACAATATCTCCCTCTTATGAACAGGGATGCACGGTGTGTCAGCCTCGAGAGCACATGTCTTACAGTTTAAGGTCATGGAAGAACCTAACCTCTATGACAGTGACTCATTGCGCATTCTCAGGCTAACACTCTCGGCTGACATGAAGTAGAAATACTATAATGAATCCATTGCTCAGACGGCTGCCAAGAAATTTGGTTCATTGTGTCGTGCTAGACAATTTTCTCTCCTGTATCTATCTTACATATCTATAAGTCTACCATTCGTTTATCTTCTCAATAGCGCTCCTTTTATTTGTCTAGAGCTTCTAAAGAACCAGCAACATTATTCGTCCTGACCTGGCATCTTGGTTTAGTCACTTTCCCACCGACATAACGTATTTTTTCTGTGCCTTTTCTAGAAGTATATTCATGGTAATTGTTCGGATGATCTCTTCGGTGTCGCACATAAACTTAATGAATTTAAAGGCAGTACTAGATTGGCAGCAACTCCCAGTTTAATTGGCTAGATATGATCTAAATTCTATGCTATACGTTTGTTTTCTCGCACTTTTTGATGTGGAAATCACTTTTGGCTTCATGCATTGAAACCAAATTGGATCTTCAAAAATCTAAATGCAATGCCATTCATTATCTACTGTCTTCTTGATTACTCTTCTATTTTTATCGCTCCTTAATATTTTTTCTTAATTTTCTTATTATTTTACACTCAGTAA
>OZ010592.1:72945522-72988022 GCA_963932145.1 Acanthosepion lycidas | reverse complement strand
CATCCATTTCGTTTACACTTCCTTCCGACTGCTTATAATGGTTTAATCCGTTTACAATTGTATCAATTTTTATTTTAAGTATAAATATTTGTTTACATTTTTATTCAGTTTTTTTTTTTGTGTGTGTGGTTGACAACCTTTTTTCATGAATATACTTCTCTATGTTTGAATTCGGCGTTTTAGATGTGAAAAAAACAATAATTTCCTCTATTATCTTGTTACTTCTCTCTGATATTTAATTCTTATACAGGTAAATATGTACATTTCCTTTACTACATATCTATATATAAATCTTATACTATTTCTGTTTACATTTGATTGTTTATTTCTCCCAATATAGGTTACTTATTGTACCTTAATTCGAGACGTTGAAAAATGATTTTAGCAACGTTAATGGTTTATTATAAATATTTTAATTATTACTTTAAAATTATCTCTTAACTATCATCATTGCAAATTATCTTTAACGTCAGTGTATATTAATATAATCATCATGGATTTTATAATCAGATATTATAATAATTATTGATATTAATATCATTTTTAATATTATTATAATTATAGATTTTTTTTTAAAATTTGCCCTCTATAAGAGAACGATATAAAAACAGAGCTAATGAAGTGACAATTTGTGTCATTGGTGACGCAGAAAAGCCACAAATAGGCTACCAGCAAGCATTAATCTAGTGGCCTGCATTCGTAAGCCGCCGTTGTCGTTGCCTTTTCGAATAACTTTCCAGTCTTTGTCTTTGTCTTGTGTCGGGCTGACGTGCACCGTTCGTGGCTTGTCAGGGTATCGTGGCCGAGTTGTAATCACTGAGTGGACATCATGAACCTGTTGGTTTTGTGTTTCGTCAGCACAGCCCAACCACCAATAGCTGACTTTGCGGGGGTAGTCGTCGTCAACCTGAAAACATTAAATTAAAGATTACTATGGCTGCTTGTAAATCAAAAATAGGCACAATGAAGACATAAAATTATACTGGGTTTAAAAAATGTCTGGTTTTAAACGGAACTATTATTGTTTTATATTATAAGATTGGTAAACTAATGTATAAACAGTTTAGAGATGTAGCTGGGTGCACAGCTCACAGGGGACAAGGGAAAAGACGGAGTTTTTTTGTTCTTGAAATGAGTTCTATATATTTAATGATGAGTAAGTATTGATTTGTTTTTATGTCTTATCTACATTTTTCAGGTAATTTAAAACCAGAAAATATTTATAGATTGTAAGAATTTTTGGGGAATAATAATGATTTACTCCTTTACTTGATTTAATTCTTCTACTAATTAAGCCATAGCTAGGTGGAAGAAGATGTTAATTCCTATCTCACATAAAGTTATTCGCGTGTCAGTAAATATAACGGGCATGAATTGAATTGGAACTCGTCAGTCTGATTTCCAATTCCAAGCCATTATCCATTACACAACACAAACTTCCAATCTTACAGCAACCTGGCATTCCCAAGCAATCTTCCATCTAGGTACTGACCAGGAGCGACTTTTGTTAACTTCGCTGATCCTACGGGGACCGGTGTTGCAACGGTATATGGCTGTGAACTTGATGATAAATGGATTATGAATAAAAACATTATTTCTCTTCATTGCTTTCTATTGTTTTAATGTCATTGCGTAGATTCAATCAATTGCAAAGTGATTTGAGAAAAGCTTATTTAAAATAAGAGAAGTAAACTGATTTTAACTAAAATGGAAATCATAAGTATTTCCTTTTTAGAAAATGTCTGTTTTGTTATATTTCTTTTGTAATTTTTCAAGCTGCGAGATTTGTACATGTTCTGTTTTCTTTTTTTCAATTTACAAACATATGGAAGAAAAAGCATAGAAAATGTACGATGTACATTTATAGTTAAAAATTAAACCAGATAGTTATTTTTTATATTTTTTCTTTCTTTTTATTAAGATAGAAACTGATTGTGTAAATACGGCTATTTATACAGTATTTACATTATGCGGACCATTGTCCTAATCCTTGTCGCCATATTTTTCACAACGTTTCGGCCGTTGTACGCTCTGACCTTCCGACGTTGTGACAAATATGGCGAAAAGATGAGGACAATGGTCCGCATAATGTAAATACTGTACATAATACCTCATCTCAGAAATATAGACAGACAGCTATTTATGCCGTAATTTGTGGTACATATTTCCCTGAAAAGGGTACTTGCCTAAGTATTTACCTAAGCAGTGCCAAATTCACTTTCTCTTTAATAATACTGATATTTAAATTATACATATAATAAATCGGCAATTTTTAAATGGCCAAAATATTCTTATCGCTAATGTTTTATCACATTCTTTGTTGACCCGGATTCTTCATGAGCAAATAAGAATGAACCAATTAAAGGAATCTTTTAAAGTATTCGTTCATGTTTGACCATTGTGAGATGCAGCTTTTAAAATGTTTTTAATAACTACATCGATATAATTAATATGTCACAAATATATACTAAATTTGTTTCCTCAAACGTGATTGCAATATTAAAATCTCAACATCGGTACGAAATGAATTGATAGCACATGATCAAGAAATGAGACATGAGTGGACTGTAAAAGATACATAATGCGGTATTCTGATATTTATAACATATTTCCTACTTATAATTTAAATATTATACTTCAAGTTGCTTTTACAGGTTAAGTTTTAAAAGGATGGCTATTTAATATATATATATATATATATATATATATATATATATATATATATATATATATATATATATATATATATATATATATATCCCTTAAAAGCATATTATTTAGGTTGTAAAATGTTTTCATGAATTAAGTGGATGTAAGTAATCACATAGGGTTGGAATTTTTAAATTTTGTGAGAAAAATGACTGAAGTATACATTAGACGAAAGACTTTAAATGCATTTTTGATAAGACATATTTTACCTAAATCATGTAAAAATTAATGTCCCTAATAAAGATGGAATAATTTCTTATTTCTTTTTTTTTTTTTAATCATGTTAGAAAATGCCATTTTCGTGCAATTTAAACAATTAGACGTCATGTGTTTTTTTCTCTGAAGCGTCGGTCATTTAGTTTTCCAATTAACTTTTAATAAAGGATGAAATATAGTGAATGGTGCCTGAACGTACCCGGAAATTTTTATCATTAAATCTATAATATGTATCCCCATTGAAGAAATAGGTTCTGCCATTTTGCCATTTAAACGCTGCGGTAACACGAGGAGGCAGGTTAACCCAGACGTTCAGCTGTTTTGGATAGCCAAAATCAATTCCATATTTCGCCCACCTCCAATAACGGTCTCCTTCGAAATAAAAAAAGAGAAACAACAAAAATTAAAAGCAGTTCGCAATTAGTTGTAGCTAGACTATCTATATATAAAATTATGTATCATCCGTTAGTTCGTCCGTCGTACTGTTTATCATAGCCATTCGTTTAAACCAAATTTTGCGGAGAAGGGCAAAAAGATAAGGTGGCACACTTGGTTTTACTAGGGTGTGCAGCTAAGTACAATAAATTTTCATTAATTGTTGAGAAAAATTATAAGTTATATAATTTAACATGCAATTTAATTATTAAAATAACAAATAATTATTTAATAAAAATGCAATATTGTTTTACAATCTTTAAGTTTTTATATATACAAGAATCTAGTTTCCATTTCACCCTGCGTTTGTGAGAAAAACAAATCACAAGACTAAACGCTTCAAGATATTGTAATTTGGCCAGAAAAGGAAATATTTACGCATGGCCGGTTGTTTGTTGCATGCTCAAGAGTAAGAAACCGCGCTTAAACAGGAAAAATGAAAAAAGAATGTTCTATAAAAAGAAAAAGAGAATATTCTATAAAATAAAAGTAATGAAATTAATAAACTGTGAAGCAAGGTTTTTGTCAAAGTATTCTTCAAAACAACTGAATGATTTGCCAAACTGAACGAAAGTTACAGTTTTTAAATCTCGACCAAAAAATGTTAACGACAACTTTAACAATACTAAATATTGTAAGGATATCAAAACACGTCATCGGAATAAGAAGTACCAAAGATATGGTAACTATTTAAATAATTAGAAGAGAAGTTATAGTACCACTTAATGTAAGCGATAACTTCAACAATACTAAATGCTTTGAATATTTTAATACACGTTATCGGGTATAAAAATCTTTAGTTAAAAAATAAAACAGGATCTACCTAGTTTAATATATAAATAAATATAAATGATTGTTTTAAAAGTTTTTGTCGATATTTAATTGAAGAAAACATTGCAGTTAATCAAGAAAGGCACAGGTTACCTTTGATGAAGTATGTTTTTCCATTGCCGCTCCAAACGAAAGCTGCGTCAATCTTATCCGGCAACCCCTTGAAACCTTCGCGTATCTTACGGGGATAACCTGAGACTGGCTTCATGCCATCAAATTTCCAATATTTGTCATCCTGAAAATGATATTCAAATAAATTGATAAACTGGATGGTATATTTTTTTGTATGCAAATTATTAAGACTTAAACATCAGCAAAAGATTCAATCTTGAAATTTTGTATTTTGTGCTCACACTCGCTTTAATTATGTTGCTATATATATATATATATATATATATATATATATATATATATATATATATATATATATATATATATATATGTGAGAAAATGAGCTACATGAGGCAATTGACTTTTCTAGAAATTTACAAACGGCATACTGTATGACTTGGTATTCATGCCGGAAGGTCCAATACGAATATTTCAAAGTGTTTGCGAGTCAATCTGAGGACTGTGCAGAGGATTCGGTAAAAGATAAGTCTGAAGGTAATTGCGAAGGTAGGACTGTCCGGAAAATTCATTCTGATCGTTCTGATAAGTAAAGAACCCCCGAATTTTTTGGTGTGGTCCTGGGATCCAAACGGAGACCTACATCATGTACTTTGAGGATGTAGTACTGCCCTGTGTTATGAGGGTGGCTACTGAAAGTACATATCTGGCAACCGGACACTACAACCTGTCACACCATCAGGAGAACCCAATCATGGCTGTCAGACAATTTCTACTGCCACATCTCATCTTACATCTGGTTACCTAACACCCCTGATTGCAACCCTCTTGATGTGTAGGTCGCAGTTGAGAGAAATACAAACAAAACTCCTTTTAATACCAAAGACGAAATAAAGACAAATTTTATGGTGGCATTCCCCAACTTAAAAAAGGAGAGCTTCCAGAATTGTTACAGGAGATTGCGAAGTCGTCTGGTTGAAGCCAATGGCGATTTTATTGGATAAATTTACTCTTTAGTATTTCAAATTTGTTTGCGTAATTTTGTTGAATATGTCTGTTAAGATGAGATGTCAGTGTTATTTTTAGTTTTACGTAATTTAGACGACAATCTATCCACCGCAACATCCTGTTTATCCAAACTGCATAATAAATGCCTCGGTCCCTGCTGGAAGTCATCGTCTGTTTTTACAGCTTTAAGAACTCGGGTGAATCCTCCGACCCATCGAACTATCTGCCTAGTAGAGTTCTACCTCGTTTTTGTTTGCTCATAGAGCCCCTAATCAATGATGAATTTGTTCATCATTTCTCATTGCAGGACATTCTTCTCAGACAAGCAATACAATTTTCGATTTTTCAGATCAACTACTGATGTACTAACGATAACTGTAAAAGAGCATATTCTGCTCTAGATAAAAACAGTGAAGCCCGGGTTGTAGAATTTAACATCTCGAAAGCCTTTGACAGGGTTTGGCATTCAGGAGATCTCCATAAGCTGAAAAGTTACGGTATCTCCTGGCACATTTTTGAGCTGATCTAATGGTTCCTATCAGATCGTGAAATGAAAGTTTTCCTGAACGGCCATTCGTCTACATTCTTTCATACTAAAGCGGATTTCCCACAAGGCTTCATCCTTGTTCCTACGCTTTTTTAAAATCTCCATTAACGACCTTCCCATTTAATCCTGCCTAGATAGTAAAGATGATCAATCAGTTCGACAAGGTCAAAATGGAAACTGGTGTCCAAAGGAACGTTAAAACCATAGCTAACAGGAGGAAAAATGGTTTTCCCATTTTAACGTCACTAAAACTAAACTTCTATCCATTAATCACCTGAGAGACCCTTTTCTGCCTTCTATCATCAAGGCTGATGCTATTCTCCTGGAAAGTGACTCGTTTCGACTTTTGTGCTAACGTACTCAGCTAACAGGAAGTGGAAAGTTTATATTGAATCCATTGCTAGGCCAGATTTTGAGAAAGTCAATTTATTAGGGCGGGAATCTATTTTGCATATCTATCGCCCATGGTTAGAATAGTGCTGCCACATATGATACGGTGTCCTTTCTAATTGCATAGAGCTCCTTGATAAGATAAAAATACCCCCCCCCCCAAAAAAAAAACAAAAAACAAAAAACAGCAATATTATAGATCATGATCTGGTGTTTAAGCCTCAGTCACTTGCCCACCGCCGTAAGGTTGTTTCTCTGTGCCTTTTTTTAAATAAATACTTTCATGGTAATTGTTGGGATGAGTTCTTCACCATGGTAGCTAGACTTTATGCATTTAAGCTCAATATTTGAATTACAGTAAAATCTCATCAATATCCACTTGAGGTAGCTAGATCTAGCCATAACTTCTGTACCGACAGTTCCATTCCTCGCATCTCTCATCTGTGGAATCCTGTCCTGGTCCTTGCTTTCCAGCCAATTTTAATCTACAAGAGTTGAAATTTCAATGTCATTCGGTATATACTGACCTCTTGATTGTTTCTCTGTCTTTCTAATCATTATTAATATTTCTGTTCCTAATTCCGCCACATGTTCCCCCTTGCATGTTTGTGTGGTTTTACTGCAATTTTGAGTTTATTCAGATTATATATATATATATATATATATATATATATGTTGAATAGCTTATATTGTATGCTTGATAACCCCCTTTAATTTTCTAGCATAGTTTTCAGTTAGCTTCAGGCACAGAGCATAAAGAATTTTCGTCCATCCAACGATGGATGAATTCAGGGTTTTTTTTAAATGATTAATCCCATATTTTTATTGTACGAATCTATTTTCTTGTATCTTTCGCAGACAAATAATTTCCACGGCATTACGTTGACTCCGTCATGTTATATGGTAGGGATGGTATTCATCGGATTGTATGCTTCTCCTCCTTTTCTCAAAATGGTAATCCTATTGCTGTGACCGAATAACATGTGTTTGGTTTTATCACAGTGCCAAAGACGTTCATACTTCTTTAGAAAGTATCTTGCAATCTTTAAACGAGCAACTAAGTAGTGCTTTAAAAAAAAAGAAAGACGTCTTCCGGTGACGACGCGCCTTCAAGCTACTTCTGTTATCAGTTCGAGTAATCGTTGACCTTAAAGAATGAACTCCGATTGCTGTCAATTTCTTATTCATCGCTATAGTTGCTGTCTTAGGATCTTTATTGATCATTCTCATCATTTGCTCATCCTGTTCGGAAAAGAGCTTTCTGTCGCGCCTACACTTGTTCTCCAACAAACTAGTATCTCGATGTTTCACGATTATGTTATGAACAGTCGAGTTAGCTATATTGAATTTTTTTACTTATTGTCATACCCATCTCCAACAAAGTTAGCATCAGCAACCATCTCCTTTAATTCAGAACAGTGTCCCTGCTGCTTCAACATGAACAAGCAGGTAGAATAATGTGTTAAATTAAAGGTTGCAAAATGTTTGTGCAAATGATGCCAAGTACCATTTCCACATATTATTCTAGAAGTTTCTGTAAAATTCTAAGGATGACGTAATCTCCATTTTCAACACGTATTCTTATATAGTAATCCAAATTACTCTTTTTGTAACGTGATTATCCAATTATGTAGGTGGCAGTAATTTTGAATCGAGATTTAATAATTTATTGGTTATTTTTCTACGTCCAATATGTGAAAGCACGTGCGATAACCTGTCCTCGTCATCTACCAACAAGGGGAAGTAATACATAGTCGGAGGCTAAGGCAGTACTGCCACCCTTGGCGCCACAGACAGCTATTGCTAAAGGATTGTATTGTTTGTTTTTTTTTGTGTGTGTAGACTTGTCAGTTGCTTGCGATTATTTTTTTACAACTAAAAGTAGATATACAAATTTGTGTTAAAAGCGTTTGCTTTAGATCAATACATAACGCACTAGAAAGGAAGGTAAACAGATTTGTTTCACGTCGGAAGTAACATTGTGTTATGAGAATGGTTTAATTAACATTGTTTATTTTGGAACTTGACCTGATCCAACTCGATGCGTGTTGAACCGTGATCTGGAGACGATGTGAAGCAGGCTTCAGGCTCCGGCCAGTGATGCCCATCTTCAAAAGTAAAGAAACGATTGACCTTCCAAAGAATCCACGGTACCCAACCACAATACGTAGCACATAACATATCCATTCGTGTTCCACACAGTCGGATCACAGGGTCAGATGTCCTCCTTTGGCAAAATGTATTGTTTAACTGTTCACATTCTCATGACAGTTGTAATTAGGAAGAACAGAAGGAAATACCTTAGAGTTACTTAGAATAATATGTGGAGAACCACGTTTGGCTACTTTCTGAAAGAACACGGCAACAAAAGATAAGCGGGGAATGCTATTAAAGACATATGCAAATACAGATTCCGAGTGACTCTAGACCTATCGGCAAGCCTTCTTTCGCAATCGTTTTGCCTTGAGACGAATTAAACGATTTTATTGAACGACTTAGGGCAAGGTTGTTCTTCTCTTGCGTAAGACACTCATCAGTTATCCATTTATCATGTTTGCACCTTAAGGACTCAGCTGCTAGCAATAACATTTTCAAATAAAATAATAAAAAAAAAATGTTTGACTCCATGCCAGAAATACATTTAAAAACCAATGTATTCTGCTATCATGAAAACGCAGTTTAAATATATATCCATCAGACGTGTTTACGCTGTCCCGAGATGATATTTTATTGTTCCAGAATTGGCATTATTCATTGATTTTGCATCGACTTCAGGGACGTTAGGTCTATACAAGGAAAGTTTTATTGTTGTTAGTCTTTCTTTACTTATTTGAAATTGTATCATATCTTTTATTTACTTATATAAATTCCTGGACATAATTTTTAGAAGATGATAGAAACGTGAAATAGGTAATGTTATGTTGTCTGATCAGCTTCCAACAAATTCTAATGATTTTAACCTAGCGGGCAGTCTTGAACGACAGGAATTCACTTTTATTACTTTTATCTGAGTTGGAAAGTATACACTTCGAATGTATGCTTCTTCTTCTTCTTCTATAAACCGTATGCTTTCAAGGCGCTTGCGATCGTGTCTCTCCAGTATGTCCTATTCCTTGTAAAACTTAATAACATTCTCTTTTTCTTATCTCTCTTAAACAGTGTTCTCTCATCCATTTGCCCAAGCGCGTGAGGTACTATTATGCTTTGCTGACGCCTGTCTCTCTTGCTTTCAGAATAACTTTTAAGCGTCACATTTTTAAAGCCCGCTTTCCTCATTATATTCACTAAAATCGTTAACTCTATAATTTGATGTTAAGTATAACTGCGCTTTTTGTTTCCATATTCTCTAATACTGCTATATAGCAGGTCTGAAATTACGTAACAATTCAGTACGCCTTTCATTTTTTTTTTTATTTCTTACTACTCACCTTTTGCTACTTGCTCTAAATCGTTATATCTGGAATGAAACCACTTTAAAATATTGCATAAATAATTTGTGACAGTTCGTGTGTAATAGAAAACAAATTTTATTACAAGTTTCAAATTTACAGATCAATGATTAAATAATTCTCGGCAGGATACATAAATATCCTTCACATGTGGAGGATTCAAGCATTTACATTACTTGTGTGAAAACCTCATACAAACATCTAGTAACCCATTATATATATATATATATAGAGAGAGAGAGATAGATAGATAGATATGTGTGTATATATATATATATATATATATATATATATATATATCTGTGTGTATGAGTGTCAAAACGAATTGAGTTTTCTAGGTCACTAGCGTGTTTATTTAAAAAATTAAGACGAGAAAATTCGCTTTTCTCTCTAAAGGGCACGGATAGTATAAGAGATAGAATCTCCGACTGATGCCAAATCGGTTGGGTTTCGATCCCGATCTGAAGCGATTTTATGTCTAGATGTCTAGCTACACTGATGAGCTGTGATAGGGCATGTCTGTGGATAATATATATATATATATATGAAGCCAACAATACACATTATATTTGGCAAAATATTTAGATTTTGGTATTAAATTACCATAGAGTTTGGTATACCACTTAACCCATTCAAACAACCAATCAACCAACATGAAAGAACTATCATGAAATGAATCCATATAATATTGTATAATTTATTAATGAAATCAAACTGCATTCCAAAATATATCTTCAACAAAACTGCAACATAAAAAACACCCCTCAGCGTGTCTAGTAATTGTGTCCGCACAACCGTGTATATGTACAAAACCTGCGTATCATTTACCATGCATTCACCGAGTAAGCAGAATAACATATCATTTTTTTATTACTTCAAAGCACCCAAGAAAATTAAATTTCGGCATTAAATGACCCACAAGAATTTGATATGCCGTTAAACAAACAACCAAACAAACATAAATCTTCTCGTTATATTTAAAATCTACTTACCTTAAAAATGAAAGTAAAACTGTCGTCCCAGGTCACTGCTGCGTCTATGGGACCTTGGACCCCGCGCCAATCCCAGTGAATTTTGCGAGGATATCCATTATCGATTCCGGTTCTAGAAAGTCGATAATACTCTTCTCCTGAAGAAAGAAAAGAAGAATGAACCATTCCTGAATAATAAATAGTTAATAAATTGTCTAATCCTCATCTATGCCAATCATCAAACACCTGTCTTGCATTAAAAATCACTGAATAATTTCAGCTCTGAAAATTTGTAAATTGTGTAATGGATTGTATTAATGAAAAATCAACGTTTCGTTGTTTTCTGCATTAAAGTTCTTCACCTGAAAGAGGACAATATAATTACTCGATCAGTTTTTGTTTTTTTTACTGATCGCAAAAATGATCAGTAAAAGAAAAAAATAGGGTTTCACGCTACTGAGAATAAATTTTTTGAAGATATTAAAAAAATCAAACGTTTTTGGTGAAGGTTGGACTACACACAGGCATTTTTTTGGAGAGGTTAAAATGCATGCAAAAAATCAGGGCTCGCACTATTCATGAAGTCGTCTTATACACGAATTTATACGGTAATCAATCATTAAGCAAAGACTGATTACCATATATATATATATATATATATATATATATATATATATATATATATATATACTGTTACGATTCTTCTTTGTATTGATATTGAAGTGATTTCCCACCGCCTTCTCCATAGTATATTTTTATCTGGAGTCCCTGTGGACAGATGGCGGAATCGTGTTGGTAATGTGGATGGAGATGGAGGAAACTTAAAATGGCAGTTGGTAAAAAGAGCTGTAAAAATGGGAAACTGTGGAGAGCTATTATCGCTCACGTCTTGAAGAGACACGGCACAGAGAAGACGATTCATTGATTCGCATTTAATAAAACAATCAAAATTATCCCAGGTTCTACGGGATCTATTTTCCTTCTCACAGACTGGTTGTCTTGTCAAAGTCAAAAGCCTAAGTTTACTCATGTTTGAACGCATTGCTAGAGTCTGTTAAATTCATGCTATTTCTAAGTGTATTGGAACGAATATAATAATATGTTTCTTTTTCTTTACAGTAATGCTCACTCTGTACAATGTTCGTGAGCCACTGGAGGTAGAATGTTACGTTAGGAGGCAGTTTGTCCGTATAGGAGCGGAAGGTAAAGGCTAATCCTAGACTTGAACAGGTTAAGATTGTAGTGATCCTCTTGGTAGTCGGTTTCACAGTTAGCGTAAAGAATCTTTTTGAAATACCGAGGGAATATGGTGGCTTTCTACAATGAAAGCAGTATGGCGTATCCTTGCCTTGAAGTTTAGGACAAGCGGAACCAAGTAATGTATTTCGTCCGAGCATTTGATTCCATGAAATAGCTATAGAGCCTCGAGAAACTTGGCACATTCCGCCAGTGAGAGAACAGGTGAAGGGTGGAAATAATTCAAGTGACTTTATTTTAATAAATTCATATTAAAATAATTACATTAACCATGTGTCCGCTAAGGAAATTTACAAAAAAGTTTTTTTTTTTTTTAGTTCCCAGTAACACCAAGAATTGGAAAATAATGCTGTATTTACTGTAAATAATAAAAGACAAAGATGTATCGATAAAAACGGACAGAAACTGTAAACAGATGGATATTGATACATTTGCAATACAATGTTCTGGAGAATTATTTTTCGAAATTTGCCATCTCATATCAACAGCGATATGCAAATATTTGTATGAAACAGAAAAAAAAAAGATATTGATAAAAAAAAATGTTAAGGTGTATTTGCGTACATACGTTTAAAAGATGAGGACGGAAGAGCATTACTTAACAGCTATTTTCTGTGTGTCCCTGTGGCAATATGTAAGAGGCCGTCAGCCGTGAATTAGTTGCAGTACATGCAACTATTACAGTATATCAGCGTTAGTTTGACACCGTCAGTAAAAAAAGGTCACCATGACGTAATTCACACCGCGAGAAATTTGGAAACGGTATGCTGTACTGCTTGGAATTCGTGCTGGAAACTCAACTATGAGTATTTCGGAGTGTTTGGGCGTCAATATGATGAGAGTGTAGAGGATGCAGAACTAAGGAATGTAGTTCTTCCGAGCACTTTATTCCGTGTAATAGCTGCGAGAGACTTGCCACATTTCGTCTGTGAGAGAGCATTTGGAGGATGGGAAATATTTGAATTGACTTTATTGATCTGAAATTATCAAAATAATTACATTAAAATATGTTCGCTAAGGAAATTTGGAAAATAAGCTTTTTGACTTTGCCCAAGCTGGAAAGTATGGTGTGAGTAGCTTCCGCCAAATACGACTTGTTCTTGGCTTGATCTAGCTCTTGTAAAGGAAGAAGATAGTACATGGAGTCAGTATTTACTGAAGCGGTACAGCGAGCCAACCATTTTATCTGTTTCTTTAGTGATAGCTTGTATGTACCACTTGTTCCGCTTGAGGTCAGGTAAGGCCGAATAGTGGCATAAGGAAAGGTGCCTCCCCGAGGGGATATCCGTTCATCGTAACTGGCTGTTGTTCGGGGTCCGTTCAACGATGGTTTAATGTAACTAGTTTGATCTTCGAGGCATTGGATTAACTAGCCAGTTTTTGTTCACCACTGAACTACATCGTGCTACATCGGAGTAGAGATCAGCTGCGAATCTCTGATCATCAAGAGTTTTAGAGGTGCACTGGTATATAGTCGTGTCATCGGCATACAAGTTTACAAACAACATCCGGGATTATGTGAACTCAGCACACCGATTTCACAGAAAACGAATTATTTCGCCCCTGTTTTGTCAGTTAACCGAATATTGAATACATATTTTAGCCGAATTAAAGTGATTTGAGCCAGAGTTCATTTTAAACGCAAATTTAGTAAATCTCAGTTATACTCAGTATGGTTGGCCGTTATTCCTATTAGGTTCGTGCAAAAATAATGACGTAATAATGTCGTTTTTTGACGTTAAAAATAAGTAAAAAAACGACATTATTACGTCATTATTTTTGCACCAACCTAATACATTTTCTCAATAATTTTGCAAAATAGATATTAAACTTCATAATAATACATCCTATTTATCGTAAACACTATCGGATAAATACACTTAGGCTATCAGCAGATGGTCATTGTTTGGCTAAAATGGGATTTGTTTTAATGATCGTGTAATTTGGATTTAGTGATTTCATTCATCGTTTTCTCTAGCGAAAACAGTGTTTTGCTACCTAATCCAGGGATTGAACTCACATCCACTAGATATCAGTGACACATATATACAGATTCTTATATCAGAACAATTACACTGAAATTATTTATAGAAATGTTACAATGAAGAGGTTGGAAAATTATAGAAATGCTACGTCATGAATAATAAAATTGTTTCTTCTTTGTATTTTATCAAGACTCACCAAATATATACCAGAAGGATCAGAATAGATGTTACAGCCATATTCATAGCATGGATGAATGGTAGACGTATATTTTTTTAAAGATACATTCTAACGAGAAATATTCTCTAGGACAATGAACTGACTTTCCTAGTAGCTGACCTAGCAAGTGATTATATATAATGTTTTCATTTCATAGCAGCTGAAAACGTTAGCCTGTTTTAGAGATTAGCCTCAACGAAGCTGATGGAAGGCAAAAAAAATATTCTTTAAGACTATTTAAATATAGCACTTTCGTTTTAAAGGTGTTAAAATTAATTGGTCATTTCTTGCACTAGTTAACAACAGACTGCATGTTATCTTTTAGATCAGGTGCCAATATTGCCATATTGAACCGATCAAATAGTATTCACATTAAATATTATCTTCTGAAATCTCAGCTATATATATAAAAAAAGTTGATCCCTTCACGCAATGTAGGGAATTATATAATAATAATATATGTATATAAATCACACACATATATACATATTCAACATATATACACACACACACACACACACATATATATATATATATATATATATATATATATATATATATATATATATATATATATATATATATATACATGTGCATATATATACATATATAAAAGCACACACAGACATTTTGTTTTATATTTAAGGTTTTCCTGCCTGATTAAGTTTGTTTGCGTAACGGCACATCAACTCCTTATGGGCCATTTTATGCTGAAATTTAATTTTCTTGTCAGCTTTGGTAAATTATTTTTTAGCAATAATAAATTGCTGGCATTTTTTATATGTAAAATTTATTTCAAATTTATTTTTTTATATTTGTTTTTTTTTACCACATCTTGGTTATTTTAGATGGGACATTAAGAGGTACTGCCACTCCGGGTCAGGATAAACCACGGAACAACATCAATTAAGAGGTGCTTCCACACTTCCCAAAACCTCTCGATCAGAGGATTTCTTTCTGGTGCAGTATAACGTCATAGCCAAGACGAAGTAAACAAACAAATTTATCTCTTAAGTTTCTGAAACGTATGAATAGGAAATTATGTGATATGAATGCTGATTATTAACATTTGAAAAGCTTATGAATCATTGGGTTCTGCTAAAACCCCACTATGTAAGCTATTTACACGGGAAGTCTTGCTGCTTCAAATCTTCTTTCAAAAACAAAAATAGTTAAGCAATTAATCAATTTAAAAATGTGCTGAATCAGGGGCAAGTTAAATTGGATCAGAAACCCATAATTAATCCCCATTCAACCCTGACAAAACAGAACGATTTCAATCAAGTTAATGCTACACGGGTCACTGTGATCTTTCTATGACGTTTCGAAAGAAACTTCTGACATGGTATTTGATCTGATTGAGATGTACTCGGGAATCCTGAGGGAAGTGACTGCGAAAACTGATTTTAAATTATTTTCCAGTCTTTTTTTTCCCCACTCATTATTCAAGAACTAGCGTATACAATATCCTTTAAATATCAAATGATAAGTATGTTCGGAACGCATGCAGCCGTTGTGAATCTCACGTGAATAGGTTGTGGGGCCTTGATATAACTTAGCAGATAAGCACGAATTTCTATAACCCATAATTACGTTATGAATGGCTAGTTTTCTGAAGCTCATGATATTGCATACATCCACCAAAGATCTCTCGCGCTTCGTGTTAGCTTATTGGAGTGATTATATATATATATATATATATATAGGTATATTCTCGGGTCATTATTGAGTATCTATGCAATTTCCAGAATAAAGATGATCGGAGCCTTGCAGATGATCACACTTCTGACACTGATCTAGGTGCTCAATTGGGAAACCAGGCTTGTAACTTTTAATACTTAAAAAAAGTTATTTTGAGACAGAGACGGTGAGTTGTCATACGTCTCGTTAAACGGTTAAACACTCAATAAGGCTCCATGTTTTAAGGCTGTAAAATGGTCGGTTCTAAATTCACTCAATGATCTATCTGATACCTACCACTTATCTTTCTAAAAATCAACTTGTGTCATATGCACAAAAGCGCAAACTGGTAAAAAGTCAAATCATCAATACATCACGGGTCATTTATCGGTATATATAAAGTCTGTGACTTCCGTTATTCCGATCGTCCGTCATACCCTCTAAAATAGCCATATATGGCAATACCGATCATTTGAAACGGTATTTTTTAATAATATCAACAAAGTCTGTCTATTACGTTTTTCAAATTTCCAAAATAAGTTGATTTATACAATCATCAATCTTTCCCGTGTTCATATTTATTTATTTTTTTCTTGATACATTCGTTGTCTCACCTCTCCTCTCTGTCTGTCTCTCTCACTCTCTCTCTCTCTCTCTCTCTCTCTATATATATATATATATATATATATATATATATATATATATGTATGTATATATATATATGTATATATATATATATATATATATATATATATATATATATATATATATATATATGCACACATAAATATATATATATATGTGTGTGTGTGTATGTAGTCAAACTCACATATATACAATTAAGTATGTAAGCTCTATCACTGATATTGAGCACTTTACAATAAGTATCACACATATATAATAATAATATATGTATATAAATCACACACATATATATATATTCAACATATATATATATATATATATATATAAATACATACATGTGCATATATATACATATATAAAATCACACACAGACATATATATATATATATATATATATATATATATATAGAGAGAGAGAGAGAGACAGACAGACAGACAGAGAGAGAGAGAGAGAGCTATATACATTATTGATCGTATTTTTATCTAGTATATGATAAAGCATTCAATAAAACAGAGTGAGTACTGAAAGCCCTATGACTATTTTACCTAGCTGAGATGTGACACAAGGGCAAATATATGGAAGAGCCAGTGAGGATCTAACTCACTATTCAGTTCTTATTGATCTAGTGACAATATGTTGCTAACCATTAAACCACATCGAAGTGCCCAATAATGGTTATCATAGCGATTTACTAAGCGTAGCTTCGATGTGAAGTAAAGCCAAAAATCTGACTATCCGAGTAAGGATCTAACTCTTTATTCAGTCGTAATTGATCGAGGGGAACAAGACTGCAAACCTTTACATCCCGTCGAAATGCCTAATAATGATTGATGATATAAAGTTTGTATAATCTTATTATTCTGTGCATTTGCTGGCAACGCGTAAATGCCGTCTAAAATGAATTTTGAGGAATACATTCTGATCAGCATAGGAAAAGGTAAGCAAATCCTGATTAGAATTTGCGTCAATTCATTTTTTTTTCTTCTGAATATTTATTAGTTAACATTTCTCTCAACTCCTATGCATTTACATCTGTCCCCATGTCATCTGAAATGCACTCTACAGAAACTGGAATCAACTGATGTAAAAATTTCGCCATGTGATTGAGAGTAACAGTGCAACGATTTCATTTACCAGACCGACATATTCTGAACAATATAAGCGTTGTAAGCGGTAACAATCCCCTTTCAGTTCGATAGAAGGACTGATGGAAGATTCGGTAATATTATTAGAGGATCGGCATTTGATCCATACCTGTTGTGAAACCAAACTGTTTTATACTTCATTTTTCTAATTAGTTGAATATCATGACAATATCACCCTTCACACAATTTTATATACCAAAAGTGCCCTCCAAGTCTGGCAAACATATAACTAATCCAGAGATTTCTATCACGTTTGTTTTATTTATCTATACTTCTTAGATGAGGTATTGCAATTATCTTATGTTTTCTTCATCTTTTTTGCCATGTTCACGACATTTCGGCTGTTGTACGCTCCGGCCTTCATCAGAATCTGTCTATAATTCTGAGATGAGACATTGTAATTATTTACACTATTTACTTTTTCTGTGCTGTTTTACTCATCATTGTTGCCATTTTCACAACGTTCTGGTCGCTGTACGATCCGGCCTTCTTCAAGTGATTGGAATTTCGAAACTGAACCTACTCTTTCCTACACCGAGGCAGATTGTTCTAGTTCCACAAAGACCCATGGATAAAAGCGTTGGGGGGATCTAGTGACATGACTCGGAGAGTAGTGAGTTCAATACCAGGCTATTGCAGTGGTGAAGAAATACTTCCAGAGCTGAGTTACAGGGAGATAACTAAGACATCCGGAAGAGGTATGGAACGTGGAACTAGAACAATCTACCCTGGTGTATAAAATAATGTGTTCAGTTCGAAATTTCATTTACCTTAAGAAGGACGGAGCGTACAACAGACAAAACCTCATGAATATGGCAACAAAAATGTGGACAACATTCCAAACTTTGTAAATAACGTAAACATTTTTTGTCTTGCGTAATTCTTTGGCTTGGATCTATATTCGTTTGTATAGAATATGGCTGACATCAAATCGTTAGAGACTGACGTTTCCAAATAAGTGTGTTTTACAACCCCAAGCAAATGTTTGTCAAAAATAGAAAGAACTTAAACGCAATCTACGAATAAAAGATACCAAATTAAAGTAAATACAAAATCTTACAATCCTGAGAAGTGTTTTACAGAGGACGGAATACGTGATACCGAAATCTGAGGATGCAATGCAACAGCGAACGAGGCCTTCAAAAGATAAGCAATGAATTAAGAGACATGAAATATTCGTTATATGCAACACCAAATGCTTGAAATACTATGTAATATTAATCACCCTCTAGGGTAGTGAACGCGGAGGAATCTCCTCACAGGCTAAAAAGAGACATGAGACGACAGATACGTGATGCCACAGAAGGATGTTGCCAAGAAACATGAACGCCTGATATGAGGAACAAAGAAGTTTTAAAGAAAATGGAAACTAAAAGGATTCATATATTTAAAAGAGAATGCTAAAATTTATCGCACATAAAATGAAGATCTTGTAGAATTAGAAACTCACGGGATATATTGGAGACAGGAGAGACAAATAAGAAACAACGAGAAACCTACGTAACAAGCTTCTGTAAGTGGATGGTAAGAAAGTGACTTGGAGGGATGGTGAAAAGATAAACGCTTCTAAGAGGTAAGAACTTGTGGAGAGCTATGACCACCCATGATTTGAAAGGATATGGCACTTAGAAGAAGATCAATATCTCGTTGGAAATTATTGAAATAATTTATAATTTCTTTGTAAATAATGTTATGTACTTTATCCCAAAGTGAATATATTGAGTTTTGTTTTTATTTAATCTCTGCAAAGGAATCAACTTTTTTTTTTTTTTTTTTTACTTTTCTCTACGTCTGCCCGTATAATCCGGTGTTTGTCACTGATAAAATATCCATTGTTTAGCCACCTATTTTCACATACTCCTAAAACGTAACCTACTCACATCCTATTTTCTATTAGGTTGGTGCAAAAATAATTTCGTTTTCTAACATAGTAACATATGTTAGAAAACGAAATTATTTTTGCACCAACCTAATATTTTGCAAATCGTCACAGTGATTTAACGTTCTAACATTCAATTTTCCGAGAATTACTTTTTGTTTAATGCGAACAGTCATTCTGAATATCTGGATAGTGTTCTAACAGAGGACTTAAAGTGAGACACTGAGATGACATTTGATGCGCACTGGGATAGCTAAAGATGCATTCCTAAAGCTAAGCAGAGCATTAGGAGACAGAAAATCTTCGTGAGAAACAAAGAAAAGAATACTGAACTGTTACGTGATATCTGTTCCCCTATACGGCAATGAATGCTGGACAATCTCGCAACTGAATCAGAGACTTGCAGTAACAGAGATGTGGTTTTACAGAAAGATGCTGAGGATACCATGGACCGAACATGTTAGCAACGATGAAGTTTTAGAGAAAATTGAAACAAAAAAACAAACTTATACATAACATCAGGAAGAGGAATTAGAAATTTCGTAACGAGGAAGGAGCTAATAAATGGTAGAACAGGGTTTTAGAGAAAAATCAAAACTCAAATTTATTAAGAGCTACAAGGTTCAGGAAGATATGTTGACTCACGATCGCCTACGTAATGAAGAAAGAAATCAAGGAAAATATTTTTCATTTAAAGAGAGACGTGAATGTAAAAGTTAGTTCTGTTTTATGCGTAGCACTTCATTGTGTTTTATGTCCAAATCGTTTGTTTCTATCTTCAGAAATCTACTCTACCTGAGAGATAGTCAAAAATACCATCCTACATTACAATTTAAAGTACAAATAAACCTTTACAATTGCTAACACACCTCAGCCGTATCACTCATCACCCCCACCAAAGAAAAAAAAACTTGCCGTGATATCTAAGAAAAATCTCACCTACAATTTTCTTCTTGCATTTTCAGAGCTTTTCTACAGCGAGACCTTGGTGATTTTTGATAAGGTATTTTTGAACACGTTTCCGTTTTACGAAAGTAATACGTTTTAGAGAAGGTACAGTAGGTCACACATAAACACACACACACACACACACACCATGTACTTGGTTGACCTGCCATTTGTACACTCGATTGATTGAAGATAACAAAATGTTTCTATTGCTCCTCGGCAAGTGAAAATATAATATAATAAAGTGTCCTTTGCAACCATCAACTATCAGTCCCTCAGATAGAATTTTGCAGAGTGCATGCTTCAAGCAAGTTAAATATTAAACACGGGAACGACATTATAATACAAACTGACTTAATGTCTGTAAATAGAAGGTGTACCTGGTAACTGAGTACAAATGATACTACAAAGGAAAAATATATTCAAGGAAACACACACACACACACACACATATATATATATATATATATATATATATATATATATATATATATATATATTAATCGGTATCACTCCGTGCAAGGCAGTAAAGCCACTGAGACACAAGAGGGTATATGGTGTGGGAGAATTAGGAACAGAAACATTATTGATGAGCGGAAAGAGGAAAGAGTAATCAGGTGGACAGTAGATAGTGATTGATATGGCATTTAGATTTTTGCAGATTATAATTGGGTAGCGTAGAATCGAATGGGGATTCCACAAACGAGAAGTGCGCGAAAAGAAACTGTTAGCATAGAACTTACGGTTATGTCTAACCTGCTAATCGATGAGAACCCGACGCTAGACTAGTACTGCTGTTAAATTCAAGAAATCTAGATGCTATAGTGAAGATCTCATCCGACATTTGCCATGAACGTAATTATAGAAAAGTCACCGAGAGGCAACCTTATGGTGGGGGAAAGTGACTGAAGCCGTGGCGCCAGATTAGTACCACTAATATTGCTGATTTTCTGGATTTTATTAAGGAGCTCAAGTTAAATAGCAGGGGAACCAGACCATATGTGGCAGCAATTTTCTAAGCATGGATGAATGGTAGTCTTATAGATAAGAAAGATATATAAATAATTTAGAGATTTAAGCTGCCTAGGAACTGAATGCATTCAACGGTAAAGATAATCTTGTTCATCTTTGTCTGGATTTCTGGAATGCGGCTGTATTATTAGCATTATTTACATTCGGACTAATATCCTTATCTTTGCTGTTGTAATCACAAATTTTCAGCCGTTTTTCCACAGCTGTTTTTTATATTGCTTGTCCAGCAGCGTAAACATCATTTAATTGAGAACAAAAAGCAGCTGTGTCCCCGACTGTATTATTTCGGCCTGCACTTAGATTCTTGACCACGCCGAAATCTATCAATATATCTCTCATCGTATAACGCACGTACACAAGCGATACAGACAATGAGAGTTACTACAGTTCGTTAAAAAGATTGAATATTTTATATTTAGAGGTCTTTCGAATGCAAATACTTCACCCTTATCGACGTCAACTTTCAGTTTTCAGTTCGATGAAGGTTAATAGATATATTATATAGAGATTGTGCCAGAAATACATATTGGTAATACATTAGCTAGAGGAAGACACAGTTACGACTAATGTCTTAGCACTATGGGAGTGGTATTTCTGGGTGGTATATGTAGGAGTTATTTCTGCCGTAGCTTATATATATATATATATATATATATATATATATATATATATATATATATACACATACACACACAAACACATTATATATATATATATATATATATATATATATATATATATATATATATATATATATATATATATATACAGTTTAACAGCAAAATTGTCCAAATCCTGTAATAACAAAATTGTACAATTATCACATTACGCTTTGAACCATTGTACCTTAGAGATGATTGAAGATATCTTACTAGAATTCTCCAAGGTTTTTATAACACTATTGGACTTTACTTTGCACAATAAGATGTATTTTGCTCTAAGTTGAAATGATGATCTCTCTTGCTGTTGTGAACGCCTGATCTAGTTTTCCACTCTACTTCCCGTTTTTTTTAAAGTTGCCTCATGATGGCATTTGAATGGACTTTTGAATGTCTGTATCTTTACTGACGGCTTTACTTTAAGTTAAATAAACAAATCGGAAACTTTTAACAATCTAACTTATTTTGATTTTTATTAAAGCTTCAACAGAGAATGAGGTACAGACAAAAGCATAAATAAATTCTGGTATTTTTATCTTTGTGTTATTTGATTTTCATTGTTTGATCAGGTTTCACATGAATTGGATTGTTAAACAAACGTTAATATAATTTATGACGTTGCAAATTCAAGGAGAGACGACGCATCCCTTGGAATTTCCAAGTGATTAACGGATGCCAAGCCCAATTGAAAAAATGTAAATATTGCTATTTATCTAAATCTATAGTAATTCTAATTTATCTATGTGGGATTCAAATAAGAATTTATATTCGTAAGTATATGTGTGTCGGTGTGTATGTGTGTATGTGTGTGTGTGTGTGTGTGTCTCTAATAGATATTATGTATGGTGTTTGTTCGCATCTTGCCATCTTGATTTGGGAACCTTATTACATTTAGCCAATGAAAATCAAACAAAAATAAGAAACTCCATTCACTAAAAACACTTTCAACCATTGATTTTAGAAATTGGTTCTTTATAGCTGACAGTTTATATATTTCTGAACGATTTTGGTCTCATGCATGACGTTTTTTTTTAACCATTTCACCCCAAGCAAGTCAGGCATGTCAATAGTACGCAGAGGGTTTCCGAGATTGAAAAGACTGGTTATAGGCAGGATTGAGGAAAGAGTAAACGATGAACGGGATTCAAGAATATGGAAGATAGCTAACAACGTTGCATTTAAATTTTCGAATATTGTAGTTTTCTGGGAAGCAAATAAACGGAAGGGATTTCCACAGGGTGAAGTGCGAGAAAAAAACTGTTGGAAGCAAAGTGTCGGTTACATTTAACTATTTCAACAGTAAAGTGATGGGGCCTAGATGCCAATCTTGTAGGCTTAAAAATCACGCTTTTAGAGAAGCAGAGAAATAAATATTAAATCACGATCTGACGAGTCTATTCAAGAACAGCTATATGTCGTGTTCGGAAAAATTAGTCCAGCCTTTTCTATGTTCAATTTCTTTATTAGCTATATTGAGTGTTATCCATACGCTGAGGTACCTGATGTTTTTGGTGTTTATTAATTCCACATTTTGAATATTTTTGATGGATTCAGTGTATTTGCCAATTATTTAAACATAAATATGTTCTTTGTATTTTTGGCTGCTCAGTTATTACGACATTGTACACAACACACATTTTATGCCATTTTCTGTGTTACTCAAAAACACCCCAGTTCTTCATAGCATGCTCATCATAAGCCATTTTGATTTAAAAAAAAAAAAAAATCACATTCACTTTCACAAATCTTGACACAAAATAAAATGTTAATCATCTGCTCCGGATAGCTTTACCCCTTTTTCTGTCAACAATGCAAAAAACATTTACACGATCCAATCTGTTTCTCAAGAAAGCGGAAGTTGGAACATATCCAGATGTGTTCGCCTACAAATGATTACCTGTCTCATTACATCAGCGAAATACTA
Source organism: Acanthosepion lycidas (assembly GCA_963932145.1). Taxonomy (NCBI): domain Eukaryota; kingdom Metazoa; phylum Mollusca; class Cephalopoda; order Sepiida; family Sepiidae; genus Acanthosepion; species Acanthosepion lycidas. The sequence continues at coordinate 72,964,025 of OZ010592.1, read as the reverse complement.
GGGTTATTGCAGACATAAAATTGTCACATCAAGTCTTGTATGCATTGTATTTTTATACATTTACGCATACTTTTGTCTCAATATCTAAATCTATATATTCGTTTTCACACGGAATTATATACTTTTTCTGTTGATTTACGCAAGTGTGCATGGGTCGTGATCAGTAATTTATAAGAATGGTTTATTTATTGCTATTTAACATTAAAGAATGTATTAAAAAATGTCAGAGACTTGGTTTCGTGACTTTCTAAAAGTATCGATTTTTCAATAGCTTTCGCTGGAACAAGTAAGTTCAGAAACCTTGATCAGTGCTATTGTCATACACTAGTCGGTGCCAAACCGTCGAGCACCATGACTCCAAAAATGGTGGACTTTTGAATTTTCTTCGACAGCTGAGAAATAAAAGAAAATGAAAGTGATGGGCAACATTTTAAGACAATATCGGCATATAAAATAATAAGACCGCATTATTCAACCTGACCGCTCCTTTAAATTATTTAAACAACCTTTTCGCTATCTCTCTCTCTCACACACTCACTCACACACGCATATATATAATTATTTATTTAAAAATATGATTCCAACACGCTACATAAGAGTTCTCATGTTTCAAAACAAAAGCCGAAAACTTCAATATAATTATTTGAATTAAGTTGAATTAAACTTTGGATTATTTACCTAACGAGCCCTTTCCTATTTTCTATATATTTTTAGATTTTATGGAATTAATTCTTAGAATATTAAAAAATATAAAAAAAGTTTGGTATCTTCATCACTCCCCCTCTGTACACAATTACAACTGAAGTTTATATCCCTCCTTCTTCCATGTGTTGCATCCCTACATGCCATAGGCAGTCATAGCTCTCCACAACTTCTTATCTCGTATGATGCTTAGCAGGTTTTCTACCGCTCCCAACACTCATTCCGTCACCCATTCACCCAAGCTCGTCAGGAAAGCGGCTCGTTGCTTACCCCAACTCTCTCTCTCTCTCTCTCTCTCTCTTGCACCCAATATGCCAAGTCTCTAGTTCATCATTTCATTCATTACATCTGACATTTTGCTAAATATAAGTAAAGTTTTTTTTTCATTTGTTCCATTTTTTGTAAAAAAATAGATATCCTTACTTTTTTGCTCTCTCCGTCCATGGAATAATTCCATCAAAAAACTTTACTTTAGTCCTCCTATAGAAGGAAACGCGTTACACATAATTTTCCGATTCTTTCAATAACTGCCTAACACTTTTCTGGTGCATAATCAAATATATATATATATATATATATATATATATATATATATATATATATATATATATATATGATCGACTCTCCCGTCGAGATTCGACGTATGAGGGTCAAGCAGATCAGTTTCCAGGAAACCGACAGCCCGACACCGACACATGAGATTTGATTATAGTGATGAAGGCCTCGTGCAGGACCATCCACACTTTTTGGAGGGACGAATACAGAGACCTGGTGCACCGAATGCCACAAGGTTCCCAAACGACCCTCCGCAGGTTTTGAATTCAGAGTTGTCCTTCTCCTAGACCAGTTGCCATCCAAGGCTATAGAACCCAGTTTGTCCTGGTATTTTACCCATAGCTGGAGGGAGAAGAAGAGGATTCATACCTTTCCCGTAAGTGAATGTAATGGATTCGACTGGAATTCGAACTTGGCTATATATATATATCCAACACACTACAAATTAAATTAGTTATCACCACCACTAGAATTTTTACTAGCACTTCCAAGAAAATCGGAGAATAGATCCAACACCACTTCAGAAGCCGTGATTTATAAAATATGTACAATGTACATACAATTAATTAGGTGAGACGTCTCGCAATCTATGTATCTATGCAGCTGTGAATCTATGTTGGGACAACAATTTAAACACACTTGGAACAGGGATGAACAAGGCTGACAATAATTTGATTTTACAAATGCAACCCTAATTAAAAAAAATAAGAAACAAAACATGATACTTTACGTCGAAAATACATCGCGGGTGTCCTGATGAAAATTGTACCAACTATGAACACACATCAAAAATGCGAAATTACATAACCAACCTTTATTAAATCTATTTGTTAAAGAACTATCATTTTTAAGTAACTCTGCGTAAATTTTCTCATTGTCGTCTAATCTCAATATTGACGTGACAGACGCCTTTTGTTAAGGATGCCAATCACCTGCCCGAATATATTAGAAATCTTATTAGAAAAATATGCGCACTCCCGCAGGATACTAACTTTGGTTGCCCCAAGGGAAACCGTCAGAAATCTGAGGTGCTTTGGCCACGAAGAACCAGCACAATCAAAGATCGACTAGAGCTTTTGAACACAGATCTCTCCCAATTCTCATATATCCTGAATGTATGTTTTTTCAATAGTATTTCACAAATATACTGTTTCATAAATAAATAAAAGCACATCTACTCAATTATAAGTACCAGTGAAAATTGTGTCACTGAGTTATGCCGAACCAATCTTTCAAATATACAAATCTACCGTTCTTCATTAATAGTAAATAAAGAAAGAGTTACAAGACTTATCTCGCGACGCAGAATTTATTCATTTCCGAGAAAGAAAGAAATTTATCATTTTCAAACGCAATCGTCAGGCGATTTGGCATGATGAATACGTTTAAGCATGAAGCTGCTTATAACATTTCATTGTTGAACTATGTCTTCGATGCGGTATTAAATGTCAAGATCTATGAAAAGTGATCTTTGCTACGAGGCCAACAATAATCTGTACACTGAAAATAATAGCAGTAGATTCCGCTTGAACAATACATACACGATTTATAATTAAACCCACAATTAGATTATATAATGAATTCTGGTTTTAAAATATACTAAACATTCAATAATATTTTTCGTGATGGTGTATTTTTTAAAATAAACTGTAGTTAATTCAAAAATAATACTTGATATTATCAATATTATTTGCTGAATATATAACTGAAATATATTTGGTCCTGAAGAAAATTAATGTTCTATATATATAGTTAATTTTCTTTGGTTGGATGTAGTGTGGCCCAAAATTAGTACTTATCGGGTTTGTTATAATTATTGGCATTCATTAGAATAAATTTCAATCTGGAATTCTTCAGGAAATACCATTTACTATTTTCTATTATGATGATCAATTACACTGTCTTTTTTCCATTGGGAGAAGAGAGTTAATACAAATCTATAGAATATTAAAGAATCAAAAATATATTGCTTTGATAAGAGCAAAAATTCATTCTCATGAATCGCATGCAACAAAGAATTTTCTTATTGATGAAGACATTATATATGTGATATGTTAGACTCTCCTTTCGTATTCGACGTAAGAGGGTCAAGCAGCTGACTTTCTAGGAACCCACAACCCAGACATCAGCACATACGAATGATAAGAGCAGTAAAGGCTTTATGAATAACAAAACAAACTTTTGAAGGACCGAATACAAACACTTGTTGCACTACGTGCCACAAGGTCCCCAAACGACACTCTGAGGAGGTTTTGAATTCAGCGTAGTCCTTCTCCTAGACTAGTTGCCATCCAAGGCTATAGAACATAGTCTGTCCAGCTATTTACCAATAGATAGAGGGGGAAGAAGAGGATTAATATCTTTCCCAAGCGTCTTAGCACGTAAGTGAATATAATGGGATGTAACGAACGTAAGTGAATGTAATGGATTCGACAAGGTGGTCTAAATTGCTTAGCAATGATCCACGTCGTGTTAGGATTGTAGTGCTTGTCAATGGGAACAATTTTATATAGAGTTAGAATTTTTAATTTTCCTAAATATATAAAGGCATTCGATGTTACTAATTCTCTAGGGTCATATAACTTCTGAATGCCGATTTTCGGCTTCACCATATTTTCAGATCTGTATCCTGTACAGCGGTAATATGTTTGCGTAAATATTTGCTATATATTCTAATAATTTTAAATACTGAAAAAAAAAATGTCGAAGAGATTCAGTGACTTCCGACGGGCATTTATTGTTTTAGCATGGAATCTTGTTTTTTGCTAGCCACTGTACTTGCTTACTCAAATACATGATCAATTCCATAAAGGTTTTGGTGAAAAGCTGGACATGCATACACGTGTTGATGTGTTGATATTAATTTTAATAAATACACACGCACACACATATACACATATATTTTAAAGTGGTGGGGTGATGGATAGCAGCTCAGACTGAGGAATAGGAGAGCCGAGTTCAAATTTTAGTCGAAACCTTTACAATCAGTTACCTGCTAATAGAGTTGGGAAAGGTATTAATCCTCTTCATTTCCCTCCAGCTATGTCTAAATAGCAAAACAGACTGGTTTCTCTAGCCTTGGATAGCAAATGGTGTGTGTGTGTATATATATATATATATATATATATATATATATATATAGAGAGAGAGAGAGAGAGAGAGAGTGTAACCCGGATATAAGAGAGTTGTCGGGACCGGAGAAGAGGTCTCTTATATCCGGGTTTGTGGTCCATTTTGTTTAGGTAAGTATGGCTCTAATTTGGGACCAGACAAAATCTCTCTTATATCCGGGTTAAACTGTATATATATATATATATATATATATATATATATATATATGAGACTTCCATTTTTCATGCTTAGAATATGTTGCAATATATATATATATATATATATATATATATATATATATATATATATATATATACGGTAAAAAAATTGCCTCCGCATGAAAAAAATCTACCTAAACCCAGATGTCTTCAGCTCTTAAGTTTTTTTTTTTCTCGAAGGAAGGGATTAGATCGACCTGGATTATAATAATAAAAACATTGAGCTATCGGTGGATCAGTTTTAATATTTGTTATTACTAGGAGCCACCTGGATTATATACCAACGGACCTATTGCCTGTACAATATATCAGTTTATGTACCTGAGTGCCTGTGAAAGTTCTACATAAAGCAAATGAAATTTTACTCTCGTGATATATACACCCCACCAACAAATTACGTGTCCCTATTGTATATAGAAAAATAAGTTACACCATATTTTCAAGCATCTTCGGTATTTCCTTTTGTAGTGATCCCCAAGGATCAGGGATGAATTATATCCCTCGCGCAAGAATTAGCATAATAATAATTGTAAATCCATATAATAATGCAGGTTCTTTGACGATATTCATCAGAACCTCTACTCGAAGAGAATATGACAGAAGATTTAAAATTTAATGGTAGTATCTTCAGAATTCCACGTATAGTAATATTTTTAAACCCGGATTTTATCATGGGATATAACCATACTCTCACTCAAACTGAATAAGATACCCACAGCATGCATAGTATCTAAGTCTAAAATTAAGTTAATTCCTTTATTCATTTCTCCTTCCGGGATGGCTTCAGGTACCAGGGATTAAGCCTAGCCGTGACACGAGGGAGAACGTGACAGTCACTCTGATTAAAGGTTATAATTTTAAACCCTCATGAATTTGTGGTTTAACAGGGGATTTATTCATACGAACACTTGAATGAAATGTGGCAGTTAATGAATTTAAGGTGGGACCTCCGTGTATACACGGGATAAAATATTAAATATAGGCATTTTCCAATGTATAGATATTTCAAGCGATAAGAATAACCTGAGAGATAGGTATTGCTTCAGCCTGTATTAATAGTAATTGTATTCCACGAACATGCGTTATTTCTATACACCCACAGGCACGGGAATGCATTTTATATATGTTTATATATGTTACATAATGGGATTAAAAAAGGTCAGTTTACAAAGATATGTATGTGCATATGTCCAAAATATCGAGACTTCAAAGATTCAAATATACAGAGGTAAAATAAATTTGAAACAACCTGAATATGATTCTTAATTTTCGCAAATTCAACCATACGAGATAATCATCACACAGAATTTTCAATAAGTGTCTTTCCTTGGGTGTCATGGATGAAGCACGCTTCGACGATTATGTCTCGTTTTGATTCATGGTTGACTTGGCAGAATGTTTCTCGAAGTAGGCTGCTGTCACTTTCTGCGCTGGACTGGAGGCCAACAATGGTAACCTGTCCGATTATTTAAGCCATAGCTTGGGGAGAAGAGATATATTCAGACCTTTCCCAAGTGTAATCGCGCATAACTGAAATTAACGAAGTCAACAGAAATTGGAACTCAGCTCTCCGATTTACTATTCTGATCTATTATACTTTACACTACACGTACATTCAAGCTTATCTGGTATTCCCGAGCGGTCAACCATTCAGGTACAGACCAAGATCGACGTTGCTTAATTTCAGTGATCGTAGGAGAACCGGTGCTTCAAACATGATAAGACTTTTCAGATACATTATTACTCTTTCTACATACAAATATAACAATTTCTGGAAGCACATGATTTTTTTTTTATATAGTTTATGAAACTTTCATAGGGTACTTAAAACCCAAATATATGTTTTGATTGCAAGAGTTCGCTTACAATACTTGATTTAGTTAAAGTTGAAATTGCGAGTAAACGATACCCGGCGGTACGTGTTAACACTCATATAGAAATAGTTACAATACCTATATCATAGCAAGCATCTTTTCTAGTTGTCATTCGAGAACTTTTTGACTACTGAGGCCAACATTGAATCACCATAAGCAATTGAGCAGAATTTCTCCAGAGGGAACATCCAAATACTAGAACGTCTATTAACCAAATTCGCTGAAAGAAATCGAAGTTTCCAGAAGGAGCACCTATCAGATCTCGAAGGAAGTGCTTTCATTGGACCTTTCAGGAAACTAAACCCCCATTGTATTATCCCCGTCTATGCCAGTCACGTCAAAGGTGCCGATATAAATGTCTAACTTGATAACAAAGAAGACTGGATATGTTATGAAAATATCTATTACAAATTAGCATACAGATCACAATCGGCTTTCTTATTCAACTTGTTGATATTTTATATTTTGAGAGATTATTTCTATTTTCTTGATTTTACACCACTCACTGAACAGAGCGAAGCGAGAAATAAATTTGGTTTGTTTGGTTTTACGGTCTATCAACCTCAATGGGTCATTTAATGCCAAAAACTTTTTTTTCTGGGAATATTTTTTTTGCCAAAAATCTATTTTTGTTAATATTTTTCCTCAAAAATGTATAGTTGGTAATATTATTTTTTCAATAACTTATAGCTGGCAATATTATTTTTTCAAAAACGCATAGTAGTTAATATTTTTTTCAAAAACGTAAAGCTGTTAATATTATTTTTTTCAAAAACTTATAGCTGGCAATAGATTTTTTTTTCAAAAACATAATGATGGTAATAGTTTTTTCTTCAAATATTTATTTCTAGTAAAACATTTTTACGACGTATTACTGGTATTAAACCTATTTTTACAATTTTATAATGCTTTTTATCTCAGCTTCGGGGTTACCTATTTGCTCATAGCTGGGACCCTAATAGGCAATACCACACTGGGTTAGAGTGGACATTGGGACATCAGCAATTAAAAAGTGGTTCCACGCTCCTCAAAACCACCTGATCAGAGGCTTTGCTGTTGGACGTAGTTTATCGTCTTACCCAGGACGGGAGAAATAAGCACACACATTTTATTTGGACACATACATTCTGTATATTCAACAAGGCTGTTTCAACTTGAAGCCACACTTCAAATAAATGGAATTTGTAAATTTTAATGTGACCCTTCGGCACCGAGCAAGGCTGTCTATCCAGACTCTGTAGCATTTCTTCAAAACGGGCAGAGATCCACGTGTGATTTATAATATGAAGTCACAAATGAGAAAAGATGGGATCATTTCTTTCCCAAAATTGTTTGCGCGAAAATGAAGAAAAAGTTCTTTACTGGAATATCGAACTAGGCACGTCGATTTCCAAATCTGAGCCTCTAACCATTACACTACCTGCATGGAATATAGAAATAGGCACTGAATGAACACGCTGTCAAATATTTTCGGCACGTAGCCATCATTTCTTTAAGAGATTTGAACTAACAGGTTTTCGGATGCAATCATCTTAGCAGATGAACATCCAACGACATAACTGTCAGTAAATAATCTCTAGCAAGGTACAAAATTTTATGAATGCTTCAAAAATGGACAGTGAGTACACACACGCACACATATATACATACATACGTATATATATATATATATATATATATATATATATATATATATATATATATATATATATATACATATATATAGACACGCATACATATATATATATATACATACATACACACACATATATATACATACATACATATATATATATATACATACATATATATATATATACATACATACATATATATACATATATACATACATATATATATACATACATACATAAATACATATGTATATATATATATATACATATATACATACATATATATATACAAACATATAAATATATATAAATAAATATATATACATACATATATACATATATATATATACATACATATATATATACATACATACATACACATATATATATATATATATACATACATATATACATACTTACATATATACATACATATATATATTTATAAATACATACATATATACATATATATATATATATACATACATACATATATACATACATACACATACATACATTCATATATACATAGATGCATATATACATACATATACATATACATACATACATATATATACATATACATACATACACACACACACACACACATATATATAGGTATCCCGAGATCTTGTAATGGTTAGCGAGCTTGTCTCGTTTGAACAATTTCGATACAATTACGATTGACTAGTGAGATCCATCCTCACTGGGTGCCCCGTACTTTCGGCCTTGCGACATATCTAACCTAAGCTTGGAAAATTACTATATATATATATATATATATATATATATATATATATATATATATATATATATATATATATATATATATATATTTATATGCGCGTTTGTTTGTCGAGAAAATAGTCGGAAGAGTAGGGATAAATAATGCTAGTCTTTAAACTGTGTTGTTGAAAAAAGATCTAGTCAGTTATCGAAACCCGCTCTTTAAAATCAATAAAAGACTAAAATGTGTGCGCAACCACTAAAAATTATAGCAAAAATACTACCAGTAGTATAAATTACAGACATATATTTCAAGCATTTGTTTTTTATTGAGTCATTTATTCTTTTTTACGTTTTATCAACCTTTGCAGGTTATTTAAAGCCAGGAAATATTTTTTAGATTCAAAGAATATATTTTGGCGATAATAATGGTTTGCAAGTTTTACTAATTTCTTCTTTTAATTTTTTAGCTTAATCACTAGATTGATTGATTGATTTCTACGGCTTATCAGGTTATTTAAAGCCAGAATATATCTTGATATTGATAATAATGGTATAGTTGTACAAGTATTACTAATTAACTGACATATGGGGGAGAAAAGATTGATTCATAATTTTCCCAAAGGTATTTGTGAGTATGTGAATATAAGGAACTCCAACTGGAACTCGGATCTCCGATTAACAATTAACGGCCATTATCCATTACACCACCCGGACATTGAAGCTTACAGTATCTGGTATTCTCAGACATTTGTTTTACATTTATCTCCCCTTGACCCATACGCCCTGCTAATATCTAATAAATAATTGACTACTCCATTTTTACAGCGTGGATATTAGTTTGGTGCAAAAATAATGACGTAATAATGTCGTTTTTTGACGTATTTTTTAACGTATTTTTTAATGTCAAAAAACGGCATTATTATGTCATTATTTTTGCACCAACCTATTATTAGGTTGGTGCAAAAATAATGTCGTTTTATCACATAGTAACATATTTGAGAAACCGACATTATTCTTGCACCAAACTAATAGAAAGAAAAGACAGTAATTTGTTTCGGTGAAGCAACGGAAGAGAGAAATGGAGAGGACGAATGAGAATGATTTAATAAGAAAATATACTACAATTTCATCTCAGTTCGGCTGCTATAAAAGTAATGAAGATAGAAGTATTTAATGCTTCCTACACGTACCTCATAAGTAATGCATTATTCCGTTTTGGAATAATGTTTACAATTGGAAATATTTTCATTTGTGCTATTTCTTAAAATATTGGCCAGCATTCATAATTATGTTTGATTTTGAAATATTTTGTTAAAGCTGTTAAGCTCATATTTATCTATGAATTTCTACGGATATTTTATTGTCGTAGAACACAGTGTTCGTTCAGCACGTAGGCGATCATGGCTGTCTACCTCCCTCTATCCCTTGAAGCTCTCAACAATTTCACTCCCACTGCAACTTCCTCAGACCACGTTCTGTCAGCCACTTGCTTAAGGCGTTGTTTTCTCTTGTCTCTCGCTTTCTCTCTATTCGACCCGTGAGTATCAGATTCTCAAGAACCTCCTTCCTCATTTTATCCCAGGAACTTCAGCTGCCTCTTCCTGATGTTAAGTATAAGCCTCCTCCTTGTTTGCATTCTCTCTAATGACCTCATCGTTGCTTACACGCTCGGTCCATGATATCGTTAGCATACTTCTGTAGAACCACATCTCCGTCGCCTGCCTCGAGTCGCTTCTTCATCTTTGACGAATCGTCCAACATTCGCTGCCGTAAACAAAGACAGATGTCACGCAACAGCTCAGTATTCCTTTATTCGTTACCAAAGAAATCCTCCGGTCTCGTGATACTCTGGGCACCTTTTGGAATGCGACCTTGGGCATCGCAGTACTTCTAGGCATCTCTCTCGCGTTTACCGTCGTCTGTCAGAACGTTTCCCAGATATTTAAACTTCCGTGTCTGCTTGATTCTAGTGTCCCCTACCTGCAAATCGCATTTGGGGCTCATCATTTTACTGATGATCATTCAAATCTTTTTTCTTGTAGTTTATGCTTAGTTCTTTTTTTACACTCTCGTGTCTGCTAAAGAAATAAGATCCTTCAGAAAATTCAAAAAGGAAAACCGTGAGATTTTAACAGGTCTTTCTAATATATATAAATTTATATCACGAAATAATGGATTTATGTTTAATACACTTTTTGTATTACTTCAAACGTTGATATTGTGGATACTTCGTATTTAAAGTAGGCACTTCATTAAACTAAACTCCCAGTATTTGATAAATAAAAATACGACGTCTATTTGAAATACGAAGTGTCAAGTGTAATAACGTTTGAAGTAATGGAATTATACGTGTATATTTTAAAAAGTCCGGTTTTAAATAATTTATTACTGTCCCTATTAGTTAGATTCTGATGCAAATAACATTTCTTTTAATTTTATACCTTATTGCAATGATTTATATATTTACTACTTTTAGAAATGATTTCATTTTCATCATAGAATATAATTTTAATTGCAAAATCAAATGTTGAAAATCTTCGTTCTGATTCCCTTCCTGTAGTCTGTATTTTGATAACAAAATACTAGAATACTGGTTTGCGGAGTGGGTTCTGCCGGGTGATGATCAGTATCCTGACTTATATATTGTTTTTGACCATGGATATTATTATTTATTGAATAAATGTTAACATATATGACATTTTTCCACAACGACTATCTATGATTTCCTCTTTAAACGCCGACTTTGCGTTACTCTTTAGCGACGTGGGCGCGCTAAAAATTCCATTATCAACTATTTCTATATATTCATTTCAGGGTAACGTAAATCCAACCTAAATCTGTATGTTCGTTAGACACCAATGAGGATTATATAGAGCCTCTCAACGCTAAAAATTGCAGCAATCGTTTCAAAAGGAAATATTCCTTTTACGGAGAGCGGTTGCTAACTTCAGAGCCAATCGTTTTCGGAATTGTCATTCTTCTAAACTGGTTGTCCGCCACCGCTAGGGTGCTCAGTCCGCTCTGTTATTAACTAACAGCTAGGCAGAGATATGATCATACTTTTCCAATTGTATTCTGGCGCAAGTGAACAGATAAGCCTCGGATGTTGCTTCTTCCACCAACAGTGACTCTATCCGCGCTGAATCTATGCATCCATCCGCGCTTAAGCTATGCATCCATCCATCTAATTACTATGAATATCGAAGATTGAATTCATTGGATTTATTAACGTTAATCAAAGGATAATTAAAAAGTATACAATATTATATGATTTCTATTATTCTTTTATCAAAAACCATTTCGTTTTGCTGTCAGAAGAAATCGATCGTTTATATCTATTTCACAAAAGGTTACACTGTAGAAATCTCAACGGTCCTCAACGGTAGAGGTTTACTGAATGAGGTATATGATATGAATATAAGAGGAAAGAGAAAGAACTGAAGATAATGAAGATAGACAATGACTGACACTTGACGTGAAAAGGTTAATAGTGTTGCCTTTAAGGGTATATTCCACAAAGTAGCATTTCCCTGGAAAAACGGTTTGAGTGGCTCTTTTTCCTTACAGATACAATACGGAATAAATGTGGAGTGATTTGACTCCGTAGTGGCAACATAGCTAATTCGAGCTAAATGGGTATAGGTCGACTCATCAGCAGCAACTCAACACCGCCGACTCAACACCACCGAATAATCTTCATGACAAATCAACTGCAGAACAACACACCACCAGCCTACTCACGGTGAAGAGAACTAAGAAACATGGACATTATAAAACTTTTTTCATCGACGTTTTAATAACAAATAAATGTAATTTATTAAGGATCACTTTTTAATACATAATTGTATTTTAATTTAAAATATTATTACAAATTGTATGCAATTCCACTCAAATATTCAGTTAAAGATCGTTGTGAGAAAGAAGAAAAAATCTACAAAATTATTTCATCTACCTAAATATACTTCTTCAATTCAGTGGCAGTGGGATGGTCTCCAATTAATTGTTAGAAAAATCCATCTCGGTTTTTTGCACCTTTTGCAGTCCCCTAATGAATGTCTATATTGTGAGATGCTCAATGTCCAGCTGTGTGTGCAGTATTCTTTTATTCGATTCTTTATCATGGTTAGTTATCCGATAATGAAAATTACACACCAGTCAGCCAAATAGGCTGCTGTAACCAATAAATCACTAAGACAAACAGACAAAGTTTCAAAATTTCTACGACTCAAAGGCGATCTAAGAGATGTGCCCATTATACAAGCCAACATCGGTCTGAAGCTATCAATTCGATGCCAGCGTCGAGTTGTCATCGCGCTGAGTAGGCTAGTTCTTTGTTGTCACGGAGATAAGTTGGTCGGTGTTGAGTCGGCGGTGATGAAATGTCTCCTTCCATAGCTAATGGTATCTGGACTGGTGGAACTAAAGTGTGCAGCTCGCCAGAATATTTGTCATAGAAATAGCGAAAGAATAACATGAGACTTGATTTTTTGTCTGTAAGAAAGAATCTGAATAATGGAAAATAATTGCCTACAAAATCACTTAAACTATCTTGAAATATCAAGGCTGAAAAATAAGAATTTAGTTCAGACGTGACAGACAGTTTATTTTTTGGTCCAATCTAACTATTGTAATATGGTATAAGATCATTTTGGGAGTAATACAATCATTTATCTAACATCTTTAGCGATGGATTGCGTATATGAGTCTCATTTGACGTCTGGAGGGAGAGCAATGTGAAACATAACCCTAATGCTCTAGTATTTTCCTTTGGATTGGATGTTTAGTTAGTTTCGAATTTTCATATTAACTGTAGCGGATTCACATATTTCACTATAATTTTCGAATAGTTCCCCTTAGGGACTATTGTCAGTGTTACGTTCCATAGTATCTTCGATCTTCTGTCGAGGTCCAGTATTCTTATCACTACTAATACTACTGCAATTTTACAATTTCCGTTATGCTTCTACTCATATTATGCTTTTTCCAAATATCAGCAGTTTTTAAAAATTATTGCAGTGCCCATTTTCGAGTTTCTGTGAGGTGTTTCTGGTAAGCAGTATTTCAAAATGCTACTCGTGTATATATTTTATTTGCTCGCGTTCCGGATTAGTCTTTCTTTGACCTTGAATTCGCCGGACAGACTTCTCCATCCCAGGTCCGGGGGAAAAGTGCTGCGACCTGCTGTTTGAATGCGGACCGAAAATAATGCATTTCTTAAGCGAAAATGACAGCAAGGTTGATGGAAAACAGACAACTGTCCTCTTAGGTGCTGGAAATGTTTCTTCTCTATTTATTTTACTCATCCTTTATGGATTGTTGTCTAAGATGTGGGTCTTCACTGGCAAATACACTCCCTTTTTCTTGCACTCATCCACACTGGCAAACAAAAAAAATCTCAGACACACACACTCGTTCATAAATAAAAGTCTGTTGAGAGACAGAAGGCATATTGGTACATGTGGATATATGCATAAAAATAACATGTGTGAACAAAAGAAGCGCCTATATATATATATATATGTATATATATATATATATATACATATATATATATGTAAATACACATATATATATACATATATACATACATATATATATATATATACATATATATATATATATATATATATATATACATATATATATATATATATATATATACATATATATATATATATATATATACATATATATATATATATATATATACATATATATATATATATATATATATATATATATATACATATATATATATATATATACATATATATATATATACATATATATATATACATATATATATATATATACATATATATATACATATATATATATATACATATATATATATATACATATATATATATACATATATATATATATATACATATATATATACATATATATATATACATATATATATATATACATATATATATATACATATATATATATACATATATATATACATATATATATATATACATATATATATATACATATATATATATATACATATATATATATATATATACATATATATATATATACATATATATATACATATATATATATATACATATATATATACATATATATATATATATATATATATATATATATATATATATATATATATATATATAAGTATATGTATAGGAATGAAGAAGACAGGAAACAACGATTGACATTGCATTTATATTTTTGAAGATCAAATCCAGCTGGAAGGCAAGACGCTAAAAGAGAGTTCAACATGCGAGAAGTGCGAGACAAGTAACTGTTTGGAAATAAATTAGGTTACATCTAGCCAATTTAATTTTAAAATGATGAGACCATGTTGACAATCTTGTATTGCGTTTAAGTGTTTAAAGTATATATACTATAGAAAAAAGTTCAGTTATTTAGAAAAGATCGTGATGCCGCAGTGAATGATATGCGTGCGTATTAGAAATAAAGTAAAACTGTAAATTACTTCAATTTGCAACTAAATGGTTCACACTGAGAAGCGATCATTAAGCAATTTAATTAAGTAGCCAAACTTGTTGATCCTGTATGAATAATCAAACACACATACTATCCATAAATCAATGAATATATCGCCTAACAGAAATGCATGTTCATGCTTACGCATATAGATCACAAATGATATTTTAGTAAATAACCTACGCTGATCTGTGGACACAAATATATTTAATTTCACTTACCTGCATAGATTATATCGTTTTGTCCCCACCAACTAAACAAGCAAATGCCTATATCACAAACATCCAACGCACATCAGGAATTCATCAAGAATAGGGGTTCCATTTTTTTTTCGTCCTAGCCCACTTTCACACGGGAAAACTTTCGAACACCTTACTTGTATAGTAAATATTTCGATGCATACCAAAATATTTTGGTAAATTTTTGTTACTCGTTCGTAAACAGACTTCAATATGTAGTAAAAAATACCAAAGAGAAGTAACAAATAATGCGGATTTGTGCGGTTGTTTTAAAGAACAAATAAAAGCCATCTTGACGATGGAAAACTATATATATATATATATATATATATAATCTTTTGCTTTGTTTTACGGCATATCAACGTCAACCGTTTATTTAATGCCAATAAGATTGCTGGTAATATTTTTTTTGCAGAAATTTGTTGCTAGTAATATATTTTTACAAAGTATTTCTGGTATTAAAACCTATTTTTATAATTCCGTAGTGTTTTGACCCAAGTTTGGGGGCTGAACTATTTACACATATTTGGGATCTTAATAAGTGCTACTATCCTAGGTCAGAGTGGAGCTGGGAACACCATCAATTAAGAGGTTGTTCTACGCTCCTCAAAACTCCTGATCAGAGGCCTTGCTGTTCGACGGAGTTTATCGTCTTGCCCAGGACGCGGATGTAGTTTTTTCGTCTTCCCATGACTAATATATATATATATATATATATATATATATATATATATATATATATATATATATATGTATATATATGTATGTATGTATGTATAATCTTAAGGTGTGGTATATTTATGGGATAAAGTGCTCTATGTCAGAGATATAGCGCGCGTAAATATAAAAGTGAACATTGACGTCAAAACTTAGAGGCGAGAGTCTGTCCCATGCTAGACGGGATGTGGCCTGACGATTGGGTCTAGAATGAAAGAGACTGTCGCCTCTAAGTGTTGACTTCAACATTCACCTATATCTTACTTATTATAAAACGCAGATTGTGTGTATGTGTGTGTCTGTACGTTTATATATTGGATTAGATTTCCTACATTATTCAACCGATTTCAACAAACCTTCACAGGAGTGCGTAAAATTACCTTGCGGTGGTTCTGACAGCGCCAAAAAATGGAAAAACACAATTCTTTTTGCACGAAATCAATTTGAAAACACTATAAAACACGATTATGTCGCTAGAATGAAAGGGGGGCAACTCATATCGATTTAGACTTATTATAAAACCCAGGTTGGGTGTGTGTGCGCGTGTGTTCGTTTATATATGGGATCAGATTTTCTACATTTTTCAACCGATTTCAACAAAACGTAACTTTTTTTGACAGGTAGTGTTTCTTATTGTCTTGCACACTTTTTTCTTTATTTTTACATTCAGAATGCTTTAAAAATTCCATTTACAAGACAATTGTTTATAATAAAATCCTATTCAATCGATAGACTCATAACGATGGAAAACAATGTTTTTTTTTTAGTTTGGGTTTGACCAATTCGTAAAAAACAACAACAAAAAAAAATAATTAAGACATACGTGTCCGTCAACCTAATCAATAATCTTTGTCAATTTTTTTTTTTCAGTCTTTATGATGGTCGATACTTGATCTATCTCTTACCGTTACATCCCGGGCAACGCCGGGCTCTACTGCTAGCATATATATATATATATATATATATATATATATATATATATATATATATATATACTACTGCTAGCATATATATATATATATATATATATATATATATATATATATATTCCTGTATTGTAAAGGTGGTTTACACACTTTTTAGATGTTACACGAAATAAAATTAAAGAAAAATTTATATTATTTTTGATTAGGTTGGCGTTAGTAAAGAAGTTATGTTCATTTTACAAATACCATCCTAATTAAAAGAAGAGTATAATTGTTTATATCGAAAGCACTTCAAAGGAATTAATATTTTATGAACTATAAACACGTCAAAAACAGTATATTCCATACACAAACTTATCGAATCCTTTTTTTTTTAAGAATGTAACATATATTTATCTAAAAAAATGTTGCATACATAAAAATATTCCCAAATTAAATTGCAGACAACCAACAAACATATCTCCTAAACACACACTTACAAATGTGAATTGTCGTCTGAACATAATATAGAAAATCTTTGTGATATATTTACATATATAAAGCAATAATCAGGGTTTACCAGGTAGGCTTCAAAGTCGTTAATTTTATCCTCAGGGCTGAATTACAAAGCTACATTTATTGAAACTGTGATTGTTGTGATAGTGATTTAAAAAAAAAATGCGTAAACGCGCTCTGCTATAATTATGTTAAAATTTATCTGTTCTAGCTGTGGAATTTTTTTGCAAAACAAGCAAACCAGAAATTGTTAGAAAGGCAAAATGGTATTAAATACTGTTAAATGCAATTCACGTTGTTGCTACACTAGTAATAAATTTTGTTGAGTTTTTATTGGTTCCTTTGATATAGAGAGCCTCGAGATTTTGAAGTTTTTTTTTATTAGTTTCGTGGTGCAGTATATTGGTTTTGTTAACAAGTATATTCCTATATTGTAAAGGTGGGCAGGAATATATTTCTAGATGCTGTGCAATGGAACTTGTATCCGACAAATGAACCGTAAGACAGCTTGATAATACAGGGAAAAATCTCTTGACAATAGAGGGAAATAATTGTTAGCAACACCAATATACGTACTCAGTATGTTATATGCCATGCGTAACACACGCTTAGACGATCACGTATTTTTCGATACATTACTGACGAGGTAGATTTTTTTCCCGCAGTATTTTGCCATTTCTTTCGGCAGTAGACCAGTTGTCATCAAAGGTTATAGAACCCTGTCTGTCCTGCTATTTGCCAAAAGCTGGGGGCGGGGAGAAGATTCATAACTTTCCCACGTCAGTGAAGGTAACAGATTCGACTCTTCAAACCCAGC
>OZ010592.1:72880522-72935522 GCA_963932145.1 Acanthosepion lycidas | reverse complement strand
AAGTTCATTCAAGTACCATCACACGGACGGTAAATAATTTTAAAAAAAAGAAGTAAAATAAAAACAGGGAATAGAGAGGAAAACTGGATCAGAAGGTCACAACAGAAAGAGTGAACATCATTTCAAATTAAAAATGAAGAGATCATTTAGAAAAGATCCAACTCATGTTGATGTTTGGCACGTGAGAGAGGAGTTTCAGCTATGACAGTCCAACGATCAGTGGGAAAAGACTTGAAAATTAAATCGTACATGTAACACCTGAGGCAACCTGTTACTCCAGGTCAGAAAGTTACAAAGTAAGAGAGGCTGCAGATCATTTATAATAAGTTGAAAAATGATCCTGGAATAATATATGCATATTTGAACTTCATTTCAATCCTTCATGAACTTCTGATGCTATGATTGACTAAAAAGGAACATGTCATTTTCTTTTATGATTGTATTCATCACGATCTTTCTGTTAAGTTTGGAGAGCAATTAAACATTTTTATTGCTCAAAGTAGACTCCAATAGGGTTATAAAAACCTCGGTGAATTCCAGTAAGACAGCTTTAATCATTCTTTACATAAAGCGGTTCAAATTTAATCTGACAATTGAACAATGTTGCTGTTATAGCCGGTATGTATGTGTGAAAATTATATACCCGCGCGTGTATATCTATATAAATCTTATGCTTATAATATAAAGACATAAATGAATGCATTTCGAATTTCTCATCGATACTGTCTGGGGAATAGTGATTTTAGTTTCTTGGTTGAAAGTCATTGCGGCAGAATACTCAGACTACACTGATGTCTGTCTTTCGCTAAAAAGAAAAAAAAGCGCCAAGTTCAAAATAATCTGTTCGTTTAATTTAATTCTATTCTTTTTCAAAGTTTGTTAACTCTAAGTCTTTTAAATGCGTAAATTAGAAAAAAGAAAACCTCTCCATGTTTTTGCTTTTTCTTCCTCAAAAGGTTGTATTTTCAATTTCTACATTGTCGACGTTTATTGTTTTGATCTTATTTGTTTGCTTTCTTTGTGGCTCCCCTAAGCTGTACGCTTGTCTATTTTATTTGATTCGTAATTTTCTTATCAATTTTCTTGCTTATTTTTTTTACCTTTTAAATCGGAGGGTTCCTTATTTTATTTCCCATTCAATCGAAATGTCTTTTATCCATTCTTTTCTTCTTTCTTTATCGGAACCAAAACATCTATTATTAATTTACTCATTGCTTTTTTCTTTAAATTTATTCATTTTCCGTTTGTCGATGTTCATTCAATCAATGCCTATATGATTTTCTCTCGGACGCTGCACATCTAAATCTGCCTCATATTTGACTTTCTTTCGTTCTATACATCTTATTATCCGGATAAGCGAAATCCTTTTCAATATATACCATTAGCAAAATTGAAATTATCTGATGTGTACAGTTCATTTTTCACGAAAAATGTTCTGTGTGCAAATTTTTGTTAACTTTTCTGCAAATCAGGTCCATTTCACCAAAACACTTTCATCACATGACATTTTTTTCACGCACAGAATGATCCGGCTTTATTTTATTCAATCACAATTTTGTAATTTCAATACAGAAATATATTTTCAACGAAAAGGAAACTGATCTAGTGTCAACAGAACTTTTTTTTTTATCATTTCACCTCAAGTAAAGCGATAATACGGCCTGAACGAAAACGACGACTGAGAGAGAAAGGGAATGACAAGACTTTAGTGAGAAGAAAAAAACAGGTGCTAAGAATACAGAATATGGCGACAGACGTTGCATTTGAATTGTTGAAGATTGTTGGTAGCAGGAAAACAAGAAACCGGAAGGTATTTCAACAAATAAGTGCGAGAAAGAACACTTTTAAAATAGAACATACGGTTGCATTTATCTAGTTCAACAGCAAAACATTGATACTTTATTGCCAATCTAGAAGCATCCGAAGCACAAAGAAGAAACACTCATCAGAACAATAGCCAACGAAATATTTGTAGAAAGAGAAAATGAAACGACGTTACGACGGTGATTGATAATTGATGCCAATAACTTTCAATGACTATAGGAGTTCTTCATTTTTTTCACCCTTCTGTCAGGTTCTTCCCATCCCATTTCTGTGGCTTCAAACTTTTGAATTGTAGGATATATATATATATATATATATATATATATATATATATATATATTAAAAAGTCTTAAATACTAATATTCCATGGTCATAATTTATTCCATTGGAATCGTAAATATGATCCAATTAATTAGACCTACAAACTGAATTGGATCGTAATTACGATTACTATGGAATAAATTATGACTATGGAATATTAGTCTTTAAGCCTTTTTCTTTATCCTTACTCTGTCCTGGACATTGGGTTCTACCTGGATTCTATCCTCTTGGAATTTTTTTATACAAAATATATATGTATGTGTATACATGTATGTATATATATATTTATGCATTTTGCATATGTATGTGTATATTTACCACTAATATTATATATATATATATATATATATATATATATATATATATATATATATATATATATATATATATATAGTTTTGACAACACAGTTGTACGGCTCAGAATCATGAACCCCACATAGGTTCAGTCAGACTCCGTACGATTTGTGGCTATAACTTTCACCATAGGTTGTCGAATGCTGATCTCGCAAAATGCAACATTGGTGGAATTAAGACCTTCCTGATGCAGTCACAAATCCACTGATTTGGTCATGTCACAAAGATACGTGATGACAGAATACCTAAGGTCCACGTGGCTCAGGTATAAATAAAGGTTATGCAATTATACTATTGTAGAGCTACTTTATCGACATACTGTTAAATGTCACTTAGTGTTTGAATTTTTTCCTTCTCCACAAATAATGATTTTACGGTTTTTCCTTGTATGATCATTCCACACTCGGCGATTTTAGCTGTTGTGTATATTATATTTACAAGATATCCTTATTGGATAAGACTCGGCCGGTATATATGTAATCAGCCGAGTGAGACCCCCTCATAGCGGAGAACATGACTAAAAACTGTGTGTACGCTATGCCGTGCAGCTGCGGAAACAAATGTAAAGGGGAGACAGGCCGCCCCCTTAAGGTAAGGCTTCAAAAATACCAGAAAGGTGTATCACGAGGGGAGATAGGAAAATCAGGCGTGGCTGATCACATATGGGGAGAAAAGTTAGATCACCGCCATCTGTGAGATAAGGTTGAGATCATAGACAAAGAACCCGATTGGAAAATTCGTAAACTTATGGAATCAGCAAAAAAATCTTCTGAACCGACCAAGCATAGAAATGAATACAGTATTTGAACCAGTAATTAGGAGTGCCAGAGAAAAGGGATAATAACAATAAAAATTGCAATGTGAGCTCTGGTAAAAATATGAAATGATAACAGCAAAAAATTGCAATATGAGCACTAGTAAAAACGGTTACTGAGACATTAGGTTCATAATACCCAGAAATTGATTCATATATGGCCTCAAGGACACACGGCACTGTGGATAATGACGTTGGTCAGATACAGTGACAGGACCCAAAGAGTGTGAGTTCAATACCCGGTTAAGGCAGTGGAGAACTTGGAGAGGTGTATTAACAGGAGATAACTGACAACTGATATCCATTAAACATGTCACGTGGAACTAGAACAGTCTACCCCACTGAGCGAAATAAAGGGTTCAGTTCGACATTCCAACCACCTGAAGGCCGGAGCATACAACGGCCGAAACGTTGTAATTATATGACGACAAAGATGAGGAAGATAGTCCGAATAATGTAAATGGCCAACTTGCCTGTCTATAATTGCTTTCCTTAATAACACAAAATTAAAATAATTTTTAGAAATATTTATCTTACCATAAAGTTCCTGAAC
Organism: Acanthosepion lycidas; assembly: GCA_963932145.1. Classification (NCBI taxonomy): domain Eukaryota; kingdom Metazoa; phylum Mollusca; class Cephalopoda; order Sepiida; family Sepiidae; genus Acanthosepion; species Acanthosepion lycidas. Next base: position 72,931,656 of record OZ010592.1, on the reverse strand, counting down.
TGCGGCTACGTCATCTCTGCTTAACTTGAAGTTCGGTATGTAGCCCCGGTAGAAAGGGGCCATCAGGGCGTTCCTTACGTCTGAGTGAGCTAGACCCAGCGAGTGGCCAATCTCATGAGCGGCCACTTGGAATAAGTTCACCCCTGTTAAATAAAAAATAAATTAAAAGAAGAAATAAGAAAAACGTTCTATTTTATTTTCCAGCGTCTCTCTCTCCATTATTCATGAGTTTCGAAAGAAATATCGGTCATATTTGAAAGAATCAAACAGTTTTTAGTTTTGATGGTTTTCTTTAAGGAAAATATTATTTACTCTCATATTTGATAACACAATCCTGTCTAGTTGGTAAACTGTTGATTCTCTAGGCGTAATATTTTTTCTGGTTTCAATGCCAAAAAAAAATTAATATCACATTTAACCTCTACACAATTAATTATTTCCCCGCTAAAAATATCGCAGTGATTGAAGATATGGCTATCTGATTGAACTTCCATGTATTGTGCCATAATATCTTCCTTGCGATGTTGCATTATCGTGTATAATCAACAAGCCCTTAAGACTAACACAGCGTAGTCTTGGTTTGGGGATGGATACTTATTTTTTCGGTGGGTGTGAACAATTTTTGATTTTGATTTCATCAGTGGAGACTATTCAACCCAAGAAGTATCCGACTGTAACGTCTACAAACAAAAGACATTTCTTTAAAGGTAAGTGGCTGGGGTATCGGAGCCCATCCCATCAAAATTTTGATACAGTCACCCCATTTCTACTACATGCCGATTGCAAAATTTCCAAATCGGGGTAGAAAGCTAGAAGAAAATTTGGTGGGCGGGGGTAGTGCTTTTTTTAGATTAACAAAAATCAGGGAATTATTCAATTTAAATGAATATTTCATTACATATTCATTAATTATTTACTTTTTTAGTGAATATTTTTTTTTATTTAAAAAATCTGAGAAAAAGTTATTCTTTTTTGTAATAACCACTAATATTTTCATGACTAAATTTTACAGTAAACAGAATTTTTAAGTCGTATAATTTTACATTTCCATAAAAATTAATCGCCGACGAATCTACGCTGAAAAAAAAAAGAAGTTTTACAAAGATTTCAACATAACACATGATGAAACACCCCGACAAACTGAATTTTCTTAAAACAAAAAACGTTGCAAATGTATGACAGGAATTGATGTATTTAATGATTTGTCGATCGTTTGACGGAAAAATAGATGTCATAGGGTTAGTGGTAGGCAAGGGATCGAATTTTTACGTAAACGTTTGACAAATGAGACAATACCTAATTTAAATTTACATAGATACATGATTAAGCGTCTCTCACTAACGCCTCTCTCATATGGTCCTTTCGTGCATTTGCACAAAAAAAAAAACTCAAGAAATGTTTCCCCTAATACGAATGATAGCTAAATAAATGCATAAATGGATTTAAAAGAACTGTTCAGAAAGAAGATTACAATTTTAAAATATAATCGCTACTGAATTTAGCACTTCTGCCTCTACCTCCGCAGTAAGCAAGGGGCTTCATGCGGCTGAGAGATTCGAAGTAGTAAGCACCGGCCCTGGCGATCAATATAGTCGATGATTGACAATATAACTTAGGTAAAAAAAAATAAAATTACAAAAATCAAAAAGAAAAAAAAAAATCCGTTGAAACTAGCCCTTTTCAGACCCCAACTCGTCGGGGGTTGTTGCGTTTTACGAACCGCACTGATGTATATTATTAGTTGATGATTGGCAATGTAACGTAAAGGCAGAGGCTATAACGGCCCCACCCCTGTCAGTTGGTTTCGTGGGTAAGACGCACTGGTTCTGTGTGTTTGGTTAATCTGAGAAGTAATCAAATGATAGACTAAGTTTATACCCATTTTTCGAATTCATGTATGTTTTATGATGCATGTGTAATTTTTATCGAACTGTTTTGCCACACACATGCTTAGAATTTTCTTCCACTACGGCGTGTACGAGTTCAATATTGACAGATATTTGTCGACCAGTCTGAGGGGAAATTCCCAGATAAAAATTCCACCGATTGAAATTCGTCCGAACTCTTAAATTTTAATTTCCATAGGCTGAACAAATATTCTTGCAGATTTCCCCACGGAAGGACTCTTTTTGAATATACAGCATACCGTGTCATATATGGATCGGATGTAAACATATTTCAAAAGGTGAAAAGCGAGGCGAAATTTACCTAGACTGTTACTATGTAATCTGCAGTGAAAATTACTTTAAAACGTCAAAAATAAGCGTTTATTTTACAGTACATTGTTATATTGAAAAAGTAACCTTAAATGCAGGAGACACTGTGGAGTAATGGATTCAGGTGTTAGAAAGCCGAGTTCAAATTCCAGTCGAATCCATTACATTCACTTGCGTGCTAATACCCTTGGGAATGGTATGAATCTTATTCTTCTCCACCCAGCTATGGATAAATAGCAGGACAGACCTTGGATGGCAAGCGGTCTACCGTAGAAAGCAATGGCAACCTACTGCGATAAAAATATGCCTTGAAAGATATATGGTGGTATAAGCGTGTATCACGCATGGCACGTGACTGACTGAACCTCAAAATATTCACGTCATAAATAAGTCAGGGTTTTTTCTAATCTAATTGTAGCCATCAGTTTAACCCGAAAAAAAAAACATTTTAAAAGTTATTGCTTTTACCTCCCAATTTAATATAATTTCACTGCAAAATATGAAAATATTACTTTCTTTTATAAATTCGCGTAAGGATAAATTTGGTGTGTGCTTCTTATCCATATATCAATAGAAAAAATAATAACCATGCTCATAACGCTTACATATAAGCGATTTAGTCTCAATATTTTATATAGATATTAATAACAAATGACGTTTACAACATAAGCGGTAACATTTAATTCGCATTTCAATTTTTAAAAGGTTATTTTGATAAATATTTCCGGTGTTATTTATTTTTAGTTGAGATTTTTAAAATTTTTATACATAAGCAATTTTTCTGTCTATATTTTTTTAAATTTCTCTGTAACTGTCTTGTCAAAATGTAAGCGTAATTTATTAAACCTAAACCATTCGTAATATGCATTGGTATCGTCTAATACACTCACTACTACAAATTCATCACACAGAGCTAAAATATGGAATTATCTAAATAAGCTGTAACAATCTGTTTAAATATATTTTCTTAAAAATTTACGAATTATTTAAACAAGTTAAAAAATAACTCTGCTGAGTTCAAAGGTTTTTTCTCATCGTCAGCTCAATGTAGCTATGTCACGAATAGGACATTTAAGTAAACTTAATATAATAACAAGAGAGAAATATAGATGTCATCCAACGTGTATTTGTCTAGTGTAAAAAATGTGACTCAGCCCAGATCGAACAGATGTTTTAAAATAATGCACATCTGTGATACGACGTTTTTGAAAATCAGTGGGATTGGTGTCATAAACAATGTATTTAAATTCCAAACAAGAAACTACAAATTAATCCCCCTCGAGTCTAATGCACTTTTTCATCCTTCTCTGTAGTGTTTTTACGTATTGCAAGGAATATTTTTTCTTGGGTGCCTCTCAGCTCCGTCTTTACGGCCATATTTATGGCCACCACGCATTCAAAACGGGTCTCCTTGATGATCCTTTGGAGCTTAGGGAAAAGAAAAAAAATGTCACGCAGACCAAGATCTAGTTAATAGCGTGGATGATCCAGTACGGCGAGGTTTTTGTCCGCAAGTAACTGATGGATGATCAAGGCGTTGTAAGCAGTTGCATTCTCGTGGAGAAGTGGCCAAGATTTGACCTGTAAAGAATTTCGAATGGGGAAAAATGGAATGGATTTAGAAAGCTAGATGTTAGATTATAACACAATTCGCCCACAGCTCACACAGAACAACCAGTTAGGTTACTTTTCAGACAAAATTCGCATTAAGAAATACTTTTAAAAACATGTTTAGCTTTGCTTTAGATTTTTGGAATAACTGAACAAGGAATTGCTATGTTATTCCCAAGACTTTAAACTTCCATTCAAAGGAACTCAAATCTCAAAAAGGTAATATATCGGGTGTAACAACAAAATTGTCCAAATCGTGTAACCGCATAATTATTCATTTACCAGGTTTTCAGGTAAGATGACGAGATGCCAGAGCAGGGCCAATTAAGTAATTCATCGAGTCTAGAAGAAACCTCAACAAAATGCGTTTCGTCTTATATTTGGGACTCATCAGCAGTGCGCATCCAATACCGAGAATTCAAATCCGCACAGTTACGATATGAAGCAAACGTCATATCAACAGTATCAACGGGTCTCGGTGACACAGCGGTAAAAAAATTAAACTTGATAAGTTCCACCACGAAATATATCTTCACATATTCCGTGGGGGAGGGCATCCGAGTTTCCCTTGCCCATAGGACCATGACTATTAACCCCAAGCCGCTCCATCCAGAGCATTAGAATGAAATACTTAATTATGATTAACCGTATTTGCCGTAAGAATCACTGAAAAACCCCATGAGCTATTCAGCTTGAAAGAGAATAGGTTAAAATCGTTTTGTGTCAGCCCCACTACGTCTACCCAACTGAGCAATGCTGAGAGGAAAAAACGTTCAAGCCTTCAGTAATGGTACCAACATTCACTCTCCATTTTAAAAGTCAATTCAAAAACCATCAAGAGAATATGATTAAAAAAGTAGCGAGGAAAACTGGATCAGGAGTTAACAATACTAAGAGGCATCATCATTTCAACTTAGAGCTAAATACATTTTTCTTGTACCAAGTAAAGTCCAATAGAAGTATAAAAAAAAAACTCGAACTATTCCAGTAAGATATCTTTAATCACTTCTAAGATACAACGATTCAAAGGTTAATCTAACAGTTGGACATGTTTGCTGTTATATGATTTGGATAATATTGCTTTTACACCCGGCATATCGTATAAATATTTTCGTAGCGCCAAAATTCTAAGTTGAAAGAACCTGTTTCCAGACCCAAATGTTTAACTGAATTCTAACGTGGGCATCTGAAACCGGGGGAAATGTCCTACTCACGAAACTAGGAGGAAATTTTAACATCACAAATTTAGAGCATAAAAACCTAATGCTAGACGAGAACATTAAAATTGCTCATATTTTAGACACAGACAAAAATATAGATACGAGAGGAACGAATAAGATAGCATAGAAATATAAAAAGGACTTATATGAAAGATGGAAGTTTATATGTAAGGAAACTGAAAATCAGAAACAAAGAGTCGTTATTACCTTGACGGCTTGCTACAGACCAGGACTCCGAATCATCAAAATGAGCATCCCCTCCAAACTGTGGAAAGAAAGCGTGCGCTAATGTTCCTCCTGAGCCGTCGAACGGATGTCTGTCTCCGTGGTGATTGCGAGCAAACAACACCTCAATATCGACTGGATCCATGTCTTTCTGGGTGAAAGTTAGTGATGTCACTTCGCTCCACACCTGGAAAAAAAAATAGAAATAAATATAAAAAGTATTTCCAGCTAATAACACCGTCGATCATCCTCGATCAACGTTGGAAACAGACTACATTTAAGGGAAAGATTTTTAACATAGAAAACATGACAGAGGAAAAGGTGCAAATCAAAATACGCAAAAACGAAATAATAGCACTTTTAATAATAATTAAAAGGCTTAACATTATATATATATATATATATATATATATATATATATATATATATATATATATAAGTATAATCATAATTAAGTATTTCATTCTAATGCTCTGGCTGGAGCGGCTTGGGGTTAATAGTCATGGTCCTATGAGCAAGGGAAACTCGGATGCCCTCCCCCACAGAATATGTGAAGATATATTTCGTGGTGGAACTTATCAAGTTTAATTTTTTTACCGCTGTGTCACCGAGACCTGTTGATACTGTTGATATGACGTTTGCTTCATATCGTAACTGTGCGGATTTGAATTCTCGGTATTGGATGCGCACTGCTGATGAGTCCCAAATATAAGACGAAACGCATTTTGTTGAGGTTTCTTCTAGACTCGATGAATTACTTAATTGGCCCTGCTCTGGTATCTCGTCTGCAGTCGCTCTCTCACGGAGTTGCCGTCGCCTCCCTCTATCTATTTTTTACAAATCCTTTCATGGTAACTGCTCCGTGGAGCTGCTTTTGCTGGTTCCCAAACTTAATGAATTTAAGCGTTCTACCAGGCTGGCATCTCGATCACACCCTTTCACTGTCGAAAATGTTAAATGTAGCCGTCTCTTCTATTCCAATAGCTTCATGTCTAGCAACCCTCGCCTGTGGAACTCCCTCCACTCTTCCTGTTTCTCTGGTAGATATAATCGCCAACTATTAGAATGTAATGTCAATTGAGGTCACCAGATGACTTGACCTCTCTCATATCCTTCTCGTCATCCTTTCTTCTATCACTACTCTGTGATCTAGTTCCAACTCTCTGTAACCCCTTGCGTGCTAGTGGCTTTACGCCTTGCTTGAGGTGAAACGCTTTATATATATATATATATATATATATATATATATATATATATAATATAGACAATTTTTTTTCAATTTTTTTATGTAAATTCTTTTCATATTGTCTGATAAGCTTAATAACATTACCATTAAAAGAAGAAAGAAAGTCATCATATTGTTACATATTTTTTAATCCTATCTAAGCTTTCGTCTTACATAAGCCATTATCAAAGATGGTAGTTACATTACAAAATATTGACCAATACACGGACAAAACAATAATGATAGTCCGTTTTCGTTTATTTCCAAGCAATGACAAACTCGTCCATACGAGACGCTGGAAAGGAAAATCGCACCGCAGCAAATGATATCAAACATGACCACGCGAAAGTGAAAACGAAAAGTATTAAGTATGGGGAGCCGCTGGTATAAAACAATGGCTTCTGTTAGCAATTATAGGCATTTAAGAATATTTGTGGAGATTTCATGTTTTTTTTTTTGTTCAGTTTGTTTATGACAATGTTATTAAGCTTATCTGACGATATGAAAAGAATTTACATAAAATAAATAAACAAAAATTGTTGTAGTGTGACTGATGTAATTATTTATGAGTTCGGATTGATCAGGAACACAGTTCCTTCAGGGGCGTTTGAACTCGTAAATAAAATGTTCGTTCTTTTAATTCTGGTTTTGCTAGTCTGTTGTTATTTTTTAGGATATGATGAGCTGTTTTATCCTTTTTAGTAGAAAATTATTTTAACTTTACTTTCGGGGCAATTGAGGTCGTGTATTTCTTTGTGATATTTCTAAGTGAAGAATCATCTTGCTTGTAATTGACGTGCATTTGTATAAATTATGTATGTTATTTTTTACTGTGTATTCACTATCTTTATTATTTACTTTGGAAAGAAAACAATATAGTTTTATGGTACCCAATATTTATGAGAAAAAGTGCTCCTCACATTAGAGAGACGGAAAATATTCGGAAGCTATCGATGTTTATATTAACACGTAATTCCAAGCCATATTGACTGAGGATTTGAGCGTTATGGCGTTGTTCAAACTACTAATGAGATCAGATTATGACAGTTCGCCTTGGAACTAAATTTTACCCAACTAAATTTCTTGATAAAAATCGTTTGCTTCTGCGTGTATTGAACATCTAGAATTGGTTAGCCAGTCTAGTAAACAGGTGTACTTGGAAAATGAATAGTCAATTATATATATGTATGTTTGTGTGTGTGTATGTCTGTGTCTGTGTGTGTATGTGTGAGTGTGTGTGCGTGTCTGTGTGTGTTTGTGTTTGTGTGATAGAGACATAAAGATAACTTTCCCAGTACTGCATAATTATTCCGAGAAAATGAATATGCGTGTATGCGTGTGTGTATATACATAGGCCGGAATATATAAACAGTGAAAGATTTGTCAAAATCTTACGCTTTCATGTAGGAAAACCAAACTTGCAGAGCGATTTAATATCTTTAAAAGATAAGAACACTGACCAGAATATTACCGCAGCTTCGAATTACGAGGTTTCGTCCGGTGGTATTTCTTTGTGATAAAATTAAAAAAAAAGGTTAATATTCATTTCAAACTCTATCCAGGTTCGTATAGCCCCAAAATTCACTTTCTGACGTGTATTGCCATGACCTCAGACCTCCCGTTCAATAATTCAGTACCAGCTTTGTATGTTGCTATAGCAAGTTTTTCCTCCAAAGGCAGCTTACGCTATTTTCTATTCAACTTCCTAGACTTTATATTACGTAAAATATCCCATTTAATGGCCGGCTTCTGTTATACTTCCCACTAAAGCTCCAAAATAGTTTGCCAGCTTCCTACTGAATTTACGTTCTGGAAGCCTAAAAGATGACGTATGGTTATCCCACCTTCTCTTAAAATGGCGCTCAGTGCAAGCGATGTATATTTTACACTAGTATTGTCACTTCGCATCTCGGCAAAGTACGACTCGTTTTGTACAAATTATCCTATTTTTGTACACATAGCCTTCATCTATATTTAAAAACCACCTTGTTGTCACCTCTCACGTTTTCTTCAAGCTTTGAATATTTACTGTTCAATTTTTTGATAATATTGCCTATGATTCTAGTGCGGTCGAAACCGTGGTAGTGTTTCGGTCAGCAGTCTTACCCTCTCACGATATATATATATATATATATATATATATATATATATATATATATATATATATATATATATATATAATCTATGTAATAGTATTCTGTTACATTTCCATAGAAAAGACGTAAAATGATCTATCAATCTATCTATGCCTCTCTCTCTCTCTCTCTCTCTCTCTCTATATATATATATATATATATATATATATATATATATATATATATATATATATATATATATAATATATGCATGTGTATGTGCGTGTATGTTTGTCTTTATTTGTGTGTGTGTGTATGTGGCTTTTACTTTCTAGTCTTTTGCAAATGGGAGAAAATCGGGTTATCTTATGCGCTTCTCCAACTAATGAAGTCAAATTTGGAGAATTTCACTCAGAATTTTCCCTAAGCCGATTTACAGTCGGAAAATCGAACGAATAATTGTGCTCAGTTTTCTTATTAGTATGAGTGCCTCTCGTGACCATAGTTTTGAAATTAGTGGGAATTTTGCGTTGGTTAACTTGAATATTCACAAGAGGTCATAAACCAACAACAGTTAATTTGACTTTTCAGTTTTAACTGGAACTCCCTTACATATTGTCTTCTTAAAAAGTCAACTGCATCATTTCCCGAGCAGTAAATTAAGTGTAGCTTACACATTTCAAGGTAGATTGATTAGTAATATTACATGTATTAATAGTCCTGTAAAATATACTTCGACATATGGGTTACGTAATGGTTAACGAACCGGGAAAACGAAATCAGTGAGCGGAGTACAAGATCACTATGTACACTTTCGTATAGAGACTCTCGTGGAAAGTATGATAGCATCTCTTCTCACTACCCCCAGTTATGAGTTAAATAACAGGGCAGATCGGGAAGCTTTGCCTTGATTGGCATCTCTGAATTCAAATCCAGAGATTGGCTCCTTTAATTTCCGTGTTGTCTTTAGAGCCAATTACTCTTCTTACTATCATGAATGGACTGATACCTTCCTGATAAGTAGTGCTGGGTAATTTTCTAGAAAGAAATGATAATACGATTTCAGTGACTTGTCTAGCTGAGTATTGAATGCTATTATCACAACTGACTCGGTTAAGTTACGTGCGGTGTCTTGCCAGTTTCCATATCGTAACAATCTATATCTTGATACCACTGTTGGTGCAGCTGCAACGACATGTGGTGACGCTACTTCGCTAAAGGCTTGTGTCAACCGGTTTCTTTCCTACATATTCTCATCATTTGCACATACTTCCGCCTCTAGTATGCGTACAATAATACCATGCATTAACCCACCTAGTATGTTGACTTTCTCTTTATCTTAACATGGACATTCATGGCCCTTCAAAACTTTGTACCGCTTGGGACCCACACTAGTCTTTTACTTTCGCTAAGTCGCCCGATCTCGTTGCACCATCCATTCACACAAGCTAGTCGGGTAGGATTCCGAGCCTTAGTGTTCTTGCTGTTGCCATTTTTTAAACCTTCCTCTTTCCTTACTAGCAACGTCCATAGGATTCTCAATATCCCTCTGTATAGCAACATATCTGTTACCTCCAGTTTTCTCCTCATTTGTGAGGATTACCCAGCTTTCAATGCCATATAAAGGAAAGTATATTTAGGTATCAGGAGAACTGACCCCAGAGAATTTCCCCCCTGGAGAGTTTCACCCATTAAGAGAGTATTATGAGAAAGGACAGCTTTTTTTGTGGCGGGGATAAATACTAATAAAACTAATCAAGAATTTATTTTCATTTTACATCTGTTAACTATTAGTTTGGTGCAAAAATAATGTCGTTTTCTCACATATGTTACTATGTGAGAAAACGACATCATTTTTGCACCAACCTTATAATAAGAGAAATTGTTCATAGATTTCAATTTTTGTTACATAATTATCGTGATATAAAAATATAAATCTTATTATTTAATAATTCTTCAGATTGGATAACATGAAATGTAAAAATTGATTCGTGTAATTATTAATTATTTTTATATATAAAATTAGTTTAACTAGACAGTTATCAATTATGCAATTAGTAATAATTTTATTTATGGATAGACTACAATTTTAGTGATATAATTATAGTGATATACGGGCTGCGTTCGTTAAATTTATATACTTATTTATTTATTTGTTTTATTATTTATATTTTGAAATATTTATATTTTATATTTTTAATTTTGCGCTTATGGGTTGTTTGTTTTTGATTTTTTCAATTACACAGTATAATTAGACCAGCTGGGCACCATCTGTAAGAAATATAGCACTATGACGCAATTCCCTCTGCCAGAAATTTGGAAACGGCTTGCTGTATTGCCAGGCATTCGCGCTGGAATCTCCAATACTAACATTTCAGAGTGTTTGGGTGTCACTCTGAGGAGAGTGCAGAACATTCGGAAAGAGCTGAATGAGTCTAATGGTGATTATGAATGTACGGCACTTCGGAAAACACACTCTGATCGTTCTGATAAGAAAACTCCCGAATCTATCGGTAATGTCCTCAGACATAACACGGAGGCCCATATCAAGTGCTTTGTGGAGGCAGTGCTGCTTTGAGTCAAAAGTGTAGCTGCTGGTTGACCCTATAACAGGCAACAGGACTCTGCACCATGTCACACATGTCGGAGAACCCAGTCATGGCTGTCAGACAATTTCTGCGATCTCATTAGTCTTAGTGGCATTATCGCCTTTTTGTATGTGAAACGATTAAACATATATATTTATCCAATATATATTGCTATCGGTATATTACTCTTCTTGATATGTTTTGTTTGTTTGTTTGTTTGGGTTTTACAGCATATCAACCACTGTGGGTTATTTAATGCCAAATCCAGTTTATATGAATTTTAAATGCCTATTTTGTATAGAATAAAAAACGTATAGCTGGCAACATTATTCCTTTTCTACAAAGAAAAACTTAGAGCTGGCAACATTGTTTCAAAAACTTAGAGTTGGCAACATTATTGTTTCAAAAACTTAGAGCTGGCAACATTATTGTTTCAAAAACTTAGAGCTGGCAACATTATTTTTCTGAAAACATTATCTGAGACCTTGTTGTCGGATGCAGTTTATCGCCATACCCAGGACGCGGATGTAGTTTACCGCCATACCCAGGACGCGGATGTAGTTTACCGTCATACCCAGGACGTGAGCAAAACCTGGAAAACTAGGAGTTCACTATTTGTCCATAGCTGGGACCCTAACAGGTGCTACCACCCCGGGTCAAGGTGGACCTGGGAACACCAGCAATTAAGAGGTGGTTCCACGCTCCTCAAAACCTCCATATCAGAGGCCTTGCTGTTGGATGCAATTTAACGTCATACCCAGGACGCCTCATTGGGGGGGGGTCTTACCCCTCTACAGAGGTGCAGTCGGCGTATTCTAAAGCCCCAGCCGACAGGGCTATTGATATGTTTTATTTTTATTTTAATTTTACGTATTTTTACAATTTATGCGTTACTTCTTACATCAATATTGTGTAGTCTAGCTTCAGTAATCCTGTTGCGTCTGAGTGATATTATCCCCTTCCTTAGAGGTGTAATGATTAAAGAATATATTTGTCTAATATATTGACATCGGTATATCTCTCTTATCAGATTTCATTTTTATTTTGCATCTTAGGCGCTTTTAGAACATATGAGTTACTTTTACATCAACATTTTATACATTTATACATTGCTTTTATACTTTTACATCAACATATTTGAGTCTAACTTCAGTATCTGTGAAAGGAAAAGTGTGAGGTTTACGCATACATCCGTTGAATCAAAGTGTCCTTCGCCCGTATATAACGGGTGTAACAGCTAAATTGTCCAAGTCGTGCAACATCCTAATCGTTAATTGCACAAAATGTTTAATATATAAAGAAAAAACCTAAACTGATTGAGTTTCTTTTTTAAAGCTTTTCAGATAAGACGTTTAGTTATCTTGACACCATTTGTAGTAAGAATCTTTGAAAAATCTTTTGAATGTTTCAGTTAGAAAAAAAAAACAGGTAAAAAACGTTTTGGGTCAACACTACTGTCTTCCAAAATGAGAGATCATTCTAGCCTTCAGTAATGTTTTCAACATAAATACTCTGCCTTCCATCTCCAGATTTCATTCAAGGACCATCAAGAGAGCGGTGAATAAGTTTAAAAAAGAGGGAACTGTAGAGAGGATAACTGGATCAAGAGGTCACAAAAGGAAGAGGCATCATCATTCCGATTTAGAGCTATAGAGATCAATTAGAAAAGTTCCAACTCAATACATAAGTCGTTTGGCACGTAGGAAAGGAAGTTTCAGCTTCGACAGTCTAAAGAGCAGGGAAAAAGAATGGCAATGAAATCTTATGTTAACTCTGTGAGGCATCATGTTACTTCATGACAAATTTAGAAATTTAGAAAGGATGGAATCATCTTAATTTGGAAAATGATACTGGAATAATATATATATATATATATATATATATATATATATATATATATATATATATATATATATATATATATACATATATATATATATATATATAACGGAAGCCCATGAATGACTGAAATAAAGTTATATATATATATATATATATATATATATATATATATATATATATATATATATATATATATAAATTTCTCAGAGTTAACCTGTAGAAAAGACAATATTTATAAATATAAATGACAATAGGAAAACTGTAGTTATTGCTGACGCGTTTTTGAAAAAACGAAATGAATTTAATTAAAGAACGTAACTAATAATAACAAAAAACAGAATGTTCTTAGCAACTAGAGGAATGTAGCTAACGCTATTTTCATATTGTTAACTGAAAATAATATCAGTTATTGTCACTTGTGAAGAATAGTGTTGAGGGATTCAACCATTTTCTTTTGATTTTACAATACCGTAAAATCAAAAGAAAAATGGTTGAATCCGTCAACACAGTTATATTGACAATATTCTCCACACCTGACAATACATGACGTTATTTCCAGTTAACAATATGAAAATAGCGTTCTCTCTTTATATATATATATATATATATATATATATATATATATATATATATATATATATAAACTTTATTTCAGTCATTCATAGGTTTCCGATCGTTAGCTCTGATTAATTAATTATGAACATATCATTTTCGTTTTTGATCGATTTCATCACGATTCTTCTGTTAATATTGGAGAGTAATTATACATTCTTATCGCTGAAAGTTGAGTAAAATAGGGCTATAAACATTCTCTTTATATATATATATATATATATATATATATATATATATATATATATATATATAAACTTTATTTCAGTCATTCATAGGTTTCCGATCGTTAGCTCTGATTAATTAATTATGAACATATCATTTTCGTTTTTGATCGATTTCATCACGATTCTTCTGTTAATATTGGAGAGTAATTATACATTCTTATCGCTGAAAGTTGAATAAAATAGGGCTATAAACATTTCGGAGAATTCCAGTAAGATATTTTTAATCATTTCTAAGATACAACGTTTCACAGCATAATCTAAAAAATGTACAAATTTTGCCGTTACACGATTTGAACACTTTGGCTGGTAGGTTTAAATTGTCGAAATTCAGTCAATCCATGATATATTCGATTGCTACAGGTCTTTCGCAGCATGTTTGATGTTTCTATATGCCCAATGTGTAGAGACATATTGTATTTAATCGTTCTTATTCCCGCAAGCAATGAGAAGGACATCATACTTTTGGTTTTCACTTAAATGGATGCCATCAAATAAGAAAGAACCTGGAAGTAGAAGAAGGCGATGAACCGAATAAAATCAGCCTCTGTTAAATGGATGTATTGCTTAGTAGGCAGACGGTGAATCTTTTCAGAATCTTCCTGGAAAAAGCGTGGTAAATTGCCGAGTAAGTGTGGAATGTAATGGAAATAAATTTCGCTGAGTCAGTTGAAAGACGGAACGGAATGAAAGCGTAAAGCTCATAAACGGATGCTTTAATGGGGACTGAAAAATTATCTGAGAGCAATAGAGAGACGAAGATAGAAGGATTCGCTAAGTAAAGGAATAAATGTATTGAAAAGAATAGACAGTTGTGAAATTAGTGAAGGAAGGAACGAAAACCTGTAAACAATTTTCTAATAACGAAGAAAGTATTGTTTAAACAAGGACTAATGGGATTGGGTAGAGAAAATCTCGGAATAAACAAGGAAATATCTTCACAGAAATTTAAGAAAAATGGCGAGAATATTTGAAAGATAGATATAATTAACAGTAAAATATAACGAATTCAAAGGGAGAAAAGTAGAATGAAATTAAAGAATGATTCTTAAACGGATATGAAATACAACTAACGATTCTAGAAAAGTTGGAAAACGAAATATATTTTTTTAAAATTCAAGAAGAAATAAATAAGGAAATGAATACGACATCATAAAATCAAATTTGATCGTGGTTATATATAGGCCGCTAGATGATTAAATGTGGTGCGTAAGCACAACAAACCCATTTATTCGGAATTAGAATTAAAAATTTATGACGATGACATTTATTTAATTTTATTTATTAGGTTATTATTTGTAATTATTTAATGAAGCATTATTATGTCATTCATGTATTATGTATATGTATGATTCTCAATTTTCTAAATTGAAATGACATGAAGTGGTTTTAGGTAACTTAGCAGGAATTTGTTTTCATCTCTGCATTGGAAATGTATTCGGATCCATTCTTTAGGAAAATATGTTTTTGGGGGATAGGATTTATCGATATTTTCGCAAAGGTGACTTTACTGAAACATTGCGGAAGCTGGTGATACTTTCCTTATTTTCCTTGTTATTATCAGCTTGTTTCATCTTCTACTTTTTATGTGTATTTCCGTAGCTTATTTTCTATTATTTGAAAAAACTATAACGACACGAGATCAAAGGATTCTGGAACTGTTCCTATGGTAACGAAACTACAGCACCCCGATTGAATACCCTTGTCACAGATTGAACTTGAACTCTGTCGTGCATATAAACTAATTTCTCACTCATTTCTCTTCTTTATAGAAGTGATTGAAAGAAAAGTATATAGAGTGTGGTCGATTCACAACACCACCAAAGTTCCATCATTGACTATGGTTTCTGCAGTAGTTTTTGCTAATGACAATATTCCCCAGGTCCTACAAAAACCATATTTCTCAGATTTCGACCCATGTAATAGTTTCCTCTTCAAAAATCAAATCCCACGTCAAAGGATCGGGATTTCAAGACGCTGATGAAAGGAGGTGTTTCAGGAATGCTTCCATCAATGAAAACAAAACTGGATAAAATGTTTGGTATGAGAAGGAGATTAAATGACGAATTGATATGTGTTTTAGTTTTCTTTTTATAGCACATGTTACGATATATTTTATCGGATTTCGTACAATGTATGCATGCAAATGTTAACACTTTCACTGCTACTCATTTGTCCAGTGCTGCCCCCATCCGGCCAGCCATTTTTAAAGAAAATGCCAAATTTCAACCTACATATTTTATTACACAGAAAACTGGCACCAGTGTGTTTAACAGCATTCAATTTTCATGGATATACCGGGGAATGACTTACCAGATCAGTAATGGGTATACACATGATATCTTTTGAAGCATTGTCCTTTGTGATTTTAAGATAGATGGCGCAACGGGATATATACTTATTTATTTATTTGTTCTATTATTTATATTTTGAAATATTTATATTTTATATTTTTAATTTTGCGCTTACGGAGGTTTCGAAAGTGAAACATGGCAATTTCGTTGCGATGATAATATATTTTCAGAAAAATATTTATAAAATTATGCTCTACTAAGAACTCTGAAAATAATTCTCATTGTTCTTTCGTATTATATATATATATATATATATATATATATATATATATATATATATATATATATATATATATATATATATATTAGATATTTTTCAGTTAACATACTTTTCTTCTTTATTCCAGTTAATATCTTGCCAAAGAGTTATTCAAATGAAAATTGAAAATATTTTTTTCAGTAAACATAAAGAAAAAAAAATCGAAAATCGCAGATATTACAATTCAGTTAAGATCATTGCAAAAGCCCAAAACTATTTCATTATGTGACAATCATTCTTCATATTTCTCATAATTCAAGACAATTTTTGTATACAATCGCATGTTTATCTTGCAAATTATGTCTACTGTCTAAAATCTGCACGATATTCTCTTTGGTTTATATATCGAAATATTTCGATTTTATTTTCATCTCAGCAGGCAGCTTTTCATCAAAACACGAGTACACCATCCAAGCAAAATCATCACGAATTGTCATAACAAAAGATGCGTCACTTCTAAAATATCTAGTACTTCTAAAATATCTAGTACTTCTAAAATATCTAGTACTTCTAAAGATATCATACCAATATTACGAAAAGTTGTCAATACTACGTCATTCTTCACGTCAACTTTGACATTCTGTCTAATTCAATATGTTGTACCATGGTTCCACATGAGAGAACATGCATTCACACACATGCTTTCATCAGGTTATCTTAAAGGGTTTGTATTTAAGAATAATCATATAGTCAGATATCTTAAAGTAGATGTATGTCCAATATGAATGCTGAAATCAAGAAAATTATAAGTTTTTATAGAGAGTGATCCACTTAATCCCC
This sequence comes from Acanthosepion lycidas, assembly GCA_963932145.1. Classification (NCBI taxonomy): domain Eukaryota; kingdom Metazoa; phylum Mollusca; class Cephalopoda; order Sepiida; family Sepiidae; genus Acanthosepion; species Acanthosepion lycidas. The sequence continues at coordinate 72,914,425 of OZ010592.1, read as the reverse complement.
CGTTTAATTTATTTTAGTGCTAAACTGATATGTCCCTGATCGAAGTTACATTAAAACAATATTAATACTGCTTATCTATAACAGTAAATGGAATTACGACTAAAATGTGTTAGATGTCTTAAATTTCATATATACAAACGGAAGGGACAATCACACTTAGAAATAATGTGCTACGACTTCTTTTTCATAAATCTTATGGCGGACAATAATACTTCGAATCTTGTCGATTATCGCTACAAAGGAAGAAATGTACCAAAGAAAACCACATCAGCTAAGGAAATTTACCAACAGGAACAAGTACAATGAATATATCATATAAATGTCATATTGGCGTTCCACAAAGGAGAATTGCGATAGAAGAAACTATTCACATTAAACTTTCGGTTACATTTAACTATTTCAAGTTTTATTGTAGCCAATCGCGTATTGCGCTTAAATTCATAAAGTCTACGCACCAAACAGACTATCAGAACATGAATATATTTATAGAAGATTCATAATGAAGCTACATTATATATATATATATATATATATATATATATATATATATATATATATATGTATGAAGTTTTTAATAGTGGTACAAAACTTAATAACTGCCATAAACAAAGAATTATTTTTTCAATATTACCACTGCTGACAACAATTAAATGTAAAACATGAAAAACAAGCTAGCTAACTGGTTCTGAACCTCACTCAATAGATCTAAATCGAAATTAATAAATAGTTATATATTGTCAATAAAAGGAATGGAGAGTATTTGAAAAAAATATTTAGATGAAAATCAAGTGGAAGCCAAGGACAAAATTCTTTCGTATTTTCTTTTTTTGTTTTTTTGGCAAAGAGAAGATTTCATACATAGAATATATGTGGCCTCCAATATTTTTAGGTGGTAATTAGAGTGAGTCCACACTGAAATTAGCAGCACAAATGCGGTTATTTATAAGATGCTCCGCGAAAGATTATGAATATATATATATATATATATATATATATATATATATATATATATATATATATATATATATATATATATATATATACGGGATAGATAATAATTTGACCCGAACGAAGACAATACACCTGCTAGCATGGAAGTGGTTCCTCAGTGTTAAAAAATATGAAAAAAAAACTACTATTAAGGAGAGAGGACAACAAATATTTTTGGGAAAATCAAATTTGACTGGGAATTAAAAATCCGGAAGATATATATATATATATATATATATATATATATATATATATATATATATAGAGAGAGAGAGAGAGAGAGAGAGAGAGAGGGAGAGAGAGAGAGATTTAATACGCGGCTTAATGAAATTTGACGAATAAAAAACAAATTGTTACAATATTTGCGACAAGATTGATGATATTTCTTATATATTAGTATGACTATATTGAAACACGAAGAGAAAGAATTTAAACTCGGAATTTTCGGAGACGCCGGCGGCCTTTTTTCAATGAGACGAGAAATAAAGAAATTGGACTCTCTCTTCCGGGTAATGTTAACTCATGTGTTGTATTTATGCACGAAATTTGATTTCTGCTTAATATATATATATATATATATATATATATATATATATATATATATATATATATAATTTATTCGAAAATTATAACATAATTATGCTATAAAATCACTACAACATAGCCACCATGTTTCAACACTGTGTTGAAAATAGCCACGTTGTTTCAACACTGTGTTGAATGTAGAATAAATGCTTTTAAACGGTTCAAATCATTGGCTAATCTAGTTATTTTATAAGAAATTTATGTTGTAATTTTCGAATAAATTATATTTCTTCTACTCTGTACTGAGCATTCTTTTAAGAATAATATTTTGGTTATCGGAATTTATTACGTCTACACCAATCCTATACTTCGATATATATATATATATATATATATATATATATATATATATATATATATATATATATATATATATATCTGTAACTTTCTCGACCAATTTCACAAAACATTATTTCAATTTAGGTCATTGCATGTTTCTAGAATATTTCTCTATCCACAGTACTTGTTTCATATATATATATATATATATATATATATATATATATATATATGTGTGTGTGTGTGTGTGTTTGTCTGTGTGTGCGCGTGTGTCTCTGTTCGTGTGTGTACGTGTATTAACATCACGAACCGTAATATGTACTTTCTCAAAATGAATCCTGTGTTTTCTTTTAGAAAAAATTGTCCTTTAAATATTTTCATGTAACTGAACTTAAGAAGCGCTTCATTGGCACTATAGTTCTCAAATAATTATCTATGATCGAGCTACTGAAAACTCGGGTAACCAAAATATCGACCTCCTTCTTAAATTCTCATCCTTTTTGTTAATATTTTTTTTATAATTTCCATTAAGTGACTTGCATTGCTTACTGATCTTATCGCGTTTAGATTCCATTAAAATAGCGAGAGATTAGCTCTAACTGGCTGGTCAGTAATGTAGCGATAATGTCCATTGAAGATTTATGACCTAAGCTGTACGTCTGAGTGCAGAAAGTCCAAGTGCTAAGATCAATGACGACTAAAATTGCTCATGCGCAATGGATAGTCAGTCAGTAAGAGACACTCAACATTGTGTGTAGAAGACGAACTTTATATTTAAATTATGGGCATTCAGTGTGATGATGAAAAAAAAAACTTGAGTTGATCTTTCCAAAATCTATCATAATATTACCACTTGATAAGCTGAATGTTCTGAATCATCGTCAAGTAGCTTTCGCTGCAAAACCTTAAATCACCTTGATTTTGTGGAACAAACATTATGGCGATTAAAATATTATACTATCAAAATAGTAGAAGGATTATCTATGATAAACAAATGCATGTAAAAAAGGAAATAAGTCATATATAACTGACTATTTTTGTGACATCGGTTTTTCTATGTAGTCTGTACTTTCAGGACATGGGCGATCATGGTTCTCCACAATTTCCTCTCATTTGTATATCGTAGTAAATTTTGAACAAATGCAATTAAAAATGAAAATAATTCATATATAACTGACTATTTGTCTGACATCTTTTCTTCTATGTGCCATGTACTTTCGGGACATGGGTAAAGATGGCTATCCAAAATTTCCTCTCATTTGAAGCTCTTATTAAATTGTGTGTTTCTTATCTTACCTCTAGTCACTGTTCTGCCATTCATTTACACAATCACGTTAGTTAGATTATTTTCTGCTTTCTTCTACCGATTTACCCTGCAGGACCATCCACACTTTTTGAAGGGCCGAATACAGAGACGTAGTGCACTACCTGCCACAAGATCCCCAAACAACCCTCCGCAGGTTTTGAATTCAGAGTTGTCCTTCTCTTAGACTAGATGACATCCATGGCTATTGAACCAAGTCTGTACTGCTATTTACCTATAGCTGGAGGGAGAAGAAGAGGATTCAAACCTTTCCCAACGGTATTAGCACGTAAGTGAATATAATGGATTCGATTGGAATTCGAAATCGGCTCTCCGATCCCTTAATACAATACTGTATGTATATATATATATATATATATATATATATATATATATATATATATATATATATATATATATATATATATATATATATATATGTATATATATATATATATATATATATATATATATATATATATATATATATAACAAGAAATATAGTTTTGTGTCTTGTGTGCGTGACCGTTTTGATGCGAAAATCTTGAGTCCGTTTCCAGATAAGTCAATTGAACTTTTTTAAATTATTGAAGGTCATATCTCGTGTTAATTTTTCAGTGCTTTTTAGTTGAAAAGAAAATTAAAAATCTCGTAATTTTCATCTATTTTTCTGTTGTATTCTTCTTCTTCTTCTTCTTCTCATTATTATTATTATTATTATTATTATTATTATTATTATTATTATTATTATTAGTAGTAGTAGTAGTAGTAGTAGTAGTAGTATTGTCGACATCATAATTATTTCCTTTGATTTCTGTCTCTCCCAACAAGGTATCTAAGGTCAGAAATGGCATTCATTTAGTCTATCGGAACCGTATCCATTCAAACCGATGTCTCCAATAACAAATGGAATTACTGATGTTCAATTGTACCACATTTTGGAGACTTCCACTTCAATGACTTTGTATTATTCTCTATATTAATATTAATGGTTAAGATTACATATTAATTTATTAACAATATTCTAGATTCTATTGAATGTTCTGTCATCTTGTATATCTACCTTTTACTAAAATCTGTGTAAATTTTTCAGCAGAAATGTTTCCAGAGCTTACACTTGGACACTATTCAGAAGACTGGTATCAGACATTGGAATTTGCCAGAGTTCATCTGCTCATGGTATCAATGACAATCTTTAAAATCTATTTTACAATTTTCTAGTTTTCAGTTAAGAAAAAAGGTCAGATCTCTTAAAATATATGTTTAAAATATGTTTATTTCATTACTATATGTATGTAACCTTAAAATGTTTATATGACATCATTAATAAATTACCTGATGTAAAAATGAGCATGTGATAACGCATATCAATATAGATAGATATATTTATACCTCGGCAATATCCAAGAGACAGTACTTGGCCTCTACTAAAATATTCTTACTATGAAGAGATCCTCAAACGATTTAAAGAAATAATATAAAAGCTAAACATTAAACTATATACTGGGCACACGTGGAAAATATATATGTACTTATTTTGAGATTTAGGTTACATATTTTTTTCTTTATACCGTCTGAGGATTGGTTCATTTACTGGAACTTTTAGTGATCGCAATATTTCGCGTCTATTTCTGGTTTGTGTCCCTGCTCTGACCGAAGTGGGTATACATTTTAATATTCTGACTTACGAGTTAAGATACGTTCCTTGCGAGCTGTTTATTATTATTCTTTAACACGATTGTAATATTCAAACTTTTGCTGCTTCGTTTTGGCATTCATTTGTTCATTAACTGTAGTTATCGTTTTATATATATATATATATATATATATATATATATATATATATATATATATATATATATATATATACATATATATATATATATATATATATATATTGTTTATTTAGGCAGCAATACTTCTTTCATGCATGCTTCATTAAATGTGACAGACAAGGTGGTTTGTTTAAGATTTTGTATGCCCTTTCTCATTTTCATATGATCTTATTTTTTTTCCAAGAGCTTTCTGCTGTAATTAGCCATTATCAAAGATGGATTATATTTACATTTAGCTGAAAATGAATTGTTGTATATTTAGCATTATAGAATTATAATCTTATAAGGTCTCTTCCAGCTAACGGTTAATCAGGGTTTACTTGTATCAGTAAATTATTATCAGCCCCAAAATTTGAAGAAATATCTCAATACATGTCTATCTCGTCCTATCAGTCAGACAGTTATATGCCATTTGTGATACGCGCTTAGACGGTCATGTATTTTTCGATACATAACTACCGAGACAGATTTTTTGCCCGCAGTAGGTTGCCATTTCATTCTACGGTAGACCAGTTGCCATCCAAGGCTATAGAACCCGGTCTGTCCTGCTATTTACCCGCAGCTCGTTCGTGAGAAGAAGAAGAGGATGTATACCTTTGCCAAGGGTATTACCATATAAGTAGATTTAATGGACTCGACTGGAATTTGAACCCCGCTCTCCGATTTCTCAATTCCGACCTCATTTACTTCGATGATTTACAATGTTGCCTCTTTTTGGATTTCACACCATTTGCTTAAAATGTGCATGCGCAGACTGAAGCCGATTGACAACAAAAGTCGATAGTATTTATCTATCAATACTGGACTCAGTCGTATTAATCCTAATCTGTTAATACCACTTAACGCTTGAATGGTTTCGCAGATTAACTAATTTATACAGGTCGACAATACTTTATTATTTTTATGGCATATATATCATGAAACGTTCCGACCTGGTTTTCTTACGACATATTTAATAAGAGCTTTTTTTTTACTCTAGAGCCGGATTGAGAAAATAAATAGCCAAAAATGATGAAATAATAAACAATACAATGTTTTACCATATTATAGAATTTGTGATCGAAATGCAAATGCTCTCTCTTTTATATCTAAGTACATCGTGCTTTTGTGACTTTTTTTTATCGATACAGAATCTTTTAAATGATATTATTAATTGAGAAATTATCCGATTCTTAGATGCAGCGGCCAGCTGACGTTGGTCATATTTCAGCTCCTACTCTCAGCTTGAATATACGATATTGTCATTTGACATGTGCTATACAATCGTCGCTACCACTTGCTCAATACTAATGATGTCTAGAATCATTAGGCTTCTTGAAAAGCAGAAATGCTTTTGGAGATAACCCCGAGTGAAACAACAGCAGCAATGACAATTTAATTGCTCCATGATATTTTTTTTTTCAGTTTGTCTGACAGTACTTATGGATTTTCACCTGCGTTTTCTTCACGATGTACTTATCCCAACGTACCAGAGCGTATACCGGGATACACTTATATCTGCTCTTGTGCACATCTGTGAAGTCATAGCCACCCAAATGATTATTATTTTATTTCAATTGTTTTCTGGTGTATACTCATTCTTGTTGGGTTCCGACCAGGGACATAAGATGAGAAATGACATCCATGAGCACAACTCTCCGACATTTTACATAGATAAATCCAAAAAACAACTCCACATATATTTTACATAGATAAAACCCTTCGTAAGGCGTGAGCGGTACTTGTCAGTAGCTTTTTTGAATTTCTTTAAGGTTTAGAATATGAGTCTACCGGAACATTTTCCAATCAAACCGAGGTCTCTAACTACAACTGAAATTGTTAATGTCCCCAGGTGCCACAATTTTGAGATTTCGATGTCAAGATCCTTGTACTTTGATAGATTTTGAAGATCTTCAAAAATAAATTACAATCTGCAGGGACTGCGTTGTCAATTAGAAAACACGTTCTGTTTTTTGGTCTTTGGTCACGATGTCTGGGCGATTAGCTGTGATTGCTCTGTTTGTGTGAACTGTAAAGTCCCAGAAAATTGTTACAAGACCTGTCTCTGTAACAGGGTCTGGGTGGAACTTATAACAATTTCTTGCAGTTTCCGTAAATGTTGCATATTTGTTATATATACAGATATTTGTTCACGCTGTCATGGTGAGTTTTCTATTCAGTGGGTCACAATACCTTGCAACTGGATACAAGACTGGGTAATGGTTTCTGGATATTTATCACAGAAACTGCAATTCACGTTGTCACAATTTTTTTGGTATGTGGACTTGGTAATTTCTAGTTAGCAACATTCGTCCTGTGCAGCAAGAATAAAACTTTCGCTTTCAGCTTTTAAATGGGCACAGAGTTTGCCTACATCAGCTTGCTTGATACGGGTAGAGAACTGACAGGAAGAGGTATATCTTGCTAAAATTTCTGAATTTGGTACGTGGAATTTGCTTTTGCTTTCTTTGCCCTGCAGTGGTTGTATTATTGTTTACTTGCACTTATTCACCCACTTCGAATTTTCTTTTGAATTTGATGTCTTCCTTTATTACTGAATAAATTTTCATATTTCTTTCATTTTCTTTGACACGTATCATAATTCAGCCTTCTATAGTTTCCAGGTATCTTTGAGGGCCGATTGTTGTGGTTTTGTAAGACAGTTCCATTTGAACTAATCCCCTGCCTCCTTTGGACCTGGGAACATACAGACGATCACAATCAGCTTTATCATTATTATCTATTGACAGATACATTACAATCTGCAGGAAAATCTATGCCAATAAGAAGGCTGTTATAAAATGAACTCTAATTTGATGTTTTGTATTTAAATTTACTGTATTCAAAAGAACATATATATATTCTTCTATAAATTCTACTGTATTTTGGGAAAGGAATGTGAAGATACACCGGTCGTAATTGTTCTAGTTGAAGCAATAAATACATATACTGAGAGAAACCGATAGTGTCATTCAACACAGTTTCTTTTGTGGAATAAAACCTTTTTTAAGATTATCTCCGTCTCGTCTTCCTGCTGTTTTGAATTGCTTTTAAATTCATAACAAAGACATATTCTAATTTTGTTGGTTTTAATCACGATGCCTGGTCGATTAGCTTTGATTTTTCTGCATTTTGGGCTAACACAATTTTTCCGTATTTGAGCTTGGTAATTTCTGGTTATCAAGATTTGTTCCTGTGGACCGAGAATAATACTTTAGGTTTCAGCTTTTAAGCATGCACTACGTAAGCACTGAAGAGTACGGGGTTCTGTCTACATCAGCCTGTTTGGTATGGGTAGATTAGTGATCACAAAGGGGCTTATCTTCCCGTCATTTCTGCATTTGGTACATTGCATTTGCTTTTACTTTCGTTTTCATGTTCTTCGCTGCTGCACAAGGTTTATTATGATTTATTTGCACATCTTCCTCCTCTTGGAATTCACCTTTGAATTTGTTGACTTCCTTTATTAATAAATAAAGTTTAAAGTTTCTCATTTGTTTTAATTACTGAAAATTTTCTTTTTAATATTTCTTATTTCTTTTAAAGTTTCTTAGTTCATCGTCTACTTATTCTTATTATTTGTCACATGTCCTTTCAGTTATTGATGATAACTTACTGCATTTTCCTGTTTTTTGTTGTTTCAAGAACATTTTATGTTAATATGCCTTTGTAATTCATTCATTCATATAAACACATGTATGTTACTATGTTATTTCACTATGCATTTTTATTCATTCATTCATATAAACACTTGAATGTTTCCATGTTATGTTACTATGCCTTTGTAATTCATTCATTCATATAAACATTTGAATGTTACCATGTTATGAAACTATGCCTTTGTAATTCATTCATTCATATAAACACTAGAAGTGGGGTTTTCGTTATTGCCTCAGTTTCTCATGGTTTCAAAATGACTTGTGTCTACTAAAATCTCTGAACCTATTTGCATATTCTTTGTCCCAAATATTTCATAGATGTGTTGTTATTGCAAATACCAGTTTCCTTGTATTTCATATTTTTCTAACAACGTCCCCGTTACTTACATTTTTTGTCTATGATAGCCTCATTATCCTTCTACAGAACCATATCTCTGCTGCCTCATCTGTTCTTTTCATCTGTGGGCAGATTATTCAGATTTTCTGCTATGCCGATATATTAATATTATAGAGCATTAGATTTCTCTTTGTTTCTAACAAATATCCCCTGTTCCGTCAAATTATGATTAGTTTTTGGAAGCCATATTTCTCTATCCCTGTGTACTTTGATATTTTTATCATTGTTTGTCATATGTTTCATAATTGTTCCCCAGGTAGAGAGTTTATTTTATATTTTAACTAAGATCTCTCTTTAGCTGACGACTACATATTCTCTCTTATTTACTTTATATTCTTCTATATGCCGTGTTTCTTCAGGTCTTCAGCGATCATGGCTATCCACAGTTTCCTGCCCTTTGTAGCACTTAATACATTTTTTCGCTATGTCTCCCCTCTTGTATTACCAAGCATTTACACAGGCTTGTTGGGTAGGTTATTTGTGTCTTTCCTCTGCACGTCTTGCGTTTCATATGTCCTTTCAGTGACAATACTTTTAAAGAACTGTTTGTTTCTGAGGTTACATATAAGCGTACTTTTCCTTTTCTGTAAAACTTCGTCATTCCTCATCTATTCAATCTCTTGTAATTTCAGAATCCTTCGGTAGAACCACATTTCTGTTGCTTCAAGTTGCTCCTTCATCTGTGAGATTGTCCAGCATTCACTGCCATAAAGGAGAAGCAATATTAGATAATATTTAACTACACTTTTCTTTGTTTTTAACAAGACTTTCCCGTTTTCATTACTTTTCAAAGGCATATTTTGATGTCCCAAGACGCGTTCGGCTTCTCTTCCGCCATTTTTCATCCTCCGTTAAAACAACACCTAGATATTTAAATTTTTGTACTTGCTTGATTTTGGTATCTCCAGTTTTTTCTCATTATGTTAGAAATTATAAAAATTCACTTTCTGATGTTAAGTATAAGTGTGCTTTTTCTATACATTTGCTCGAAAACTTAGTATGTGATTATATGTTCGGTCCATGGTATTCTCAGATTCATTTCTGTTACTTCAAATTTCTTTTTGCTCCGTGAGGGGATTGTCTCGCTTTCACTTCAATATAGGATGACTGAAATTACGTAACAGTTCAATATTCAATTTTCATTTTGAGTCTAGTAGTACATTGGATGTCATTTATATTTGCTTTGCAAAAAGGTGTTCATATTGCATCACCAATGACGAAAGATATGTTGCTGTTACTTTTCATTTAACTGGAAATTCAATTTAGACAGCTTTTGCCCGCCTAAAACCATACATTGGCAAAACGAGACCAGATATATTTATAAAATGAAAGGTTTATTAAATTCATATTCTCAAGAGGTAGAATTATTTTTCTAATAGAACACTGACCTGGAAAATGTATAAAATATCTATTTGACCATTGTATTTTCAAAGAAAATTCCTCATCTTTCTCTCCTCCATTTTCACGGAAAGAAAGATTGAACGAAATTGTTTATTTCTTCCAAAGAACAATATTTTCTTATCGATTGCAATTTCCCACTTCTCGCATTTTTCCCTAAGGATTTGAGACTTCATTAATGTTAACGTTCTGCTTATGATAACGCTCTGCTTTCTCAATTTAACTCATATATATATATATATATATATATATATATATATATATATATATATATATATATATATATATATATATATAACTGCATTACCTAATAAGAAATACCAAGTCCGTTACAGGGAAGTCTTGAATTCTGTCTTAGAGTTAAGAAATATTAATTACATTATTCGGACTATTGTCCTCATCTTTGTCGCCATATTTATTACAAGGTTTCGGTCGTTGTACGCTCCGACCTTCTTCAGGTGGTTGGAATGTCGAACATAACCCTTTATTTCGCTCACTGTGGTAGACTGTTCTAGCTCCACGTGCCATGTTTAATGGATGCGAGTTATCTCCTGTTAATTTCCCTCTGAAAGTTCTCCATTGCCTTAACCGGGTATTGAACTGGATCTAACTAACAACTTTATCCACTGTGCCATGTGTCCTTGAGAACATCTTTGTATGAATTTCTGCGTATTATAATCCAATGTCTTCACCAACCATTTTTACCAGTGCTCATATTGCAATTTTTGGTTTTTATCATTATCTAAGAAATAGAGACTGATACACGTTACGGCCTTTTCTGTTCGTAAGTTACAGAAGAGTTTTGTTTTATTTGAACTTAATGCTTATTATTATACCTTCAAAGTGATAATACGTTGAACCAACTGTTCCCATCCGATCACCAAAGTTAAGAAACGTTGAACCTGATCATTACCTAGATGGGTGAACGCTCAGAAATAACAGGTGCTGTTAGTTTGGGAGTACGGATGGTGTAATGGTATGAAGAATTCGGAATGAAGAATCGGAGAGCCGCGTTCGAATTAACGTCGCATTCGTTCCTTCCGTGAGAATACTCCGCGGAAACCTAATGAATCCGCCTCTTCTCCTCTTCGTTAAATAAGTTTTTTTTATCAGAAAATCATTAGTATCTCCAATCCAAAAATATGTTTCAACTTTAAATTACCTCGAAATTTGGGAAGCCATAAAAAAGAAATCAATCGATTGATATGAAAAAATAATTTCACAAATTTTGTAAAATTTATTAATTTTATATAAATATGAATGAACGGAAATTTTCCTGATTGTACAGATATACTGATTGTAATCAACTGCAATTCATTTTTAGATTTTTTTAAATAGTTAAAATTCCAATGTTGACTTTTGCACTATACAAGAGGGTATTACAATCATCTTCGCGAACACTTTTCCAAAATCTCAGCAAGTGAGCAATCATAGCATTTTATAGAGGATTCAATGATTCTTCACATTTTTTTGTCATTATTATTTATGAAAAGTAATAACTATTTCAAGAAACCATTTTGGTTTTCATGTAACATCTGGATTTGAATTCATAGTTCTCTATTTGAAAAGAATATCGTCACCAATGAAGTGTAGAGCAGTCAGGCTACATTGTTATTTAACCCATTCCAAAGGGGAGAAGGGGCGCATTTATTAATTTCCCAGTAGTGCTTGTGCGATAGTGAATTGCGCCGGAATTCTAGGTCGTTTTGTTGATGCCACACTTCACGTAAATATACCATTGTAGAATAGCAGGACAGGTAATAACAATGAATAACCTACCTATAAATATACCATACTTATCTGAACATAGCATAACTATATTTTTATACTATATATTATAGGTTGATGCAAAAATAATGACGTAATTGTGTCGTTTTTTGACGTATTTTTTAAAGTCAAAAAACGATATTATTACCTCATTATTTTTGCACCAACCTAATATATATATATATATATATATATATATATATATATATATATATATATATATATATATGAATAAAAAGTGAAACGAAGAAAAACTATTCTTAGCGTTTCGTCCTTTGAAGGAAATTATCAAAGCAATGGCTAATTAGTTATGCTGCACGTTCTTACACACGAAGGCGAGAATATCATTGGCTTATCAAGTTTTTGGGTTTGAGAAAGTTCATGAATTTTCATCAGGTGCTTAAAACGTTAGTCAAATCGGGTTGAGAACACAAAGTGCCATAATTCAAATGTTAGTTAAAAAGTAAAATGATCGAGTAATATTCAAGAATTATGAAATAAAAGGCAGAGGATGAAACGCGTCGGATAAAAATAATTTTTCTTGTGTCTTTTTATGTTTTTTTTTTCTCATCTACAGACATATACTCTCTGAAAATATTTAAACACACACACAGACACACACACATATATATATATGTGTGTGTGTGTTTGCGTGTGTGCGTGCGTACAGATAGTGTGAGAGTAGATTCACGCTTCGTGGCCTTAAGACCATGCTTTCTTAATCTATAAATGATCTACCTTCAATATTGCGCAGTCTTCCCTATGAATACACCAATTATATATGTGTGTGCGTGTGCGTATTTGTGTATGTGTATTCAATGTCATATTCACAACTGCCAGCCTCAATTATACATCTTTCATTTACGTTTTGTCCAAATGAAATTCTTTATAGGAATACCATGGCAGCACGAACAATGCCTTTGCATTACTCGCATTTTTTAATAATTCCTTGATGTTGTTTCATTGTCAGAAATGCAAATCTCTAGTAAACGTCCGAAATTACAATGTTAAAAAAAAGAACTTGACTGTTTCTGGTGACAAATAAAAATTCTTAAGAAAAATAGTTGCAATGATGAGAGAGTTTTAAGTTTCTTGGTGCTTGTCATTCATGTATTTGCATATAAGAGGCATTGCGTTCTTTTTCTCAGTCAGTTTCACATTTGCAATGTTGTATTTTCAATTCATTCAATTTCCTCCTTTTCTATTCCTTCGAGAATGATTTAGTTACATGTCTTTGTTAATTTCCATCGTCTCACACGTATCCCAACGTTGACGAAAGCGTTTTCTCTCTTCCAAATCTGTTTCATCGTTTGGATGTGCTTATTCGTGCTTTCTCCTTCTCTGTACAATTATCTCAGTGTAAACACTTTATCCTTCTCTCCCATTTTGACTTCTTTGTCATTACCGCCTGTCGTTTGTGAAACTTCATTAAACGTCCTATGCATGTGCAATGATTGTGCCTTTGTTCGAAATATTTTTTTTGTCAGATTTTTCCATTTGCTTTCAGCAGATCCTAACGCAGTCACTTGCTTTAATTTGATTGTAGCACCAAACATGGCAGCTTTAATTAAATTCAGAATGCAGGAAAATGAAAAAAGACTTTCAAAACTAAAGTATATATATATATATATATATATATATATATATATATATATATATATATATATATATATATATATAAGTATGTAATATGTATTTATATTATAATATCAAACACATAAACAAAAAAGGATCTCTCTCTCTCTCTCTCGCTATATATATATATATATATATATATATATATATATATATATATATATATATGTAATGTTTATAAATAAAGATACAATTTGAGATGGAAGATTACAGGAATCTCTTCGAATACTACATTCAGAATACCTATAAAAACACTTACAATTCTGTATAGAAATTATATATATATATATATATATATATGTGTGTGTGTGTGTGTGTTTAAAGAGAGAGAGTTAATATATGTGAGTTAACATTTGCCTTTGTGTGCACATAAGGATAACAAGAACCATGTTGATCTACATTTGAATTATTTCAAGGTTCAAAAAAGTCTTCTGGAAATATTGAAAGGGAAAATAATTGAAAAATTAATCGTGCAAATTTTTTATTGTTTTACTGATACAGAACTCAAAATTTACACAAAATGCTACAATGCTTCGTAAGCCTCTGTAGCTAGACTCTAACTGACTTTTATCAGTGCTTTGAATACCGCGGTCAAAATTGTATACGTGATTCAATCCAAAATAAAAAGAATAAATTCGAGAGTATAAAATAATACTTTAAATGAAAATGCATCAAGTACGACAAACATTCTCAGAGTAAATAATATCTACATTAAAAGTGACAATCATATATTCACATTCAAATATGGCAGTTTTCGTAAACTTTTATACAGCGACTAATTATTTTCAGTGATTTCAACCAGCGTAGGTCGCATATGTGCTCATATAGAGTCGTTATTTCTTAGGTTTCATATATTTGTATGAGCAACAGACATTTGTGTACTTTCCAGACAATGAATTCAAAGTATGCAAATTGACACAAGCACAACAATTTAAATAACTAGGAAGTTATTTAACAGATGACGGAAAGCGTGACAGTTAAATCAGAAGGTGCATTGCGGTAGTGAAAGAAGACTTTCAAAAGCTAATTCATATATTATAAAACAAAACAAAATCGTTAGAAACAATGAAAACAGTGTGGAACTTTTATGTATTATCACTCCTATATTGCAGTGAATGCTGAACAATTTTCACACGGGTGAAGAAACAGAAAAAAGTTTTAGAGAAAATGGAAAGAAACGCTTATAAACATCAGGAAGAGACACCTCATATCTATCGTGCAAATAATGAGGAAAGATGGCTTCGAAAATTTGATATTCACAGAACAGATTGAAGAAAACAAGAAGAAAAAGAAGAAGGTAGCGGTAGCAACGAATGCAAGAAAGAATTTAATTTTCTGCTAGGATGCATCAAATCAATTTTTTCCCTTGTTTTATAAACTTAAATATATGAAACTTAGTTAATAGTTAAATACATAATTAAATAAAACTTAACAACATATTACTTTATACAATTTCCCGCATATTTTGATATTTTACTCATCTTTTGTAATGCAAAAAACGACGTGAAATTTCCATCACTGTCTAACATTCCATATTTATTGATCTTTGCTTATTAGTAATTTTATGTGAACGAGTCTTTTTGTACGAATATATTTAACCAGCTTTTAATCAGCCTACAGGTATATATAATTATACAATGTCAAGAATATAGTGTAGGCTTTTTCATGTAATAACAAAATATCACCAACGACGATTATATTATCAAGTTTCTACTGATGTGAATATTTCTGAATAAAATTAAGGAAATATTTTATTGAGTATTTCAAGTGTTGTGTGTAGCTCAAATAATATTAAATGTATCTATCGTGGCCCAACTGATAAACGCAAATTAAAATGTGTTTTTTAACTTTTAAATTACGTGCATCACAACTGAAATTTTGATCTAAAGGTTTAAAATATAGCCCAACATTTACTGAGTGAAATACTTTTTATTGTTCCATAATATCGCATTTATTTAGAATTAATCTGCGCAATCATAAGTAAAATAATATTAACTCGATTCAAATTTATTCATATAGAATTCGTGGGTATGAAAAGTATTTTTAGAGCTTTATTCAGAATAGAGTTGCTACCATTTTCTTTTAATGATATTATTCCTGTTAATATGTTTTCAGGATTTTTTCTCTCAATTTATGCATTTTCGAGGATCTGCTGCTCGAAAATTTGATTAAGAGTGAGTTTTGATGTAGATTGCCCTTTTCACTTATTATATCACTGTTGTAATGATTAATAACATCTCTCTGGTTAAAATAAATTAAAAAAAAAGGCTTAGCATTGATAATGGTATAAAAATGAATGCTATTGCATTGCAGTGCAATCAAATATCACGGTAGATTATTTCAAAAACTGGGTTAAAATAAGATAAAATTAATTTTATGACGAAAAATGTTTGCCCAAAATGAATATAGAAATGTTTTCTTAAGTTGCTCAAAAGATAGTACTGAACTAAACATGAGTCATGACAAAAATCATTGTAATTTGTCATGTTTAGATCAAATTTTAATCACATACGAAGCGTGAATAATCTGAATTCTGGAAAAAAAAAGAAAAGTGTGCGTGACCTGGAATGTATGGATGTTGTCGAACCTATGGAAAGTTATGCGTTGTCATTGTAGAGTTTCCACTTGGCGGACGCAAGCAATTTGACTCTTATCCAACGAACATCATTCTGCAAGTGTCGGACGTTAATATTCTTAGTTAATGTCTGACCAGTTGTTCCATAATTATGGCGAATAATACCTTTGTCGTCAAAGAAAACTCTCAACAATTCCTTCATAGAGCGTTGATTCTTTCGCGCGTTTTTTGGCTCTCAGCGAATTCTGGGTTTTCCACAGCGAAGTCAGGGCCTTAGTTTCCTGGTCATAACCTGTTATGATCGTTTTCAAAACGTTCGCTGTGGCGTGCTGAGTTGACCAAACACTACACACTTTCATTGCAAGCACTTCTATGAACAATGGAAATGAGCAACAACGTGTGGAAGCGACAGAGTTCAATATCTCTCTGCGCCAAGTGGCTTCACTATACGTACTTTAACTCCGTTAGCCATATCAACATCACTGATTCTTCTGGATCAACCTTATATAACGACTGACATTACATTTTAATGTTTGAAGACCAAAGTTGGAGCGACAAAGTATTCCACACGCATGAGGAGTGGGTGAAGGAACTATTAACATAGAACTTACGGCTACATCTATACATTTCAACTGTAAAATAAAGAATCATTGTCGTCATATTGCTTCTCTGAAATAAGACATTGCGAGATGATATGCTTAGCCAATCCCGCGTTAATTAGAGCCTCTAGTATTTTGGCAAATATTTCTTAAATATTGAAGCGACTGAAGATATATTTATTCTTTTTCTACAGCTTTACAGGTTATTTAAAGCTAGAAAATATTTTTAGAGTGTACGAATATTTATTTTTTTCGGAGATAATAATAGTTTAGTGATTCTACTAATTAATCCATAGCTAAGGCAGAAGATGTTAATTCATACCTTTCCCAATGGTGTTTGAACGTAAGAGAATATAAGTAAACCAACGGGAACATCCAAGCTTACAGCATCTGTTATACTCAAGCGGTCACCTATCAAAATTCCTTTACTTCGGTTTCAATTGATGTGGCCATAAACTGGGACTACAGAAGAAGATTTCTAACATTCACTAAAGCAAGGAACAGCAAGATATTTATTGTAGGGTTTATAAAAAAGATAAAAATATTGTTTTAACTTATGGTGTAAATGACAGCGAAGGAGCGTAAGTATACAAAATCTATGGATCAAAAAGTATATATAGTCCTACCAATAGATTTTGTATAGTTACGCTCCAAAAGACTCACCATATTTTAAACATAAAAATGCTACTCTGATCAAAAGAAAACAATTAACTACGAAGAAAGCGTCTAGAGAATGCCTTGATCGCAAGGTCATCCCCAGTAAAATTTACGCCCTGGCTCTTACAACTGTCAGTACTTCTATTATCAAAGAGTGGGATATCTATTAACAAAAGTGATGGAAAGTAAAAAAAAAATGTAAATAGGATCAGCTAGATGAAAAAAGATTAAAATTACCAGCATTCCTCGTTCGTGCGCATGTGAAGTCGCACCAACCTAACAAATTTATACAGAATACATCCTAAAAGATTAACGCGTCATAAGAAAACTTGTCCGCTTTGTCATATATTATACACCAATATTGTTCTTGATACACACACACACACACACATATATATATATATAGTAGTGGAAACAAATATTCATACATATAATTTTTTTATTTATTCTCTTTCCAACTAATGAATAAAAATACATTTCATATAATTAACTGTGCACAGATGCATAATAACTAAATATGCATAGAAACAGAAAAAATTATTTAATAGAAATAAATCCCATTTATCCATTTTACTGTGTGAAAATTATTCGTACAATGCAAAAAAGAATACATAATCTTCATTTAGTCCTTTGTAGAATAGCCATTATTCACTTTTACTGCTACAAACATCTTGTAGGTCTCCGCTAATGATTTGCAAATTTAGAGTTTTTCTTCTGTTTTCTATGCATATTTAGTAATTATGCATTTGTGTACAGTTAATGATATGAAAAGCATATTTATTCAATAGTTGCAAATACAATAAATTAAAAATGTCTTTGTGTACAAATATTCCGCACCCGCCACTGTATATACATCAGGTGTTTAGTATTTGTTCGTCCGACTGGAAAAATGTTTTGCTAAAATTCGTAAGTGGATCAGATTGAAAGATTTTCACAAACACCTCATATATTGGTTGAATGGTATTGCAACTTTATAGAAATACTACGGATATTAATGCAGAAAAATACTGTAAGTTAAGGGCATTTCATATTCAATCAACCTTAATAGGAACAGAATTATACGTATTCTATTTGTAACAGTAGCACTAGAAAACATGTTCGATTATCATTTCCAAACAATTCTGTCTACTCCTCAACATCTCTGCCTTTATTACTCAAAATGGAAACTCATTATCTTCTGCGATCAAGCCTCTCGATTCAATCGCACCATTGAGAATACTTTTGCCGTATTTAGCATTGAAGTGTCTGGAATGCATATCTTGGATGGACTGCATATAGATTAGCCGATTTAAGCGGAATTAAATTAAACAAATCTATAGTATTTAGGTGACTGCCTTCCCAGAAAATTATGATTCCCTCTGGATAAAAGATTTGCATAAAAATATTTCTAAACACACACGAGCGTCGGCACCGGTGCAGTATAATTCTCGGTCTGACCACGAAGAGATGCGAAAATATCCTGATCTTTGCTCATCTTTTGGGATGCAAACTAGGACGGGAAATTTCTAGTACTGTCTAGCATGACATATTTATTGATCCTTGCTTATTAGTAATTTTGTACGCTCGTATTTTTCCTCTATTTAAGACGAGCCTCATTGCTTTTCTATGCGCCCTGTCCTTTCGCGGCTTTGGCGTTCATGGGTCTCCACAATTTCCAACCTTTTCTAACTCTTCTTGTTCTTACGTCGCCTGAAACGTGATCTATCATCCATTTTCTCAAGCACGCTAGATAAATTATGCTTTATTATCCTTTGTCTCTCTTTCCTTCAACCTATTCTGTGAGTATCAAAATTTACCCATTATTTGCCATAGAAATTGTCAACTATCTCTTCCTGATGTTAAGTATAAATCTCCTTTCTACTTCCGTTTCCCTAAAACTTCATTGTAGTTCACATGTTTGGTCCATGTTATTCTCGGCATTTTTGTTTAGGATCACACTTCTGTTGCTTCAACTCACTTCTTCCTCTCTGAGGAGAATGCTTGGCATTTACTGTCATATAAGAGGATTGTTATTACATAGTAGTTCAGTAATTTCCCTTTGTTTCTAACAATTTTTTTTCTTTTTCATAATAACAATCTTAGCTTTTGGAAGGCTTTCTCTATCCCATGTAGCCTTCGGATTTTAATGTCGCCCTTTCAGTTCGAACATAAAACACTTACCGGATATTTAATTTTTTTTATTTGTTTGACTTTCACACCAATTTGCAATATACATATTAGGAGTTTGGCAGATGTATGAGGAACTAAGTGAGTTTCAAAATTTTATCGACGAGTAATTGTCAACCAAACTCGCTCGCATGCCATCACCATTAAGCTATACTTAGTTTGACACAAGGCTACAACTAATAAGCATCCATCTATGATTCGAGTTTGTGATTAATAATTTTGACCATTAAGAATAGTATCAGAGCGATAAATACAAAAGCATAAGGACGTATATATACTTTTCTAAAACAACACCAAATTATTTAATACAAGGCTTGAAATCGCCTTTCTGGTGGACTTTAGAGTAGCTCCTGCCGAGGTTTTTTGTGCCTTCAAACAATTAGCTTCAGAAAATGCACGGAAAAGTTATAAGAGTTTAGAAATAATAACATTATTTTATCTTTATTCGACACGTTATCTCGGCCTAATCTGTTTTTGACTTCGCAACTGATCTCCGTAGTTTGTTTACATTTATTTTGAGTGCAATTTTTACTTTCTTTTAAAATCACCAATCTCTATGATCCTTTCACATAAAGTCACTCTTAAAAGACATTAGGGAGCCCGGACTATGTAATATTTCGGATACCTCATGGTACGTAAATAGATGCTATTGAATATTAAAAAAAAAAAAAAACACTATTAAGGAGAGGGAAAAATAAATGAAGAGGAATTAATAAGACGTAAGATAACGATTGACATTGAATTGGTGTGTTTTAAGATCAAAGATGGCTGGAAATGTCGGAAGAGATATCCTCAAACGAGAAGTGCGAGAGAAGAAAATCTTAGCATATAACTTACGGTTACATTTAGCCATTTCAATTGTGAAATGATGAGACCTTGACGCCAATCTAGTACTGCGCTTAAATTCAAATAGTCGAGATACCATAGTGGAATGTATTATTTATTTTGAAAAATAAATACGCGTAGTATAAGGGCAAAAGAGGTGATAAGTGAAAACTGGTCTCCATTATGTTTTATCGTTAAATTATCTAGCCATGATAACACAATATTCCTTACACAAAACAACACATTCTAACTTACCATTCTTAGTCATTCAGTTATGCGTCATGGGTGATAGACGCTTAGGCGATTATGTATCTTTCGATACATAACTGACAAGGCAATTTTCTTTCACGCAGCATTTTGCCATTTTTTTCTGCGGTAGACCAGCTCCCATCCAAGATTGGTCAGCCCTGCTATTTATCTATAGCTAGTGGGGAGAAGAGGTTTCATACTTTTCCCAGGGGTATTAGCACGTAATTGAAAGTAATGGATTCGACCGGAATTCTTATTACATCCACCATAATACTTCGAGTCTTTATGAAGTCCTAATTTGTTCCCATATGTATAATTTTTTGTCGGGGGTGGGGTAGAAGAAAGTTAATCAGAACAATTACCATAAATGCACTTATAGAAAAGGCACAGGGAAGCTACTTTACGTCGGTGTGTTAGTGACTGGAGCAGAGATGACAAATGGAAACAGAACAATGTTTATATTTCATAATGGTTGTCAGTCGATTGAATGCAGAAATAATTTACTTTCTGTCGTAAAATCTTTCTTTCTATTATTATTCCTTTGTTGGTACTTGCTTTTCGGTTTTCTCTGACTTCGTCACGTTTGATGCCTGTCCCCGTGTTTCCTTTGTTTGCTAGCTAAAGCTAGCTTTTACTTATGAGGTCAGCTTCTTGATTTCCTAACAGAAACAAATGATCTATTCGCTCGTAACGGCCAGAAAACGTATGCAATAATACACATGCCGCGACTGAAGCAACCTAAATTACACTGTAGTTGTTTTGATTTTATGCTGTATAGCACAGGGCTAATAAGCTACACGAGCTGAGACTTTCAAGAAATATCTTGCTCTTAGAATCCTATTACAACGAACAAACGAAAAATAACAAATTATGCGTTCAAGGCAAATAAATAGTCTTTTGTCAGCGAAGTTCACGAAGGTTTATTTCGAAGTAAATGTTCCGTATGCTTTATCACAAAAGTAATTGAACGCCAACTTCCCATTGCAAACAATCGTTCAATGATAATACAGTGTAACCCGGATATAAGAGACCCGGATATAAGAGAAACTCGGATATAAGAGAGATTTTATCTGGTCCCAAATTAGAGCCTGTGTTAAACAAAATAGACCAAACCCGGATATCAGAGAAACCCGGATATAAGAGATTTCTTCTCCGGTCCCGACAGCTCTCTTATATCCGGGTTACACTGTATTTCACAATGGACAGACATATTTATTTCTGTAATAAAATAACCGAAATAGAGAGCAAAGATAGGGAAATATTTTGCCCATCTTTATCCTTAAATTAATTTAGCGGCTCGCATCTACTGACGAACACTTTCATTGTACTTTGATTAAAATATCATATTTATTCACAAATCTAATGCGCAACAGTTACGGAAAAAATTATATCCCTGAAAATCGAATTTAATCCACATATTGTCTAGTGCTACTTCTATGTATTTAGAGATTCTTGATAAAATTCAAAGAGGAACCAACAATTATTAATCCTGATCTGGCATTTTGGCTTCAGTCATCATCACACCTACGCAATATACCTTCCCTGTGTCCTTCTTATAAATAATTTTATGGTAACTGCTCGAATTTATTCTTCGTTATGGCACCAGACTTTATGAATTTAAGCTTAGTAGTAAACTAGCAAAAGATCTTGTCATTTTACATTTGGAATAGCTAGATAACAATAAGATCTATAAGTTTTTTTCTCGCATTTCTCAATTCTGGAACTCTCTTCCTGTTCTATGCTATTTTTGATCTTCAAAAATATAAATTCACGGTTAATCGTTAGCTACCGATTTCTTGATTACTCTTCTATTGTTCTCGCTCCTTAGTAATGTTTCTATATTTTCTTATGTATTCTCGCTCAGTAAACTGTTGCGACATACTTGCTTTACTGTCTTGCGTGGGTTGAAATAATTAAAAATTATTCATATTTCCAGTTTTAGATTGGAGGATTAAATATACAAAAATCATATTCTAATATTTGTTATTTACTTTATCCAAATGGCAACAAGTAGACTTGTTATTTTTGCTTGCACAACATTTGACGACTCCCAAAAAGTTCCATCTACCAAATTTTATTCACTAGGCATGGGTCAAACCATGATATAATTTATATAAATTTTATTATTGACATTAGTAATATATTTGTAACATTCCGCCATATTTGTTGTTTATCTCCTTCATTAGAAAACTTACGAAGATTTACGTTATGTTTCTCTTGATTTATACAGTTGTAAAAGATCAATGGCAGCAAGGAGACAATCAATAGCTATTGTTTCAAGTACATTTAATAGGAGAAGCTTAGTGGCCAACTACTTTTGGATGCCATTCTCTTATATTTGACCATTACATTTAGTTGTGTCAAGCTACTCATGTGGAATGGTAATTAAATACTTGTCAAACTGTGTCTGTTAAATGGTAAAAACCCTTCCGTTAATAAATTCTCCGGTGAAATTTCGTGCCTCGGCTGACATTTTTGTTTAAATCTAACTCTACCAGAGATTAGTCAGTCTAGTTAATTCTGACTTTACCATGACACCTATATCTTATTTAACAGTATCAACCGAAATGTTATGTACTATCAATCTTTTTATATGACAATGAATGCTAGACAATTTTCATACAAATAAAGAGGAGCCGGGCGACAACAGATATTTGCTTCTACATAATAAAGCCGAGAATACTAAGAAAGACGTACGAGACGAGAAAGTTCAAAGGGAAATGAAAACAGGGAAAAAAAATCAGCTACTTATATGTTTCATACACTTAGTATCAGAAAGAGACAGTCCAAATTTCTGAGACACATGAGGAAAGAGGTCTTGTAAAATGTGACCCTCACAGGACATATGAAAAAAAGGGGACAGTGGGGTAACAGTGTGTGACTCCACTAACAAGATTGTGTGAATAAATAACAGTACAGAGATTGGAAGTGATAGTTAAAAAAAAAATATTCCTTAGAACTACAAAAAATAGGATGTTGTGGAGAACCATGATCACCCACTTACGGAAGTGACATGGCACATATACAGTGTAACCCGGATATAAGAGAGTTGTCGGGACCGGAGAAGAAGTATCTTATATCCGGGTTTATCTTATATCAGGGTCTCTTATATCCGGGTTACACTGTAATAAGAAAAGAATATAGTCGTTATACTCAATTATCATTTGTTTCGATAATTTATCTAAGTTGGTTGGGAGATTTTATTCGACAGATTTAGGGTCAATAATAGTTGTTTTGAATATCCTTCAGATTAAAATCAGTTGCAGTCCTTTGTTGAAACAAGCATGGACATTTCTATGATCTGAATATTATATATTTAGACAATAGAGTATTTCTATGTCGACACTACTAAGTAAACCTCTATCCCTATTTGTTTAAGTCTTTCGACTCGCTTTGGATGATCATTTCAAGATTTATCGACCAAATAAAGTTTCGCGAAAAAACAAAAAATCGCGACACTTTTTGAACATTCGTTATAATGCAATTACTATTCTTATCGTCCTGTTCCGTCTATATTGAGAACAATAACAGAATTCAAATTACCCATTAAAGCTACGCTACTCGACAATATCAAAAATGGATCGATCATGGAGAAAGAAGCAAAGCGTTCCATGATGTTAGTGTTATCACTGAAGTGAATCAAATGTTTAGGTAGTGTAATGTTTACAGGCGCCGAAAAAGAAACCGGGGTGAAACAGTTTTCGAATTTCGGCCGCGATTATTAAAATCACCTTCGGACAAATACTTTTTTAGGAAACTTATGCTAAAGTGGTAGATTAAATAGCAGTGCAGACTGGAAAATTTAGCTGTGCTTGGCAACCAGTATTGGAGAAGAGTAACTCTGAATTCCAAATTCGTATATAGGCCCACATCATGTTGAAACAACAATTTCCTTACAATCAACGAAGAGTAAGTACGTCAAACCTTGGCAGTAATTAAATGGTTGTCCGCTCGGCAATATCAGGTGTAGTAAGCTTGGATGTGCGGGTGGTGTAATCGATAAGGGTTAGGAATTGTTAATCGGAGAGTCAAGTTCCTATTCCAGTTGGGTTCTTTATATTCACTTACGCGCAAATATCCTTTGGAAAGATATGGATCGACTTCTTCCCCCAGCTATGGGTCAGTAAAACTTGTAACGCTAAAATATTATTTGTAAAAAAATAAAATAAAATTG
This sequence comes from Acanthosepion lycidas, assembly GCA_963932145.1. Lineage (NCBI taxonomy): Eukaryota > Metazoa > Mollusca > Cephalopoda > Sepiida > Sepiidae > Acanthosepion > Acanthosepion lycidas. The sequence goes on along the minus strand of OZ010592.1, from coordinate 72,889,353 downwards.
CATACATACTAAGATTTCGTCATTTTAACAACCAAGGAGAGGTTGGTATGCCGCTAAACAAAAAGCAACTAACTAACCAAACCGGAGCACTTGTTTGATATACACTGTAACCCAGATATAAGAGAGTTGTCGGGACCGGAGAATAAGTATCTTATATCCGGGTTTCTCTTATATCCGTGTTTGGTCTACATTAACACAGGCTCTAATTTGGGAGCAGAGAAAATATCTCTTATATCAGGGTCTCTCTTATACCAGGCTATCTCTTATATCCGGGTTACACTGTATTATTAGGTTGGTGCAAAAATAATGACGTAATAATGTCGTTTTTGACGTTAAAAATACGTCAAAAACGACATTATTACGTCATTATTATTGCATTAACCTAATACTTGAGTTGTAACTAATGTCTGTTCAGTACAGTTACATTATAAACTAAAGCTTCGTAAGTGGGTATTAAAGAAACATATCGTCATGTTCAGAAATGGGAAGTCATGCTGAAGACAAATGATAGTGATTTGCAGTGTGTCTTCAAATCGAAACATCTCTAAGAATTTCGTTATGTTTTTATTGTATAATATGTTTTTTTTCCGGTTGGTCTTTTGCTGATTTTTTTTTTCTTTTGTCAGTATTTCTGACTTTCAACGGTCTTTTGGAATTTATAAAGAAATATCATGGCTGATATGAATGCTCCTAGTCAATGAAGGCATTATTTTAAAAAGTAATGCCTGTATGGCCTTTCGCGTCCCTATGTTGACCATGATTTAAAAGAAAAAAAGACGTCCAATGATTACGGCAGCAGAAAAGGAGAAAAAGATTCCAGCTGTGTCATTTTCAGTTTAATCATTATCGGTATGATCTTAGTAAAAGAAAGTATTTCACGTTTATTTGAATTAAAAGATCTGTGTAAAATGGAAAATAAACGCCCAGCATGTCCAAATTCTTTTTTCAAACTATGTCGTGAATTCAAGAACTATATATGCAAATCGAATGCTTCCGGATTTTGAAAGAACGGGCAAGACCTTTGAAAATTGATTTGGCTTTTATTATGCGATTGACTTGTTACAATCCTCTTTTTACATCCACTAAAGGCAACAATATTTCATTTTCATCACGTCTTTCAGCTTTAGTTCTGGGTTATTGTTCTTATCTTTGTTTTTTGTTTTTTAACTTTTTTCTTTTACTATCCTACAATTTTTAGATTTTAAAAATAATTCACATTTGTTTCCTTGGCTTGTGGGTTCTTTCTTTGGATGTTCACTCTGACACGTTTTACATTTTCCTCTTGTTTCCTGTTCTGCTTCAAAAGATCCACTCCATTTAATTTAAAAAAAAAATCCTTTCATTTTAAGTTTGAGTACTTTCTTAATTTCCTCGTACTTTTCTTTCTCTTTCTGGCCCTCTCTCCAGTTGTTCTTTCGAAGGACTTTAACCCTCTGCTTTACAATAATCACATCTCTTTTTTTCTTTTTTTTTATCACCATCTTTCTTTATTTGTCTAATCGGTGATGATGGAAATCCCACTGTGAAACAGAAACAATTTGGGAAATTGAACAGTGTAAAAAAAAAAAAAAGAAAAAAAAAGAGAGAAACAAAACGAAAGAAAAATAAAAATTATCCCACTGGCGGCAAACTCATTTGGACACTTTTTTTAATATGAATTTTAAGATGGCAGGATCAGTTAGAATATTTTTTAACGCTAACGAACTCCTCATTATCGTTGGCATTTATTTCTTCCTAACAAATGTTAGTGTGCATCGCAATAATAACAATTTATGGCCGAAATATTCTGACAGTTGAATTTCTAATGGAAGGAGATAGAATAAAAGCGATGCCGGGAATGTTTTAAATAATTTCCTAATATTTTCTTAATAATTTTCAGCAATTAAACGCTTTCTTGAATATTACTGACAATTTAAATTAAAAGGTTGCTTAATCTTTTTGAATATTTAATAAAATTTAATATATATCTCTTCTCAATCGCCCCCTCCCAAAAAACCGTCTTGGTCTGTCTATTTGAAAAACAGGTATAACTATATTATATGTTATGCAGTGTAACCCGGATATAAGAGAGTTGTCGGGACCGGAGAAGAAGTCTCTTATATTCTGGTTTCTCTTATATTCGGGTTTGATCTCTTTTGTTTAGGTAAGTATGGCTCTAATTTGGGACCAAAGAAAATCTATCTTATATCCGGGTCTCTTATATCCGGGTTATACTGTATAATTTTTCAGCACCGAAGTTAAGCAACGTCGAGCCTAACCAGTAACTACTTGGGTAACCGCTTGAGAATACCAGGCGCTTGAAACTTGGACGTGTGAGTGGTGTATTGGACAATAGCTTGAAATTGTTATTCGACAAACCGAGTTCCAATTTTTGTTGGGTTCGTTATATTTATTTAAGGGGAAATACTTTTGGGAAAGGTAAGAATATACCTTTTCCACACCTGCTATGGGTTAATTAGTAAAACGAAGATATTGTTGTCTCCAAAAATAGTTCTTAGAATGTAAAATGAATTTTTGGCTTTTAATAACCTGCAAAGGGTTGTTAAGCCGTAAAAAATAAAACAATGAATAAAATAATTTTTCGATTAATACACAACGGTTATATAGTGAAATATATATTACATATAAAAATATGTTTTTGATCTCCGAATTTTATTAAATATATATCGAGCTAAAAGATGATAGATTCTCATTTGGTTTTCTTGCATGTTTATCATTTCACCCCAAGCCAAACGATAATACAAAAAAAAAAAAAAAAAGAAAATCAAGGAAATACTGGGGTTGGAGGTGATCATAAGAATATTTTAGTGCGGTGAAACGACAATTACAGAATAGGTTTTGGTAAGGAAAGAAGAAACCGGAAGTGAGAAAAGAAACTATTAGAATAGAACTTCCGGTTACATCTAGCTAGTTCAAAAGTTTGGTTTGGTTTATTTTGGTTTACGGCTTAGAAACCGCAATGGATTATTTAATGCAGACAAGAATTTTAGGATTGGTTCGTATGAAAAGAATATGTATTCTTTGTAAGAAAGTTGTTTGTACATCAGGTTCCATTGAAGTATTTTTGTAAAAAAGAATTTATTGATGGTAATATGTTTGTCTTCAAAAATGTATTGGTGGTATTTTTATTACAAAAATCTATTTTTATACTTTCATAGCGTTTTGACCCTATTTTGTGGGGGTAACTATTTGCTTATATCTGGGACCCGACCAGGTGCAACGACCACAGATCTGGGTAGATCTAGGAACAACTGCAATTAAGAGTGGTTTCCACGTTCGTCAAAACCCCCTTGCTGCCGGATGTAGTTTATCATCATATACATGAAGAAGGTCATCAGTAAAAAAAAAAAAAAAAAAAAAACTTGTAGTAGGCTCAAATTTATGCGGTTGAAGTATCAACTACCGTATTCACAAGAAAGCCATTTTACGACGTTGGGAAAACGATTGAAGCCGAGATGCCAGGTCAAGGTCACTATTATTACAGACACTTTGGATTTTGTTGAAATTCATCAATTTTTCTGTTAGACTCCGATCTTGGATGGTAATTCATATATATATATATATATATATATATATATATATATATATATATATATATATATATATATATATATCCTCCTTAGGTTTATCCATACGGATTGCCATAGTTTTTCTTAAACTAAATTTATATATATATATATATATATATATATATATATATATATATATATATATATATATAATATATACTTGGTTGTAAATATGTAGTACACACGCACATATATATATACACACACACACACACATATATATATATATATATATATATATGTGTGTGTGTGTGTGTGTGCGTGTGTGTGTGTGTGTGTGTGTTTACAAACAAATTTCTTTTGACTGTAAAACACCGGTTCTCGTAAGTAAAGTAAAGCTGTCAATCTTTCTACTCGTTGTCTTGTTAAATATCAACATTCTGAGTTTAGGGATTCGATACAATTTAGTTCTTTCTGTGATCTGTAGTTCATTGCATCCTCCCTAGCCATGGGTTAATTAGCGATCCGTTTTTAACTAAACCATTATTATCCCCCCAAAAAAAATTACAATCTAGAAATATTTTTTGACTTTGAATATCATGTGAATAGTTGATAAACCGGAGGAAATTCATCAAAAATCATTTTTCATTTGGGATGGCAGCGAAGAGGGAAGCGCCTATGTTATAAAATCATTGCCGTCTGGTATTTTCAAGCGGACACCCATCTAAGTTCTAAGCAAACTTGATATTGCTTAACTTCGGGGATCGAACGGGATATGTCATTGAGATTTGAACGCTATTTATCAGAAGAACGATTCCATACAGTATACACTATTGTTACAGAAATGCAAGATTCACTCTAGTTGCTCCAGCGCCCTAGGTATGACGATAAACTACATCCTGCAGCAACGTGTCAGATTGAGAGGTTTTGGGGATTTTGAACCCACCTCTTAATTGTTTTGTTACCAGGTCTAATTTCATCCGGGTACTATCACCTGTTAGCGCCCCAGCTATGGGAAAATTCTTAACACCGAAACTAGGGTCAAAGCACTATGAAAGTATAAAAATAGATTTATATTTTAAAAATAACAGGAATACATTTTTGAAAAGAATAAAATATTAATACATATTCTGTTCATACCAACCTATCCTAAATATCTTGTCGGCATTAAATAACCCACTGAGGTTGATTTGCCGTAAAACAAAAAAAATCCATCTAAACCAGTTGCTTCACGCCCTGTTGTTCTCCTTGGTTATCTATACGTTCGTACATCGAATGTAAAACTGAATTAATCATGATGGTGACTATATGGAAAATTAATTCGGTAACATGACAGATATTTTATTTCTACGGTGATATATTCATATTTGTAAATATTTGGTTGGTGCAAAAACAATGTCGTTTTCTCAAATAGTAACATATGGGAGAAAACGACATTATTTTTGCACCAACCTAATAGTTGTAGGTTACGTTTTGTGCATCACTTGTAGCATTTGAGATTAGAATTCTTATTAGTGATTTTTATATCAGCAAATGAAAACAAAAACAAATTTCACAAGTTCACAAATGATATCTATCCAAGGTAATCGCATTACAGTAAGTGAATGCTTGAGGAGATCCGAAAACAGATTTTGGAAAGCAGCAAATCAGCAGAGTCATAAAAGATCGATTTCAATAAATCTCTCGAATACAATAACACCACTAACCTCGTGGCATAATAAAGAAAAAAAAAAAAAAAAAAAACTAATTATGCAAATAAGAAAAATAAAACATTACCCAGCCTAAGGATACACTCGGAACTTATGGGCATGAATTCCTCAAAGTAGAGAATGGACGAAACCGATAAAGTTTACCACACAGAATTGGTTATCTCTAAAACATATACTCTGGTCCGTCGTCGTCTTTGCTTCTTTATATATATATATATATATATATATATATATATATATATATATATATATATATATATATATTCATTAATCAGCCTTTCGTAACATTTGTGGATAACAAAGAAAATATTAGCTTTTTATGGTCTTTCAGCCGCTGATTTGATTTCGTGAACTTGAGAGTATTTCTGGATTTACTCACAAGAACAAAGACATAACATTATTAATGACATACACGTCGCGCAGATCAACCATTAACATATTTTCATTGACGGAGTGAATGGAATATTGGTCAGCTGAAAGAAAACTGCTTTTGGATTGCATATGGTGATAAAGTGACTGAATGTAAATATAGCACAAAAGTTCTACGTGTGCCAAAATCTATCAAGATAGAAAGCTTGTAAATTATTTTAATATTAATTTCTATTTATTTTGTTAGAATAAGCATTCATTTTTATTTTCTCTTGTGATATTTCGTGCTTCAGTGCACAGAAACTTAAACGAGAAAAACAGTTACTTGTATTGATCGTAGAATGAAAAATAAAAAAAAAACAACAACTTTTTATTTCAGTTTTAATTATTTTCGTTTTGCTGGAGATAACAAACTGAAATCAAGGCTACGTGTTCAAGCGCTATGATGAGACAGATCTGAAAATAAAATTAGAAGTAAACATTCCAGTTCAGAGTACATTCGTCGCAATAAACACTTGTTGTCTACAATTTTCATCATGTACAGAAGAAAAAATATCAAAATCAAACATGAGCACGTCAAAAGCAAACAGCATTTTCCTAAAATGCAGGAACCCATTACTTCTTGAAATATGACACGTTTCAAAACTGAGAAAATACGTACATTTAAATGAAAAAATATAGACACATTGATAGTAATTATTTTGGTTTACTTTTTATATACTGATGCTACCCACAAAATATAAAAAGACCGACAATTTAGAATTATATTGGAAATTATTTGCGAACTTTTTAGCTAATTCCAACGTAGGGCTAATTGAGCCTCTGACCCAAAACTAAATGGACCACTGGTCCATCTTTGAAAACAGCAATGATAATTTTGAAGAAATAACTTGGAATTCCCCAAGTCGACCGAAACTTCACTTAACTCTAATTCTGATTATAAGTTCAGTTCCTGTCGAAAGTCTGATTTAAGCCCAAACTCCTATATAGACTGAAATGTCAATTAAGGTCCAAAATTTACTTATTGAAAGCGTAATCTCTTTGGAAATTCTATTGAATTGGTTTCTTCAAATCCCAAACTATGCGTGATTTCAAAACCTCACGTCATGAAAGTTCTCACTTTAACCCATATTTTTTGGGATTTTGAAGAAAGGAAATTGATTTCCTCAATTCACAAAGACTTGGAAATATTTTAAACGAAATTTAAAAAAAAAAAAAAAAAAAAAACCTAAATAATTTCACAAACTTTTTTCTGTTAATTTAAACTTAGTATAAATTCAAAACTTTTAAAATCACTCATTTTCTTTCGTTATACTAAAATTTCAATTTTTACCTGTTCTCTCTTCACAAATTCCACAGGCACCAGATGAAGGGTGGATTTTCAATACCGGGATCATCCTGATCCGCAAAACGTATGTATCTATGTAGAACAAGTGTGACCCTAGTTAAAGGGATTTCAGACAGAAGAATTTATTTAGATGGATGATTTCAGATTTCATACAATGCTATTTTTACTTATTTTCCGCTAATTGGAGCTTTAAGTTTTATGTTTGTAAATAAACATATAATTTTTGTCTATTAATCATAAAACATCATGTCATATCTCTAACGCAACAATTAGAAAAAAAAAAACTTATCTGAGCTTTTGCTTCGTCATTACAAAAACATTTTCGATTCGTTGCCCATCCATCATATTTTTCGATCAGACAATATAAAAATATGTGGATTTTTTCTGTGCAGTCATTATTAAAGCATATCAGGTCTGCTAGTAATTATAAAAAATAGAATTCCGCAGATAATGATGCATTTTGAGGACCATATTTGATCAGTTGAATCTGGCTCTTTTTGTACTGTACGTGATGTAATGGATATCGACTCGCAATCAGAACTCGGAGAGTCGAGTTCAACTCGTTTATTACATTCACTGATACGCCAATACCCTTAAGAAAAGTATGATTTCTTCTCTATTCTTCCATTAAATAGCAGAGAAGACTAAATTCTATAGCCTTGGTTGGAAACCAGTCCATCACAGAAAGAAATGTCAGCCTACTACGGTAAAATATGCTTTCTTTGATCTTCATGGATCGAAAGAAACATGATCGCCTACGCATGTATCAGGTAATGAAATTAACTGACTATGAACATTAAGACTATTATTCCCCATAATTTCTGTAGAAATTTCCGAATAAATTTTGAGGCATTATCTACCGAATCTTTTATAATACCTCGTTTAATTAATCCCGATTCAGAAATATTCGTTATAAAAGTTAGGATTTCGAAAAGATGTTTTCGACAATGATAATGGGATTTCTTTTTAAACTGTAAATTGTATACTTTCTGTAATATCGATACCCACCCATACGTTATATGCAATATATATATATATATATATATATATATATATATATATATATATATATATATATATATGTGTGTGTGTGTGTGTGTGTGTGTGTGTGTGCGTGCGCGCGCAGATATGTAGAAAAAAATGGAAAGAAGACATTAGGTAAATAGTCCGGTGTTGTTTAGGATTTGGTTTTTATTTAAAAAATAAACATTGTTCCATACAGAAGTATAGCTTAAATTATAATTAACTTTTACGTAATATGATTCCCTCGCCACATAAGAGTTCTCAGGTTTCAAAAACGAGAACCAAAAACCTCAATATAATTATTAAAATTAAATTGAGTTAAATTATCAAGCCCTGTTTCATCCTCAAGCGAAAATTTAAATTATATTAAAGAAAATTAAATGTACATAATTAATACATCATAGCTAAGGATCGGAGTCTCATGAAGGATTGAAATATAGTTCATATATATATATATATATATATATATATATATATATATATCACCTGTTAGCGGCTTAGCTATGGAAAAATTGTTAACCCCGAAACTCGGGTCAAAACACTATTAAAGTGTCAAAATAGATTTATATAGTAAAAATAACAGCAATAGATTTTTGAAAGGAAAAGTACTAACAGCAATACATGTTTGAAATAAATAAAATGTTAATACATATTCTGTTCATACCAACCTATCCTAAATATCTTGTCGGCAGATATATATTTATTTATATACATATATCTATACACATACACACACACACACGCACACACACATATATATATATATATATATATATATATATATATATATATATATATATATATATATATATATATAGACACACACTTATAAACATATATATAAACACATATATATGAATATACACATACAGA
>OZ010592.1:72868022-72875522 GCA_963932145.1 Acanthosepion lycidas | reverse complement strand
GAAAAACAGTAAAAGAAAGATTACAATAACCGAGAGAGAAGACGTCGAAAAACGAACAGGAATCCGAAAACAGCAAATGGAAAAATAAAGACATGAGAATAAATATCATAACGAAAGAGCGAAAAACAAAGAAATCGTTTTCGACTGCCGAATCGATCACGTGATTCTTGAGTGTTCCATGTTTTGAATGTTTGGGCGGTTGATTGATGTGAACAAGTTCTACGATGCTGCAAATGGACGCATTTCCTATACTGATGAATGCACTGGGCAATAACGACCAAGAATTCGTAGCGCAACATTTCATTCTGGCAATCAGCGCACAACAGCTTCTGCACAATATTATATTGGCATCAGAACATGTGCTTACAATTAAAGAACTATAAGAGAAAAATATTAGCAATACCTTCTGTTTTCAAAGTGTAGCCTGTGCTTTTGAATTTATGTCTAAATTCCCTAATACATACATAGGTATATATGAATAAAAACAAAAGGAAAATGTTTCTTTACCAACACGTTTCATCATTTGAAAGAATTTTTCAAGGTAAACGTAGCGATTTTCTTTTGCAACATATATTTCTAAGAATTAGTAAAGTGGAAGAAAGATATTGCATTGTTTTCAATATTCTAAAAATTGAGTATGCTCTAAAATATTGCGAAAACTTTGTAAACTCTGGAGAACGGTAGCTTTATAATGTCATTGGCAACGAATTTTTTCATTTTATCTTTATTATATTGGCTTTTTGCATATATAATTTATTTATATCTGAATTTGTATACATGCGCATAGACATATATATATATATATATATATATATATATATATATATATATATATATATATATATATAAAAGAAAAACAGACCACTTTAAGGTACCATTATAATAATTTATTCCACCAGAGTACTTTTAAAGGACGCCGGATCATCATTTCATTTTTCGTTTCATTTCATTTCATTTTTGGAAGTGCTATCTGATGATCCGCCGTCCTTTAAAGGGACTTTGGTGAAATAAATTATCATAATGGTAACTTAATGTGGTGTGTTTTTCTTTTAAATATTAGCTCTGGATTTACATTGAGCACTCTGGATTTCATCCTCCTTGGGATTACCCATACGGATTACCAAGTTCTTCGTAACTTAAATATATATATATATATATATATATATATATATATATATATATGCTATCGACAACCGCCAAGTGTTTTGTCTTCCCAGTTTCACTCACAAGGCTTGGGTCAACATGTGGTATGTTTTACACGCAATTTTCAAAGATGACTCATGCTGGACTGGGATCGTCTCCCTCCTGATTGATAATGTCAGGAAACCTCCTGGGCAGAAAGCGAAGTTCTAACTACTCGGCCACTAGCCCATATATATATATATATATATATATATATATATATATATATATATATATATATATATATAATTTTAACAAAATTTGTAAAGATTAACAAAGTTGAATATGAGTATCTATGTCAATGTGAATTTAGCAGGAAGATAGATTTCCATAGTGCGATATGAATGGACAGGTCTATATCCCCTACTTTCTTCAAGTTTAGAAGAACATATGCAGAGAATTATCGAGGGGCTGGAGAATGTTACACACGACATGCTACAAAGGGCTTGACGTGTGTCGTGGCACAGGTGGTGCACATATTTAACATTTGTGTATCTTTGCAAAATCGGTTGTAAAATGTACGTCCCTTTGCATATCTTGTTCGAAATTTGAGAAATGACTCTTTTATTTTTCAACATGAAGCCTAATTCATTTCATTTGACAGGACATGCAGTTACTCAGATATTCACATTTTAAATAATATCGATCACTCTGTAAATATATGGAGAAAGAGAGATGGAGAGTGAGAAACACAAATGGTGATGTATATATATATATATATATATATATATATATATATATATATATACATAAAAAGAAAGAACAGTAAGATATATAATCCGGCGTTCTTATAGATATTTTTATTTTTACAAAATAGTGCTCAATGTAAATTTACAGAGCATTAATATTATGAATTATTTACAAAATTAAATTCGGCCCTTCCATTTTTGAAACATGGTTAGAACTGTGTAGCGGCAAAATCATATTTTAAATCAATTAATTTATAATATATATATATAATTATATATATATATATATATATATATATATATATATATATATATATATCCACATGCGCTCTATCTATTCCTGATTTTTGACATTTATGTCATGAATACAGTAGACATTGAAAACTTATCATATATATATATATATATGCTAAAATATAATTTTTAAGGTGTGTATATATATATATATATATATATATATATATATATATATATATATATATATATATATGTATGTATGTATGTATATGAATATATGACTGTTAGAGAAATGGGCGGATGTCTATTTATTTGTATTCGTTTGCATGAATGCACTGGAATTCTTTAGTATTGTAAGTCACAATTGAGCCTTGACATGATATCTTGAGCTATACTTAAATAATCCAAAACGTGATGGCAGCCATCATCCACACATGCAAATAGATATATAAATATGTATCCGTGTGTGCTTCTGTCTGTGTATATATTTCCATATATATTAGGTTACTGCAAAAATAATGACGTAATAATGTCGTTTTTTAACGTTAAAAATACGTCAAAAACGACATTATTACGTCATTATTTTTGCACCAACCTAATAGTTATCTTGCGCCTCCATTGCAGAATTATCATGAATATTTCATATATTTATATATTTGAAATTACTTATATATTTCTTTACTTCACTAGATTTACAAAGTCTTCTTGCCATTAATGAGTTATACATTTTTATTTTAATAGTCGACGAATTTTAAGTGTAAACAATGTTTAAATATTATATAGTTTTAGATAAGCAGTAAGAAAGCAGAAAAATAACGAACAGTAAGTAGCGAAAATAAAAGAATCGACGAGCAGGAAAAGAAAAAAAGTCGAATAAAGAATTAGAAAACCAACGAATCTAAACAAACAGCAAATAGAAAATTAAAGATATAGGAATAATAACTCATATTGGAAATAAATTCTAAATATTATATTATGTTAGAGGCATAGTAATGCGCAAATGTCTTTGGTTCAATTTAACTAATGTGACTTTCTAATAATAACCAGCTTATAATGAATATTTTTTATTGATGAGCCACTGGCCTTATTGTAGCCTATCCCTAGCTAACTAACCTATTTTTCTGCATTGTTTATGAATGAGAAAGTAGATGCGAGACCAGTGACAAAAATAAACATTTTGACCTTCTCTTTTCTCAGCTCAATTAATTCATTTTTTCCTCCATGAAGTGGAAATACTTACATCGAATTCCTACATTTTTCCGTTGCTTGAATTCATGGCGGATCTTTCCAAAGTAATCAGTGACAGAGAAGTTAAAAAAAATAATGAGCCAGCTGACATCTATGTGGCTCGGCATTTCGAGAAGTGGCATTTCGAGAAGTGGCATTTCGAGAACTCCACTCAATGTTTCTAGAGGAAAACTACTCGAATATTCTACGTTTCAGATAAACCAAGATAAGTTTCCTTACAAAAAACTGCAGCATTGGCTGGTATGGAAACTGATAAGGACAAAAACATTATCTACAGAAAGCCCCAAACAAATAATGTATTACAGCAACTTGTCTAGTTTGATGTCCTTATATACGACTAATTGCAGCATTAATGGTTTGAAAGGATTACTGCCAACATTATACGTAAAAGCAGTTGACGTCATTATACTTATTCTTTATCAGCCAAAATAGAAATCTCTAAAATGTGGCATATGGGAATATCAACAATCCCTGTTGCAGTTGGAGCAGTAGGACTGGTTGGAAAAGATTGCAGTAGACTAATTGAAGGGATTCCTGGAAGTCCATGCCTCAAATAGATACAAAAAATTGTTCTGGCAAGTACAGCCCACACTTTACGAAGGGCTTTATCTATGTAATTTTTTTTTCTTGTCAATGGAATGTGTCATGATGGCATCTCTAAACTTAGGTCCTGGGTGGGACACGGAAAGAAATGTGTAAACGCCATAAATCAAAGGAAATAATAATAATAATAATAATAATAATAATAATAATAATATGTTACGCCAAAATGCAGATTATGTGATAAATATCCAGAAACAATTCAGCAACTTGTATCAGGTATATCAAGACACATTATGCAGTGACCCAAGAACCTCACGCAGAAAGTGACTCAGGACGACATTGATGATGAAAGATTTTCTTAGAAATTTAATGAAAGTTATTTCTTTAAACATTTGAGCATTGATCATTGACACAACCTTTTTGTGTATAACATAGCAGTCGACAACATAAAACATAGCAGTCTACTCGCATATATGATGTTATCTTGGTATCGTTCTTTTCACTCTTTTCACTCTTCCCCTACACCGCTTGGCTATTAATAGGTATTGTTGAGGTGTATATTCGTTTGCACTCATCTGCTTATCGTGCTTATTCACATTGTAGGCCTATTGCAAATAGTATCATTTTTGAACTGAAAGTTTTTCGTCCTTAAACATCGTGACTGCGAATATAAAAGGTTTTCCTTCGTTCAATTAATAGTTATAAGTTTCGCTTGTGATACGACACTTTATTTTTTAAACAAAATATATCAATTATATTATAAGCATGGAAATGTCATAAGCCTACTAATTTTAATGAGATTATCAATTTATCTTTGTGACATATTGACAATTTTAAAAGTTCAATCAGTTAGATAAATTAATCACGATTATGACTGTTCATAATGTTTACATTTGAAAATTAGTTTATCAATTTAAATTTAATTAATAAATTGTTCATAATATGTATAATATTTATAATTCATAAATATTTTATATATGAATCATATATATATACCTATATAATTTTTGTATCTGATAAGAGGAAACAGTTGAATATTTCCGTGTGTAAAAAATACGTAAGTTCACTTTAAATTGCAAGCGACTATTATCATTATTATTACTATTATTAGATGTGTTATCCTCCTTGGCTCTTAAGTGTTTCGACCGGGCGATGATCGTCATATTTCAGCTCCTACCCGCCATTTAAAGACGTAACACTGCCTCAGCAGATGAACGGTTTCAAGTAGTGCTGCTACATGTGATGTTGCCAGATTATTATTATTATTATTATTATTATTATTATTATTGATACGCCGGCCAATGTACCAGCCATGACATGATTTATATGGGTTGCACAAATGAAAAATTAAATAAACGATTCAACATCCGCTGTCAGAGAAAACAATGTCACACCAACTGAGCTTATGGAACATTTCATTACAAACGACTGTAAATTCGGCAAGCATCTCATGTTGAACATACTGAAAGATATTCAAAATGCACCGACTTTTCCATCCTTAAAAGGCATGAAGAATATTACGTATGCAAATTATCCCTCCGCCTCGGGGGAAGGAATAGAATAACAGGAAAGTTTCAAAATATTTTTACTAAGCTGTTTAATTCCAATTAGTAAGTAATCAACTAACGAAAAATACCAAGTTGAACAAGATCGCCATTATATTACGCATGTTTCAGTTGCATACCTTCACGGGGGCGTCTTCACATTCGTTTTGACGCATTCATTACCAATACACACATTTTTACAAGACAAGTGACGTTTGTACAAAGCATTTTTTTATTCTTTTAAATGAATTGAAAACAGACATACGATGTTTATCTCAAGGATAATAATAATAATAATAATAATAATAATAATAATAATAATAATAATAATAATAATAATAATAATGTGGCACATGTGCACATCAATAATTCCAGACATTCCGGATTGGTTGGAAAAGTCTTCCGGTAGACTTACTAAAGGGATTCCTGGTAGCCCATGCATTAAAGAAATATTAAAAAAAATGTATTCATATGTGAAGCTCACACATTACGAAGGGTTTTATCAATGTAAAATGTGTGTGGTGCTATTTTTTAAATGACCCTTCAACTCATTGTCGTCTTTGGTAAAAATTTTGTGATCATCGATGTCGAGTAGGTGATTAAATCGTTTTTATGCGATGAAGTCATTTCAGACATTATGTCTCAGGTTGAGACCCGGAAGCAAATGTGTATATAACACAAATCAAAGATAATAATAATAATTATTATTATTACTAGTAGTAGTAATAGAAGTAGTAGTAGGATTAGTAATTTCTTCTCTTTATATTCGGTGGTATATACCCCAAACCCTCGATAACTGGAATAATAGTGACTTTAACATTCTACACTCGGGCAACCTCAATGCGGCGGTCGGATTACTTAAGTTCATCATTTTCGTTGACCTTGATATTATGGCCACCAGAGGCATTATTATTACTATACTTTTACTTCATTTGATTTCTGCTGAATACTCATTTCTTTTCGTGTCCCAACCAGAGACCTAAGGTCTGAAATCTCATCATGACCTTTTTCAGGAAAAAATTAACCCCCAAAAACTAATATCTCATACGTTTTACATGGATAAAGCCCTTCGTATTGTATGGGCTGTACTTTAATGAGTCGGTCGAAATTTTTCAATTAAAATCTCCAACTACAACTGGAATTGTTGATGTCCTCATGTGCCACATTTTTGAGATTCACCCGTCAAGTTTTTGAAGTTCTTCAAAGATACATTACAGGGACTGCTACATTGCAGGGATTGCTATGCCTACAAGAAAGCACATTCTGTTCTTGTGGTCTCTGATCATTATGTCTAAGCGATTAACATTGATTGCTCTGTATGTATATATTGCAAAATCCCATAAAATTGTTACAGGTCTTATCTTTGTAACTGAAAAGTATGTGTGGCATTTATTTCAATTTATTGAAGTTTTCTCCCCATAAAAGTTGCAGATTTTCCAATGCAGTTATTGGCCCAATCTGTCAAGCTGGGATTTATATTCAGTCGATGACAATACTGTGCAACTTGATATAAAATTGTAAATTGTTTCTGGATATTTATCACAGAATCTGCATTTTGAACTGACATCATTTTTCAATATATCTGCTAGGCAAGTTCTATTTAGCAAACACTGGTCCTGTGCAGAAAGAATAAAACTTTCAGTTTCAGCCTTTAAACCTGCACTACGAAAACCACTGAGGGGTCTACATTAGCTTGTCGGTTCGGGCAGTATATTGACCAGGAAAATGTTTATCTTGCCATCGTTTCGGTATCTGGTCAATTGCATTTGTCTTTGCTTTCTTTTTTAATTTTTTGCCGCGGATGTAGATGTATTGTCTTAACTGCATTCTTCATCAACATGAAATTCCATTTTGAACTTGTTGGCTTCTTTTAATACTGAATAAATTTTCTTACTCCTTTCATGTTTTCTGGCGCGTATTGTCATCCAGTCTTCTGTAGTTTCCAGCTACCTTTGAAGGCTGACTGCTTCGGATCTGGGCAACTTACACAAGATCAACATCAGCATTGGGAGATGCATGCGATGGATAAGTGAGAAGCATTCTTGTTTTGGCCTCCA